>CM023483.1:71451100-71836100 GCA_013339685.2 Hyalomma asiaticum
TCCTCTGCGATTGCCCTGGGTACTGCTCCCAGCGACAGACTCTCGCCACAGAATTGTCACGCCTTGATGATCGACCGCTGTCCGAGCAAACCATATTGGAATGCCGGACAGATAGTGTCTCGCAGCAGAAAGCCAGGAAGGCTGTGCTCAAGTTTTTGCGCGCAACGGGCCTCGTGAACCGTCTGTGACACATGCCGTGCTTGTGTGTGTGTGCGCGATTTGACCTCTCTCCTTCTTTCTTTATTCTTTTTCCATCCCTTTCTGTCTCCCTTCACCCCTTCCCCAGTGCAGGGTAGCAAACTGGATATTTACCTTTCCGGTTAACCTCCCTGCCTTCCGCCCATTATCTCTCTCTCTCTCTTTCAGTGTATTTTCATAGCTTCCTTTCATATACGTGTGTCATACTTGCTATCGGTCGCAGACCATGTGACCTGAATCCGACCAGGTGGACAGGTTTGACACAAATAAGCGTGCCCTGTACGACGCGCTTCCCGCGTTCGTCAACGAGTCCGCACTCTATATACTATGCAAGTTGCGCGCAAGCCATGTGACTATCGCCGTAATCAACACCCCCCCCCTCCCCCCCTCCCCGCACACACTGTTTCCTTTATTTATTTATTTATTTATTTATTATTTATTTATTTATTTATTTATTTATTTGTTTGTTTGTTTGTTTGTTTGAAACACCTTTATAGCTGTAATTTTGCGAGATGAATCGAGCTGCTCTATTTTGGACAGATTCGAGCATGTTTGTTAGGTAAGTGAAATGAGGGGACCATACTGAAGAAGCAAACTCAAGTTGAGGGCGAACTACAGTGAAATAGGCTAGCACACGTACTACGTATGCATTACTCGGCGTCTTTCGCAGGTTCCGGCTTAAGTGTCCCAAGGACCGGGAGGCTTCGCCGCATATGTTCGTCATATGAGCACGTTAAGGTTACGCCAAGACATTTAAATGAATCAACTTTAGAAATAAGTTTGATGCTTAATTATAACGCATGAAAAATGAGAAGGAGAATGTTTGCGAGTGAAGGACATTACTTTGCATTTATTTGCATTTAGCGACATTAACCATGTGTCACAACAAATTGCTATCCATTCATACATACAAAGCTGTATCCCGATTTCTTGTGTCTTCAGCATCAGACAAACGAATTCGCGCAACAACTGTAATAAATAAATAAATAAATAAATAAATAAATAAATAAATAAATAAATAAATAAATAAATAAATAAATAAATAATGCGCTGGACTTAGTTGGGTCATACATTATTGGAGAAAAACCGTTATTGTAGCAGCGTCGTGTCTGCCAGTCTCTTCGTTCTGTCTGAGGGGCTATTCGATTTCATCCCAATTCATTCATTCATTCATTCATTCATTCACATTTATTTGGAACTGAAAGCGGCGGATCGGCGCGGCGAGTGCGATAGCACGCAAACATCCAAACACGACACCATTACCTCGTAACTACTTCCATTCAAATTACACCAATAATGCGATAATGCTTATTAGGGGGGAAGAAGCAAAAAAAGTAAAAAAAAAAAAAGAAACGGCCAACTGCACTGTGCGTGAAGCGTTGCTGATGCGTCACCGACCCGGCACACTCCACCGGCGTTGCGTGGCAATATGCAATCGGGAGCGCGCGAGTCACTCAAGTATAAATAAAAGAAGCGTGAACTTTACTTTCATTATGCTGAGCCGGTGAAACACGGGGACTGCAGACAATGAACGAGTGAGACAGCGTTCACGAGTGGCTGTGATGCGAGTGAAGTATCTATAATCAGGCGGGGGGAAAATCACCGGCCCACGATACAAAGCCAGAGAGCGGCAAATATCCGGTCCCTAATTGGACACAACGACGGCCAAACAATCGCGCGTCCTCGTCGCCTATATACTACGATTTTTTTTTCTCGCTCTTTTAAGCAATATAATACAAAGAGGCCCAAGCTGCGTTATCGGACTTTACGCCAAATAAAGCGAGCCCCGATCCCAGCACGCAATATCACGGCCGTTGAATTAGAAACGATATACTGTATTCCTTTGCAACGTATGTGGCAGTATAATAAAAGGTCCGATTCTGGTACTGCTTCAGGTGTACTGCTTCAGCTACTGCTGATACTGCTTCAGTTCATGTGTGACGCGAGGACTTCTTCTTTCTGCTTTTTTTTTTTCGTGTCGGTTGATGCTTTCCTGGACCACCACCTGAGTAATAATAGCGCTGCTCTTCTCGTTTTGCTGCATTCTGTCCGTTTTCGCATACAAGAGGCGTTAAAGAGAAAAACGCAAACGCGGATGGGCTCGTATAGTACACGTCTGTACGTAACATCAGTATGTTTCTTCCCTAGATTACAGTATTAATAGTATAATAGTATAAAACCACGATATGATTATGAGGCACGCCGTAGGGGAGAGCTCCGGAAATTTTGACCACCTGGGCCCGTGTACCGTGAAGTGATATCGCACGGTACATATGATTGTAGCATTCTCGTACACTATAGTATACATATATACTGCAGTAAAATCCAATGAATCCGAAACCATTTGCAGCGGAAGAAACACAGCCACAAAGCAAGACATGAAACACACACGAGTAATGCGCGCATATGCGGTCGACGGTTTTGAGCGGAGTACAAACGGCGTGCGGTATTCAATAAATCTTTGTTGGCATTTAGCGCTCAGTGTGTGTCTCATGTCTTATGCGTCTGTGTTGTTTGCACTACGAATCGTTTCCGATGTATAACCAACAGGCCCAGCTCGCCACGATTCTAATGAATCCAACAGACAATTCAAGGTCCATTGCCTTTCGCTATACTACAGTGTATAATATTGCAAGATTAATTCCGTTTGATTACTAAATCAATAAAACAACTACGAAACCTCGGCCAGTCTATCGTAGCCATCGACAAGGAACAGGATCGCTGAGAGCTGCTATGCATGTGCGGGAGTGTCGGTGTATACATAACACATGTTGCATACGCATTCCAACAAGCCACATGCTGCGAACCGCTGTGTGTAGTCCGCGGAATGAGGGGTGTCATGATGTCACCGCAGCTGGCGTGTCAGCTGATCAGCGTAGCAGGCACCAGCGCACGTACACGAAGTGCGCGATTGCGTGGATGGAAGGGACCTCGTTCTGCGATGCTTTTTACCGTTGCAAACCGTTGCGGATGTGGAGTTACAGAGTTCATGTAGCTGCGCGACACATTTTGTAGTGTCAAGCAGCAGCTGGAGAGGTTGTGTGTCCGTCACGGTGGTACATATGGTTGACTGTATAATCCGAAGAACGCGGGCTCGGCCGCGGTGGTCGCATTTTCGATGGTGACGAAAATTCTATAGAGGCCCCTGCACCGTGCATACTTAGTGCACGTTGAAAGACACCCAGGCGGTCAAAATTCCCGGATCCCTCCGCGTGCCTCAAAATCATACTGTGGTTCTTTCATATAAAACCCCTGCAATTCTTACATTATACAGTTCGTGGAAGAGAAGCTCAGGGGAAGATGGATTGAGAACAGGGAATGTCGCGGGAGCCAACGTTTCGACAAGCGGACTTGTCTTCGCCAGGAGTTGCCGCCCTGACGAAGAAAAGTCCGCTTGTCGAAACGTTGGCTCCCGCGACATTCCCTGTTCTCAATCGTACTTTGCGATTTGTTCATCGATTATACAGGTCGTGTCTTTTATAATGATATCACCAAAAATGACTACAAAATTATAGGCAACGTGGCGTTTCCAAAAAGAAATGCCGGATGAAGATAAGAACAAGTGAGGGTATCCTGTTCTTTCTCTGAGTGTAGTGATTCTATGAAATCAGGTAGAACGACACCTCGCTGCAGTGTACCGCGGTTCATTTACTTTAATAATAACTGCTGGAGTTTTACGTGCCAAAACCACGATATGATCATGAGCGTATTGGACGGTTTCGGAAATTTCGGCCGGGATCGTACCCGTGTCCTTTGAATCGGCAGTCGTGCACCATAACATCTGTACCACCGTGATGGACTGGCTCATTTATTTTCACGTTATGCGCACGGTTTCCTTTGGTGAGTGTGTCAAATGCCTGCATCGGTTATCAAGGTAATTAGTCATATGTATAGTTTATAGTACTCATGGGCTCAATGTAACTGTATTTCCCCCTGAAATAATGTCTTCGGGCGCTGCAGGTACTTGAAATAAATAAATAAATAAATAAATAAATAAATAAATAAATAAATAAATAAATAAATAAATAAATAAATAAGTTGGCGCAAAGCTGTAGGAATCCAGGCAATGACATCGTCCCGATACAGTTCAAAAATAGACTCTGAGCTTCGCCTTCTGCGCCTACATTCATTTCACTGTGCTTCTTTGTCCTATACATTTTGCACGTAACAACAGAAAATGTGCAAATACACCGATGCGATTGTAAAGTGTTTGGACTAGCTGGGGGTTCTATATACGTACACCTACATCCGAGTACATGACCAACTTTTGCATTTTGGGTTCATTCAGTCGTTCATTCATTCATTTTTACGAAGTGCCCATGAACAGCTCTATAGGTAAAGATGCAGTTTCTTTACGTAGAGAACAGAAAAAAAAATGCACAATACACCAGGAAGTAGCGGTACAGAAATGCAACAAACAAACGAAGCTACCGTGCCTTCTTCGCAGGTTCTTCTTTTACAGACGCCAAGCGCCAGTCAGCAACACCATAAGTCGTCTGCTCGCGCTATTCTCCGATCCCCCACCCCCGCCTTCTCTCTTTTTTTCCGGTTGCAATGACGTCATCGACCGTCTCTTATTTAACTGCCAGCCAAGGATGAAGAAGCACCTTTGACAAAGGTAGGTCTGCCTGTCGAAACGTCGGTCAGCCATGTCTGAAGCATCTTATCCATTTCGCCTGTTCTGTTGGCTTCCACATATTAGAGTGAACACAAGAACACTACTGGTGAACAATGTATCACTTCCAGCCCTGTCTCTCTTCGAGTAGCCCGATACCACGGTCCCTCGAATAATCTCGGGACCGCACCGATATCGCGCACTCGAATGCGCAGTTGCGGGCTTTGCAAGCGCGCCGCGAAGCTGGCCTTGATGAGTAAACCGGGCTTCCGCTGGCTGAAATCGCGTCGCTGCGATTGCGCTTGTTTTGAGAACTGCCTCCACCGTCCAACCGTCGTTCGCCTCGGAAGCATATATCGCGGCCTTGGCACCGCGCGAAAACAATTACTTGCCAATCAGTTATGTAGTCGTACGACGGCGGCCAATGCCACCACGCCTCCTGTAGTTGTACAACGTGCGATTATTATTACAGCGCGGGCAGAGAAGTGTGAAAACATTAAACCAGTTCGAACTGATTTAGCTGCGTTAGTCTCACATGGGGGGAAGGGGTAAAAAAATGATTTCACTCGTAGCAGTACATTACTCTTCCACGATTTAAAGAAGAAGAAGAAGAAGAAGAAGAAGAAAACGCCACTTTTGCTACAGAAGGACGCTTTGTAAACAAGGAAAAAAAGTAAAACGTGTCGTACGGAGCCCTACGCTTAGGTTATAATGTGCTGGATTCTAATTCACTACACTTGGGTAATGCGTACCCACCAAACGTCAATTTTCTATGTTCGCTTAGGGCAAAGCATGCAGTGTGGCCGTTTCTGTCATTTCTATGCGCTCGCACCACCAATCAGTAAATTCAATTCATTACCTTGACAGTTAATTGGCCCTTAACTATGCCCCTATATCATATGTACCCTGCACAACTGTTTAACTTGAACCGATATCCCCCACCCCCCTTTTTTTTTATACGTTTGCGATTTTTTATTGGTGTTTCCATCATTGCACAACATCCCTAGCTCTTCCGGTTGAATGCCGGTGCGCTGCGCAGAGATAATAATGTCGCTAAGTGCTACCGTCTAAACGACCACGAAGAGAACAGGTGGCGATCACTGCTTTGCAGTTCCCGCACCAGCTAGCCCGCCGTGACGTCGGAAGTTTTGACGGCGCCTGCGCATAGTTCGTCCGCGAAAAAAAAAAAAAAGAGAAAGAAAAGCTCCATGTTCTTAAAGGCCACACGCTTACGGCACAGCAAGTCTCGGGAAATTCGATTCAGCCAACCCGACAAAACTCGAAAAAGATACATAGACATTTCAAGCTGCGGGTAAAAGCTGCTCTACAAAGAGCAGCTTTTACCCGCAGCTTTCCTGTCAGTGAACTGATGAAAATAAAGATTATTATTATTATTATTATTATTATTATTATTATTATTATTATTATTATTATGACGTCACGCTGACGCAAGGACGATGCGATTTGGGCACGCGGTCTAAAGATTTCAACTCTGACAAATTTTTCGCGTACTCATCAATTAAGCTATTATAATGCGTTCAAAGACTACTTGATCTGTCTAAGCTGATTCAGCGTTTCATTTTACCCTCATTTTAACATGGCCGTGCAAACTGAAGGCAAAGCTTCGAAGATTTTTTTTTCGAACTTCAGCCTATAAAACGTCACAATCGAGGTGTCTGCGCGACGCCACTAGCTTTAAATGCTCTTGCTATAGCAGTATTCGGTTGCACCTTGCATGCCACGAGCTTCGCGTGAAGGGACAAGACACGGCCTAAGCACTTGCATGTCACATGAACACAGGATAGTGGTCATATACTATTCCAAATTTATTACGCTGAAAATCGCCAGAGTATGATGTGAGGAACGTGGACACAAGCTCGGACGAACAGGCTGGCGAGTCCATGCTTTCTTATTCTTGCTATATATAGCTCATATTTATGACACTTTTCATCTCTCTCTCCTCTTTCCCCGCCACGGTGGTCTTAGTGGCTATGGCACTCGACTGCTGATCCCGAGATCGTGGGATCGAGTCCCGGCCGTGGCGGCTGCATTCCGATGGAGGAAAAATGTTGAGGCCCATGCGCGGTGTGATGTCAGCTGTGCTCATTAAAGAGCCCCAGGTGGTCGAAATTTCTGAGCCCTCCACTACGGCGTCTCTCATAATCATATCTGGTTTCGGGACGTAAAACCCTAGAAATCAGTCAATCCCTCTCCTCCTTATACACTGATGTTGGCCGAGCTCAAGCTGCAGTTAGGCCAGGGAGCTCTCTGCATTCTCCCCGTCTCTCTCTGTTCCTGCTCAGGCATCGGAGCGTCCGCCTCTGATGGTAAAAGTCATCTACCGATGGTTATAATGGGAGCAGAGGTACTCCTACCTAGTGATCGGTCGTGGGGGTACTCATCTTCAGAACGTCGCGTGACGCTGCGCAGTGCAACCTTTGCAGGTCGCAGGCGTAAGCGCAAATTAAATCGGACAAGACTTGACGCGTTGCAATGCGTCGCGTTCGCCGCCCCCATTCTCTTTCACAAAACGGCAATCGTTATCAACACAGAACAATTTTTACTTCCCCGCCGATAAGGCGCTCATCGGTTGAACGCACCAGAGCAATACGCACGCTTATTTGGGCCCTTACCGCGCGCGGGCCAGAGCGTCTCGCAAAATTTAGTGGCTCCCGAGAAAGATCAAAGCTATATCCGAGGACACAGCTGTTTATGGAAACAGTTCACTTAAGGGAAGGCACTAGAAGCGGAACACCTTGAGTACAGGGAGTCGTGCCGCGAATACATTGGTTAAATCGAGGACATGGAAAGCACGCAACCAAGGTTGCTGCTTCGTCTCTCAAGCGAAGTCAACATCAAAAATTTCGTTGGCAGGTAGTCCCTTCGGGATATTATACGCACAGAAATCAGTCGCCATTAAATAATAGCGATAAATGATTGCCAGCAAGCGGGGCAGGATGCGTTCGGGCTCCAGTCCCCAAATGTGCCGATCCTGCTCTCCATTTTAAATGCGAAGCATTAGGCACCGAGCTGCCGGCGTCTCGGTCCTCTCCTGGCCTTCTGTTTCACCTCCAACAGATCAAAATTTGGATGGTAGGGTATCAATATATGACGAACATGATTGATCTTTGAATCACTAATATGATATTCATGTGAGTCATGATTAACGGTACTGCAACCACGAGTGGTTCATATCTGTGTTGTTCGGTCCGTGGCACGCGGGTTTGCACCAGAGGTGTTCGGCTTTTATGCAGACTGCGTCAATGAAGGGCCAACTAAAATAAACATTTCACCATATCATTAGAACACCCTTAGAACAAGAAAGGTGTACCGTTTAGTACCGTTTGCGATAGCTTGCGATTGATGTGTGTGCATAACAAGCGCACGGACACAGGCGAACCCGTTCTAATCTCTGAAAGCAGCCCACGAAGCGAAACCGAACACGGGCCCGTGAGGTGCCAAGTTAGCACTCTACCACTAGGCTACAGCGGCTAAATAAACCATATTGCACCAGCATTTGTGATGATGGTGCTTCTGTAACGCCATTTGCGCTGTCAAAGCAATGTAATACTCGTTTTTTGCTATCACTCGGCATGCTCTTGACCAACTTTGCTCGAATCTTTAGGAATACTTGAACGAAAGACACTTACGATAAGCACATCAGCTCATCGTAGCCTGCACTTCCTTTCAGCAAAACAGACATCTTCTGTGCACTATAACGCGAGTGCCAACGTTACGCCTTGCCACAAGTTACCGTTCAGCCGCCGCGGTGCATACACCCACTCATGCACTTTGCACAAAGATTTTTCATCCTATTCTTAACATATAGGAGAATGCAAACATTTCGTCATAATCCATTTCCTCGCTGACTGCTTCGCATGACACCGATTTTCACAATAATGGAACGCTCTGCCACATGCTTGCATGAATGTTGAACCCTTGGAGGCGTTTACTGCTAAAATCGAGCAATTTCTTGTTGTGTGAGCCCTTGACATTGCAGTAGTTGACATTTTTTAGTCATACTGAGATTCGTGTAAATATAACACTGCGCCATGTAAAATCGAAATTATATGATGTTCCTTTTGAATTGTGTAGATAGCATTGTCGCGAAAAACTTTGTGTTGAAGTGGTGTGATTACTTTTGTTCTGTTTTTATGTTGTGAAATTGGGCTGTGCATCGACTGTTCACTCCTGTATGGGCCTGTAAATAGGCTCACAGCATCCAATAAATAAATAAATAAATCTGCAGGATTTTTTTTTCCTTTTCTCGCCTTGCTACCACTGCATGCAGTGTTAGCGAGTTTAATGGCCGAAAATGTTGACCGAAATCCGCGTTGTGATTTTTGATCCCCCCGGACTGTAGCCCTGCTCCCCGACACCCCCTCAAAGGAAAGCAAGAAAGCGAGGAAGAGGCTAAACGGTGCTTTCGGAATAAGAAGGGGTAAATATTCTATTAAACATAAAAGGCGAACCCTTGCGGTTCTTTCGGTATTACGGTCCCCTCAAGAAAGTTGCCACGGTGTCTTCGGGAGACGTCGTTACCCACGCTCGCAGGCGCGCGTGATATGGGGGCCTCAAGGCAAACGCGTATGCCAGATACCAGACCACCGCCAGCAATATTTCATGCGTCTACACGTTTCACAACGCAGGAATGGTGTAAGCACCTTGTAAGCACGCTGGTTAGACGACAGCATATCAGCCGTTTCAGCGCCTGCCCTCAGTGAAAACAAGCAACATTATAACCAGATAATAGATGGCGACACACTATACTGCGCAAATTTCCAGTGTATGAGGCATAGAGCTTTCAACAGCATGTGTACTGCAGCACATAAGATCACTGGACAAGATCTATATGCTGCGTTAGCTGCAGCCATTTAAATGAAGTAATGCGATGTCTCAGCCGCACCTCCTTCTGACGAATGGTGTTGCGCAGTTAAAATATGGGACGCCTGCTGGCCGTGTATAGGGGCAACGTCACGCGGAGAGAGATCAACTGCGTTAGAAGACACTAACAGTATCTCGCAGCCTGCATCCTAATTTCTGGCCTGTCTAAAGGTCGCTAACGCTCCGTGTAGCAGTGCAATTGAGAAAAGAGGAAAAAAAAAAAGAAAAAGGAAACCTGCGTAACGGTCTCAATGCAGATTTCTGTTATTTCTTCTATGGAGGTACGAATTGCCATACGGTGTATTGCGCAGTCCTTAATACTGAGGCAACCATTCAAGTGCTCCGTTTTGATTAACTTCTAAAGCGGTTTATGGATTGGTCTGCCTGTGACCTAGTAGCTTCTCTTGTGTTAGTTAATTTACACTCTTTCTGATCAGTATTAAAGACAGCGCTCTTGCCGCAAGGAGGCACATGGCTTAAACAAAAGGCGGGCGGCAACGGCACTTCGAAGTTCCCGCAACAGCTCGCCGTGACGTCACATATTTTTGACGGGCGTCTGCCAAGGCCCAGGGCCTAATATAGTATATAATTATTCATCAGTAACGATGGGTCACACTGTGTTTCAACATTTAAGGCAACGGGAATCTTAGCATGCCTCGGGAACTTTCGTTCATTCATATCTGCCCGAAATACATAACCTCGAAACCCGTGACGTCACACCAACGTACCAGTCCTGAGGTTTCAGCCAGTAATTAAACAGTAGAAAGTTTCGCGTTCTTTTTGTTGCTGAACACGTGATCGCGAGGTGAATGACACGTGTTAATCCACAAAGACAATAAATCGTCAGTCAAAACTGATACAGTATTTCAAACTCTAATCTCACTGAATATAACCACAACAGAATGACAGCACGCGTACTGCAGACGCGGCAGAAAGATAACTTAAAGCCCATCTAAACGCAAGAGAGCGATGCACAGCGCGAACAAGACGATGACACGATAATTTTCAGAGCAAGCAAAACTACAGCGCAGCGTCTGTGCGTTAGTAAGGTCTTACAGTGCTTGTAGGCGAAGATGCACCAGCGCCTGAGAAGCCAAGCGTTGGTAGTAGACTACAGCGGAAGCGGGCCAAGAAGTCGGCTTCCAGGCGTCGTGCACGCACCCGGAGAGCGCCAGCCCAAGCGGAAAGATAAAGGTCCCGCCGGGAAGCGCGCAAGGAACGAAAGAGCGGGACGAGCGGCGGGACGCCCACGCAACAAATGCACGCTGGGCTGTTACTAAGCCTCGAGACGATTGACTTCTTAAAGCGTACGTTATGGCTGTGACATCAGCATGCAGCGGAAGCGCTTCGCGGTTGATAACGAAGGAGGGCGCGCACATACAGGCCCGTAACACATGCATGGTGGGCCTTTACTAAACGTCCAGCCGGGCCATCCGAGTTCCAAGAGTGTCATGGATTTAGAAAAGAATTGCAGTACTCGCCACAGGACGTTGTACGACGTCAGCAGCGGTGGTGGTTGGTTGCAACATAATGCGCGATATGTGGCTCGAGACAGCGCACGCGGGTTCGTTGCGTGCACTGTAACCGGCATTTGAGAATTGTTGCACTTTACGTATTGAAGATTGATTGATGGGGTTTTATGTAAAGCACGATATAAATCAATCAATCAATCAATCAATCAATCAATCAAATTTGTTTCGTCCACAAGTCTGCGTGTTGTGGAACACGAGGGCTCGAGAAAAGGTGGATCTATCCACTTGAAAGTCTCGAGCCCAGTTTTACATGGCATACAGCGAGAGCGTGGTAGCACTTATACAGTATTTGTACACTGTAATACGTATACAATTGCAATATAATGAGACGCCGTAGTGGCGGGCTCCGGAAATTTCGACCAGGGTGTTATTCAGAATTTCGAATACCAGGACGCGGCGGGCGTGGTGTGCGGAGTTACTGATTAGCTACAGAACCTTTTTTTTTTAGTGGGGGGGGGGGGGGGGTGTTGTATAAATCCCTGATTTCGACCACATGGGTGGAATTCTTTAACGTGAACCGACATCGCACAGTACACGGTCCTCAACATTTCGCCTCCATTGAAATGCGGCAGCGGCATGGGAATGTTGTTTGCAGCGGTTGTTCATAAATGTACTGCGTTCAAAAGGCCAATACACGTCGCAGGCTAGCCTTGCAACTGGCGTTACCCTCCCCTGGTCTTCTACGTATCCTCTCTGGAATGGCACGTACCCAGTACAGACTTGCCAATTAAAACAGCGATGGACCCTTAAAGGGATACAGACAGACAGACAGACAGACAGACAGACAGACAGACAATGAACTTTATTGAATCCTGAGGAGCTACTGTAAGGACTCCCTAGCGGGAGGCCGTTGTAACGGCTGGCAGCACCCACGTGGAGGACAGAACGCCGTGACGCTCCGCCCTTTCGTGGGCCCTCTGGATAGCCTGGCTTGCTTTTGGAGCACAGTGCTTCTGATGGCCTCCTCCCATTCAGCTTACGCTAGAGAGAACGTCGTTAGGCAACGCGGGACATCGCCAGAGCATGTGGGTCATAGAACAAAAGGTTCCACTGCAGCCGAGACAGCCACGGCCCACGTCCGAGTACAACCTACTGAAGAAGCCCCGCGACGGGAAAGAACCCGTCTGCAACATTCGAAGAGTAACCGATTGACCTCTGCTGATGAGCTTCGGACGAGGAAGAGGGTAGACTCTCCTGCCAAGTTGGTAATATTTATTAATCTCATTGAATGTGAGAAGTGGATCGTTCTGCTGAGTATCTTCCTGCCCGGAGCAGCTAGACCACCGCGGCGCGTGAGTTCTCGCGCACGGTCGTGAGCCAGCTCACTGAGGTATGGGAAGCCCTCGAGAACGTTCGTCCCCATGTGTGCGGGGGAAACAAGGAATATAATGAGAACCGGGGCAAGACCTCTAGAATGGAGGCCGCCTCTCGAGCGAGGTTACCAATTTCGAATGCCGTAATTACGTCTCGCGAATCGGTATAAATGTAGAAATCCTCTGGGTCATACAAGGCCAGCGCAACCGCGATTTGCTGGGTTGCCAGTACCAGGGGTAGCCGCCCTTACCGAGGCTGATGAGCGAAGCACCCCCTCCGCCCGTCTATCACCGAAAACGCGAATGTTCTCCTGTTCTCGCACTGCGCCGCATCGAAGGAGACCGCAGAGTCTATGTCATCCCTAACTCTCTCCAAGATGGCTCGTGCACGGGCTTTACGTCTACCTTCGTTATGCTGTGGATGTACAGCCGCCCAAATCTTTAGCTATCCTGCGCGAGCGCCGACTTTTTTGTTCGTCAGCGCCGTACGACGGAGCCAAGTTGCAAACAGGGCGAGACTAAGCGCATGCCCATGAAGCGCGCTCAGCTGGGCCCATCGTCTGCTTGGCTGTTCCTTCGTGAGAACGTCGGCCCGCATAAACTCACTTTAGACGGGCAGACAGCCCATCTTGCCCGTATCTTATGTTCCGAAGATCAGCAAGCAACCGAGAAAATGAAATCCGCGGATACGTCACACGCCCCCGCGCATGAGATAAGCTGACAAATGTGGATCGTTCATTTGTTATCTGGCAAGATGGGCTGTCTGTCCGTCTGAAGTGAGTTAATGCGGGGCGACGTTCTCACGAAGGAACAGCCAAGCAGACGATGGGCCCAGCTGAGCGCGCTTCATGGGCATGCGCTTAGTCTCGCCCTGTTTGCAACTTGGCTCCGTCGTACGGCGCTGACGCACAAAAAAGTCGGCGCTCGCGCAGGATAGCTAAAGATTTGGGCGGCTGTACGTTTCGCGGGAAGGGCCCCACCACGTAGGTCGCCCCCGTTTCCCGTGTCAGTAGTATCCTCCGTTACACCATTAACCTAGGAGCCATGCCAACTTCGTCCAAGATCCTCCTGCCCGCCTTGGTCAACGACAGCATTAACCACGTGACCTGCGCCTCTATGATCTCGTCTATAGTACTGTGCATTCCGAATTGGTCTAGCCTGTATGAGCTTGTGGTAATCAATCGGCAAGCCTAGCACTCTCTTGATGATCTTGCGCATGACTGTGCCAAACTTATTTTTCGTTTTGGTCCATACGAGAGCTGACGCAACATATGACTGAGTACAAACGCGTGGTACATCCGAAGGAGGTCATCCTCGCCTAATCCCTTCTTTCGGTTGGATACCCCAGCGATTAACCTTAGCATGTTTTCAGTCTTAGCTGTAACGTGGATAATTGTTCCGGCATTACGTCCCCTATATCGCGTCTATATGCAACTCCGGCGACTTTTCAGTGTCCAGTAATCTCAATAAAATTTTCAATGTATATTCTCCTTCGTGCTGTAATAGTATATGCCAAGCCAGGCGGTTGCACGTAATAGTTTTCCTGCAAATGAATTTTAAAAATCTTCTGACGTGCAGGCAGGTCGTCAAAAGCAAAACAATGATACCTCAGTGCCCAAATCGTCGCAGTAAAGTTCAGAAAAGCTGGCAAACTCAACACATCGTCGGTTGACCTCGCCACTGTCATTTTTCTGGCACCAGCTCCATATTTCTGATGGTGGGGAGGCTGTGACGTCGCCGCATACGCTGCACAAAGCGCCTACCCGTTTCGGTTTGAACACACCTTTCAATCGATCATCTTAAATTTTTTTTGGCGCGTTTGTGAGCAAACAAGCACCCTGGCTGCACAGCAGTGCCAGTACCATTGGAAAACATCGATCAGAACATCGTGAAAAAACCGCCGGAGGGGAGCTCCGGCGTCTCTTTTTTTTTTTTCCATCAAATGTTGATTTCGCTGTTTTCTAATGGTACTGCTGCCCTGTAGCAGGCAGAGGGTTCAATTTGCTCAGAAATTCACCAATGATTTTAAATAACCGAATGGTGATGTCTTCAAACAGAAACCGAAACGGGCAGACGCTTCGTGCAGCGTATACGGTGACGTCACAGCCTCCCTGCCATCAGAAACACGGAGCATGGTGCCAGAAAAATGGATGTGGTGAGGTCATCCGACTATCAGTCGAGTTATGCCAGCTTTTCTGAACTTGACAGCGACGATTTCGGCACTGAAGTATCATTGTTTTGCTTTCGAACGCCCGGGTGGGCAGCGTTGAAGGTAGTGACGTCAAAAACACAAGGTGGCCAGCCAAAATTCTTAATTTCATTAAAAAAATTCAGGGAAACTACATCACTTGCAACTGCCTGGTTTGGTATATATAATTATAATACCAAGGAAAACTTAATATTTAACATTTCATTGATATCCGTGGATAGTGAAAAATAGCTGGAGCTGCATCAGGCAAGAATTAACACGATTCCTTTAGTTCCTGCTATAAATTTTATGATACGGAACAGACATCCCTGTGGATGTACGCGAAAGTAGACCCTCCGAAAGAACGAATAACAGTTTCGGTAAACGCAAAGCCTAGGTTGCGAATAGATGGTTCGAGAGTTCTTCGGAATTTTGAAGCGGCGACACGATAGGAAAAATACGGTGGTTTGCCACGCCTGATCCTGCTTCGATCGTCCATCTTCTTCTTCTTCCTCATCTGTCGCCCCCACTTCCCTTCCCCTATGGCGCTGAGACGTTCTCCGACGGGAGTGGCGCGAGCCAATGGGGCCCTGAACTAAGGGCTCCACCCTACGAGGAAGATCCCTCACTTTGTTAAAATAAATGTTTGCTCTCTCTCTCCGACAGCTGCACAAAACAGCGTCATTTTCCCCTTCCGAAGAACCGTGAACCTCTCCCTGTCTACAAAGCATTCGCAGTGAACGGAAATGAGAGGCGTCGGCTAGGCTTCACTCTCTTGCTAAACACGTTCCCGCTCGACTAGCTCAACCTCTACCGTCGTGGATACGACTGCCGCTCGCACAGCGGGCGCTGGCAGGGCGTTTGCCAGGAGTGGGCCAGAAGACGCACGTCCCTATAAATACTTCCAGCAGCGGGACGTGGCATCACGGGAGTAACGGACATGACGCAACCATCGCCCAGAGCTTATTTTCGGGCCGGCGTGGCGGGCATTTATAGATGGGGAAGGGGGTTCGGCCAGCGACCTGCGCAAAGGCGGCGGCCACTCGGTACCCGCAGCCACGTGGTGCGTGCCCGCACCTTCGTTGCGACACGCATGCCCGCTTTGGCACATGCACAGCGCGGCGAGGGCTGCACTCGCGGTTCCGCAACGGCGCACGCATCGCAGTGGTGAGCTACCTCGTACTCCGAGATTACCAACGCGCAGCACGGCAGTCTCGCAGGCCACAGCGGTGCCACGTACGTTTCTCCGTGGTTTTTCCTATAATAGGAATAATTCTTCCTCCATGACGCTAGATTGATGAGCTCATTAGCCTCCGAGGCGCGCTCGTTCCTGTTCTATTTCAGGATTTAAACTCCGGAGATTTTTTTTTTTGTTAGCCTGTCGAAGTAATGGCGATCCTACGTTCCTGAGGCGCTCCTATCACACATGACAGTATAAATGTTCAGCAAATGCGAAAATAATTTTTAACGAGTAAAAAGGCGCGAAACCGAAATCGAACTCAGCATGTGACGTCAAATCAGTCAATGCGCCTTTGCGTGGTACGACACGCCGACTGCGCATGCGCCCTTCCCCTGGCGGAAATGTCGCGAAGGTTGGCCGGCGCGCGCAGATCTCGAAGGCCTTGTTATGCTACCGGTGCGTTGGGGCGATATCTCATAACGGTTCCAAACGTGGACCGGTCCGCTTGCCCTCGCGTGATTGGATAGAGTCGCGCTCGCGACAGCAAAGGATCGATTCTGACGAAACACGCGACGCCAAGTGAACCGGTCCACTTCTGAACCGTGATAATATATCGCCCCTGGGTGCGCTTCAGTCACTTTTCCTGTAATGACGTCAACGCACAATGTGGCCAATCACTGTAGGAAGCCACTGTAGGGCGGCTTGCAGTAGTCACAAAAAATTGATTTGAAAGCAGTCTGCATACCTATCGAGCCTGTTACCTCGCGCAAATAACAGAAGTGTGCCAAGGCACCAAAATAGCAAGTTGGGCAGAGTTGTTTTTTTATACTTCTTAGCTTGATAAGCTATACACACGTGTTAAAATACAACAATCTGCAAAAGAAAGGGTGGGGGGCTTTTACTATGTGAGCCACACCAAGGAACATGCCTCCAGTACAGTTCTCTCCACTGCTCGGCAAACCACCTTAAATTCGCAGTTTCTATAAACTTGCAAGATATTATAGTGGTTTGGCATGGTGGCATACATGTCCTCGTCAAAGATGGTGCCGAAGTTAATGTTGCAATAAACAAGAAGCTTCCACCTCATGACCACTTCACTAAATAATTTAAAATAATGTAATGCTTTTAGAAAGCATAGAAAATGAATATGATTAGCCATAATGAAAAGCCTATTAACTTGCCAACTGGCTTGGTGCTTGTGTAAGTCTTCTGTGTGTCGTTCATTCACCTGCTATGCACTGCCATGAGCTACAATGATTAACCAACTGAAGCATGGCTATATCCTGGCAGACCAAAAGTAGCTCTTATGCAGTTCAGTCTAGATGTGGCAAATGCAGCAAGAATTCGATGCCTATTAAAGCACACATCGCGGGTTCTGCCATGTTTAGCTCCATAAACCCAGACCAATGGTAACTTTACCCTTCATTCTACAGCATGCATCTGTACTGACAAAAGCTCATTAGTTTTACACAGAGCACGTCTGTTAATGAAGATGGGGACCACCAGGTTACTTTAATTGCATGACCATTCACAAAAACAAAAAAATGTATATTTACAATAAAGTGATGAAGTGGACACGCTGAACATAAGTCCCTCAATGCTCAGTTATTTTGAGTTGAGAAATTATCTACTGCTGCTGAAAGCACCTCCAGGTGGCAACACCACTCGGTCCACAGAGAGCATACAGACAGACACAAAACACAAGAAAACAAGAAGTTCACAAATGCCCATAGTAGTTCACTCTTGCCTGTCCCAGATTGAGCACAGCTTGGAGCTAGAATGGCACAGCTTGGCTGGAAGAGCAGCAGCCAGAGCACACCACCGAGTTATGGCCACTTTGGCAGGCTTTATCACTTACGTCACAAACATAAAGGGCAGGTGCAAGTTCTTTGGTGCAAAGCAGTTGTTTTCCAACAAAAAGCTCACGCCCCACTCACACAGCACAGGTGTTAGGCAACAAACACAACTGATGCTATGACTCATCGGACGAAGATCCTTCCTCGTCCGAGCTCACGGGAAGTTTCATCACAATGCAAGTGTCACCGTCACCCGAGATCCACTCCGAAGTGTCTCCCAAATCGCCCTCATCGTCATCAACATTGTCCTCGTGAGAAGCTTGTTGATCTCGCAGCGAGCTGTCCTGACTCTCGTCATCACATGCAACCTCTTGCATTTTGGCATCAGGGCTAGATGGCATGTCTGGCTCGTCCACTGACGAGGGTGCTGCTAAGTGCAACGTCGAAACCTCCTCATCCTTCAATGCTGCCAAAGCTCCTGATGCCAGAGGCTGGTATTCTTCGCCACTACCACCACCACTAGTTTGGCCATCTAGCGTAGCAGGCGTGCCTTCTGTTTCAGGTGCGTCGTCCCCTCCTGGGCGCCCGTAGGCATACACAGTCTGGCCTGAACGCAGCTTGACTCGCTTGATGACACAAGGCCCAATGATTTGTTGCGCTGCAGCAGCGACCTTGGACAGGTCTCCGAGCATGGTGCCCTTCGCAGGGTACAGGGTGTACTTTTTGGGTGTGTTGGCAGTGGCTGCTGGAATGGTGCGCAAGGCGCCAATGTGGCCATCGTTTAACTTGAAGGCAACGGTTGCAGAGTTAACATTTCTGGTTGCTGTATCCAAGTCAGACTCCTTGCACGTGACTGCCTCCACCTTTGTAGGAGCTGTCCTGGAAGCTGTGTCCTGACCTTTCTCTGTTCGCAGAGCTTTCAGCTTTTGCTTTGATGTTTTCTCCACACCTGTGAGAGCTGTCAATGATGTGTTACAACCACACAAGGCTTCAGTTGTCATTTTAAGCCGTCTTTGCATGCTCAAAGTTGGCATTAAGTAACTGAGATAGCCTTCTGAAGTTGTAAGAAAGCTATGTGCCTGTTACCCATAACTGTAAAAAAACAGTTGTCTACATGATGAATGCGACAATGATACAAAAAAGGGCACCGGATGTGGGCCACTTATCAATACTATTCGGATTCACCTGAAGTAACTTGCAATAAATGAATAATGATTCATCCAAATCTTTACTTATCCTTTGTAAACTGGGCATCAGCATAAAATAGACAACTCCTTCATTCTTAAAAAATACTTTGCTCACTGCTGTGGCTCTGGCTGAAGCAAAAAATGAGTTTGTAAGGAAGAAGTGCAGTGAATGAGTTAATGGCTCCTGTAATAAAATTTTACATTAAGCTATTTTACAGCTTATTGTCTACCTTATCCTATCACGTTTCATTTGCGAGATATAGTTAACATTCTTGCAGCATGTTTTTTGGGGTCAACAGGCAAATTGTTAATCTAAACCAACCATGAATTTACAAATGGAAGACCTTACTCAAGTTTATAACTTTTCATCAATTAATTTTCTCATTCACTAGCAGAGCCCTATACAACAGAACCTCGACGGTATGTTTATCATGAATGACAGACTATAAAAAGAAAACAGAGAGCCTTGAAATGCAATATCTGAGAAACAGGAAAACTTTTGAGCACTGGCGAACCACACCGGTTTTATTTCAATGTTATGCTTGACAAAACCGTGCAGCATTGCCTAGTGCATTTACTCATTCCTAATTAGCACAAACAGTTCTTTTCAAGCACTTGAAGTGTCGCATGTTGATAACAAATCTACCACCGCTATTCTCAATGAGCATGTTGGCTCCCACACCTGGCAAGTGATCACTTTTAGGGATACCTATGCAAGGTTATTGCCGGATCCATTACCACCTCCGAACAATCGCGTTCTCAGCCTGCTGTCATAACTTCGTTGATGCAGTGCCAGACTGCTGTTGCGTGCAGACAGCCTCGAAAAAGGTGAAGATATTCACGAAAGTGACCGACCAAGAATACCGCCAATTGTACATCTCCTCCTAAGCTTCATCACTGGTACACGCCTCAGTAAAATCCGTTACAATCTTGTCAAGAGACAGATCTACGGAGGTTAGCACTGTGGGAACCACAGAAATGTAAACATTATAAGTGATTCTATTGGCCCAGAAAGATTGAGGTGCGAAGGAACCATGACATGCAGCAAGCTTGCACAACCACTAGGACGACTTGCAAGAGAAACAATACGGTGATGATGAGACTACACCAATACAACGGCCAACCTATGATGCTTTACATGCTAAGTGCATGCACCAGAACCAAAATGCATCATAAATGCCATGTTTAGAGAGCAAACACAAATCTCAGGGGCCATGCTTTTACTTGCAAAAACCTGAACTGAGTCGTGGCGCACTTATGCAAGCAATTTCACTGTCAAACCAGGTCAAGCTCTGTCCTCAGCTAGCTCAAACTGCAGTTCACTACCTATGGGAACAGCCCTACAGTTGCAACGCAAAAGCGAGGTGCCCTACACATTGGATCCTATGGGAGCTAACTGGGACCGCATGGAATACAAGCACTGGGAAATGTAGCAGTAAAGTTCAGCTGTACAATAGCCACATGTAATTGTGTCATACTACTACAAGCGAATTGCACACACAACATGCTGTTTGCAAAAATGGCTGTGCTGCCATTAGCTGGAGAATTTGTCTTGCAGGAAAGCTAGCCTTATGCTAAGCATGAAAAGGGCCTATATTTCCTCTTCTCACTGCAAAACAAGCTTTCTCAAAGTGAGGGACAGGTGCACCAAATTTTATCTCTACCGGCATCCATGTTATAGATCTGTGACTTATAACAGGATGCAAGCCGGATTACTGGTAGTACAGCCACATTTAAAGGCCTGCAAATGTCCCCTCGTCAGCCAGAGCTTCATCACTGTGCATATTAAAATTACGTGCTGTATATCACACTAAAATACACCAAACTAACACTCTGTGCATAGCACACTTTGAATAAGAAGTCATATCAAGGAAGGCAGCACCTACCTGACTTGGAAGAATGCTTCTTTTTAGCATGATGATGTTTGCTGCCAGTGGAACCTGCACATCATAACAGAGAGAGAGAGAGAGAGAGAATAAAACAATGGTGAGCTTTGACCAAGTCTGTTGTGATGGCTGGTTTCACTGTGACAACACACACACACATGCTTTTCCACTATGACGCTCATTATAATAATCTAGTAAAAGGGCTTCTACTTTATATAGTGGTACACGCTAGGGAAGTCGTGGTGTTGTTACACCTGTAGCGAAATCAGCCTTATTAGGCTGATTTTGCTACAGGTGCACAACGTCATGTTCAGAACAGGGTAAGAACGACTTGCACTTACCCCCATTCTTCTTGCTTTTTGCTGCTGGCGGTACAGAAAGTGAAGTAGGAACACTGCCACCATTGATCAGTTCGTCACTCGCATCCCGAAGGGGAGGCACAGTGCAATCACTCAGGTCACATACTTCCAGCACGTCAGCGGGGATTGGTGCAGGCCTGGGCTCGGCCCGGGGCATTGGTAAGACTTGCTTGCCCTGACAACTGGCCTGCAAGCAGTGCTCAAGGGCAGCCCGACGTCGCTTCAGCCAATGCTTCTCCTTGTGCAGGCATGATGATAAAACTGTTAGGCAGCGCAGGTACTGGTTGGCCTGTAATTTCCAGACAGTTAGGCCACCATTTAGTTTTGGTGCACATAACACTGCTGTACATGTATATAAAAGGCATCTTGTGCAAGGTGGTAGACAACACAGGAAAAAAAAAACACCGAAGTGTACGGAAACGGCGCGAAATTTCAACTGTGTTACTGCTTTTGAGCGCTGTGGTTATAAGCATTGATTAACCGCCCCCAGAGAGTGGTGATAAGAGGATGGGATCACAGAAGGGACGAGAACAGAAAAAATATATACACGTGTGGTCATCGTCAGACCAACACATGCTGTGCAGAAAGGTGGTTTCCGCACCATACAAAAAACAGATGTGTCACTCACACATTCACTGCCAAAATCATTAATGAAAAAAACCATCCAACAATTCCCGTCCCAGTTTGTTCTTGCTTTTACCTAGAATTTCATCTTTCTTGAATGCTGGCTCGTCGCCCAAAGATGCATTGCAATGAGCTGGCAACTGAGCTCCTTCTCTTGTCTAAGCGACCCCACACGTTCCGCAAAGCACTTGTTCACACAGTGACCTGCCTGGCTGATGTATGAGCGCCCACATCCGAGCGGAATCTAGTAAACCAGCCCCATCGCACACTTCATGAACATTCCTTATGTTTTTTTTTTACCGCATCCACTCTTCTGTTCTCGGCTCTTAAAAATCCTTGGGCAAAACCTAGCTAGTCTATCAGGGGTAGAAAATGCGACTTGAACGCCACGTCTGTTAGCCACTTTTTAAAATTGTGGCAGACTTTGTGCAGATATGGGACAACTGCGACCTTCTTGACATTTATGCTCTCTGTACTCCTGGTAGGCTTTTCTTTCTTTATCTTCTTGAGAAGTTTATCAGCCATATCTGTGATATCTCGCAGGGAAAACCGGTTGAATGCAGTTTGTTTATTTGGGTCTGTAAGCTTTGATGTGTGGCATGCGGGCCTGACTTGGTTAGTGCTGACTGTAGGCAGGAACTTGCTAATGCCCTCTCGACTATCTTTGAATGCGCTGACTTAAAAGGCAGAAGTTTTTTCTGCACACGTGGTGAATGTTGCCAGCGCACATGCTGCGGGTTAACCTGCAACTTCAGGTCTAAGAACTGCAATAAACCATTAGATGGAACTTCGTGAGTGAACATCAAGCCCCTTGCCATGTTGTGTGAAAATATCTAAAATGTAGCTCACTGAGTCGGAGAGATGGTGCTTTGTCTCGAAATGACAACCAGAAAATCGTTCACATACCTGAAGGCTTTGAGCACCCCCCTATCATCAAACTCATGACTCAGAGAGTGGTCGATGGCTGCTAAAAAGATGTTACAAAGCACAGGGGCAACACAAGACCTTATGCATATGCCCCACCTTTGAATGTGAAAGTCATTACCTGCTGTGCATATTGCAGCAGCGTCCATTTAAATAAGGTAGACAGATAAGGGGCAGCTCATAACATCAGTGTACAATAATATGGACTACTCTGAAGAAGTGATTAAGGAGAGGCATTATCTTACGATTCAAAGAACCTCCCAAATCCAGCAAGTGTCTTCCTGTTTCTGCCTCCTCATTTAAGTGTTTGCGGTTGGCATGCCACCACAATAGTGCAGGCATAATTCCTAAAAAAGTGCACTGAACAAGCCTTTCTCAATGAATTACAGTTAAACCTGCTTATAACGAACCTTCATATAACGAATTCCCGGATATAACGAAGTTTTTCTATTCCCTGCTGTTACTTCATAGAAGCACATGTATTTGAGACCTCTACGTAACGAAGTGACAGCGGAAGACCCCCTCAAAATAACAAATTTTCTCCGCCGACAACTGAGAGATTGTGCCCCAGATTCTGTCACTTTTGAGCGAGCAACAACCGGAAGCAGCTTCTCCGCCATGGCAGAATGCGAAATGGCGGCGTTGCGCTTGGCGCGCTCGAAGGCACGGCGCGAGAGCGAGCGCACGTGTACGTGCGTGCGAGCGTGTGTGAGGTGGGCCTGCATCTCTCAACACGGCGAACTTGCCGCCGCGGGCGTGTCCTTTCCCCCTCACTTCAAACCTGATCCCGCCACTTGCTGCAGCTGGCCTAGCCCGCCAAGCCGTCACACTCTTTTTCCAGTTGATGTTGCTGAGCCGCGCCGGCTTAAGAAAGAAAGAGAAAAAAATATATATATATTTTTTTTTCAATGTGCTGGCAGCACCACTCTTTGGTTACTGCGCAAATCTCTGGGCTTCACTTCGCTGACCTGACACTAGGTGACAGCGCTTGTAAGGCCTAGCTCGTGGGGTCACGGGCGGCACACCTGGGAGGCTTGCCCTTGACAACACAGGGATCGGGTGCACAGGAAATCGTGCTCACAGGGTGATTCAAAGGTGGCGCACGTGAAATGACTAAAAAAAAAAGATCTGGAGACAAAATGTGGTAAACTGGAGGACACGGGCGCGTGCGGAAGGTTGGCAGCTGACAAACGGCCGTAGCAGCATTCTCCGTCGCCTTGGAAAGCCTATCCTCACAGGTTCTATGGGAGGTCAGAAACGGTGGTCAGAAAACACCGCATTATAGCCGGTCCTTCACTATAAACGGTCACATTATAAGTGGTCTCAGCTGTAAATGTTTATGTTGGGTGAGCTCTGCTGTCTGTTACCTTTTTGCTTACTTAAGTGTTTCTTTTTCGAATTTTCGTACCGAACCTGCATATAATGAAATCCTCTTTATAACGAAGTTTTCCGGAAATTTGTCAGATTTCATTATATCCAGGTTTAACTGTATCAGGACCTGCGATAAAGAGCACAAACTGCATAAGCATATGCCAGGAAAGGACACACAAGAAAAATAACGAAAGCTTCCCATATTGCAAGAGGAAAGAGAAAGGTGCATAAAGGATTGTGTGGTTTCATGTGCAAAACCAAACCTGACTGTGAGGCACACCATAGCAGATCAATTCTAATCACTTGGTGTCCACGTAAATGGGCAATTTTGCACTGCACACCCACCAAATTCCTGTCGATGTTACTGGATAGAAGCTGTGACTTTAAGCTCAGTAGCATAAGACGGCAGCTGCTATGTTACCACATTATGTTAGGGCTGTTATACAGTTAAACCTGAAAAATTTTTGTTATGAAGAGGCTTTTGTTATATCCAGTTTTGGCAAGAAAATTCAATAAAGAAACACATAAGTGAAACAAAGGGGCAAGTGGAGGCACCGCGCAACCTCAGACTCAAAGATCTTTTAAATATAACAAATTTTATGTGTGTGAAAGCACTCTGGTCACATCTCTCGATTCTCTGGCATGCGCTGTTGCCTGCTTGATGCTTTTTGCACATATGTAGCCTTTGAAATATGTTGTTTCGGCTATACTGCGGATATTTGCGATTTCGGCGACTTGTGGTCTAAGCTGTACAACGCTCAGTGGTAAGAAGTGATAAGAAAAGTTAATGTGTCCATTTTGCCACTGTTGCTTATCAAAACCTTGGGTTCCCCCCAGATTGAGAGGGCGGCATCAATGCTATGTTCATTGAAGCACTAGCTATCAAAACAAAAGTGGATAGCTAATGGTTCCACAAAGAAGCAGTGACGGCTTTCTGCTCGCCAATTGCGGTCGCTAGCTAGACATGTCTCGTCGGCTACATCCATTTCCTGAACGATCACGCTCTCTTGAAAGATCATGAGAGCCCACTGCATTTAGTAATACCACTTCTGCAGCTACACATGCTTGTCACTTGAACTAAGCACGCACAAAGAGACCAAATCAGGCTTCGGACCATGGCACGGGCAACACAAATTACGGAACTACGTCAGTTGTAGAGCGTGCAAGGCGCAAAGTGTGCAGAAATGCGTGAGGCTGTTCTCGTGCATGCTTTCCGTTCCCCCCCAACCTGGTGGAAAAGACGAGAGCATTGAGATTCCCCCTACACAGGCGCTTATTATACATCTTTACTTAGAATATGACAAAAATTAGGGGCCGCTAACCAAGTACAAAGGTGCAACTTACACACTGGAAATAATAGCACGTCACGTGTGTGCATGAGTTCTTTTTCAACTGCATACATTTTTGAACAAAGACAGCTGGAAGTCTGTGCCCATATCCATCCTATGTCTTTGCACATCTTGTTTTGTGTTCATCGTAGCTCAACACAGATAGGCAACACAAATAAACACACAAAATGGCCCCTTTTGTTGTTCTTCTGATGTGGGTACCATTACTAGGGTTGCACAAATATCAAATTTCCAACTTCAAAGCAAATTTGAATGATGAAAATTGAGTCTGAATGGAACAGAATATCTTTCAAATATTGTTTCAACACTGATACTACTTTTGACCTTTGCAAAAAAAAAATTTTTTTTTTCACCAGCCACGGGTGAAAAGGGAAGCTGATCTTGCAGTAAATAATGTACAGAAAAACTACACATTGTACAACAGTTCTGCTGGACAGTACCACACCTGTAGTTATTTCTTGTTGGCATAAATGAATGACTACTGCTCGACATTGTAACATACCCTTCAATATGTTTGGGGAGGAACAACAGCCATGTCCATGTCATAATTTCTACAGACATCGAATATAGTCACGCACTAAACGAACTAGTGCAGATGCATTTTGGCCCATTACAGCAGGTGCGCCGCTGCCTGTGACAACTTAAAATCCCTTTCTACTTCTTGTATGCTTCACCGCATAACATGAATGTATTGCAGTGAATTGGCCGTGGTATATTAATGTTCTGCAAAGAAGCATACTGAGAGTGGGAAGGAAATGCAGGCTGCTGCAGGGCATGGCGCATTTTGTCCCTTGATTATACATATGCATGTGCCATATAATCATGAACTCCATTATGGTTGTTGATGTCTAAACATCTTACTGGCAGTCATTCAAAGCTGTCTATGATGCTTAGCCCCCGAGGAAGCTTAGCTAAAAATGTATACAAGTTTTGCTTTCTCTTGTCGTTTGAATAGTAAAGATGCCTTTCAAATCCAATATGAATCTATTCGAAATTCAGAATGTTTGCATACCACTAACCACTACATTTTATCAAGAGAACTGCCCAACTATATAGAAGGGATAGTTTTTTTTTTTAGCAATGCAGCACAAAAAGAGAGAACAAAAATTGGTCATCAAAGCTAGCAAGAAGGGTGGAAAGAACTCCACGCATCTCCACGAAGTGAGCCATGATGAGTGGGCGAAGCTAGGGACAGTTACCTGTGTTACCGTTATGGAGCCGGGTCCCGCTCGACGCCATGTTTAGCGTGGAATGTCTCCGCATCCCCCTCTTCCCAGCTTGACGGGGCGGCGGCCCGCCCGTTTGCCCCATGTGGTTTTAACATAGGCTGCCATTGGGCAGCGAGAAATTCCTAAAATCTTCGTGCGTTCTGGTTTGAGAGATGCTCGGAGAGAACTTGATGGGTCTTGGAGAGGTGCGCACATACTTTTGTGACCCTCCGGCCGACCAGGCCTTCGGTCGGATGGCGTGCCTCTGCAAGCCCCAGCGACCACGGCGGCGACCTGCGACCGACGCCCATGTCTGTATGTCCTTCTTCTATTTTCCTTTTCTGAGGGCTCGCGGTCGCGGGTGCACTGGCCGGGGTTAGGCTCTCCTTCCTTGCATGGTTCTCTTTGTGTGTTTTTGTGTGTTCGAGTGTTGTCCATTGTTACTGTCCTTTGTGTTGTTGTACAGTCGAATCTCGATAATTCGAACTCGAAGGGGCCCGAAAATTTGTTCGAATTAAAAGAAGTTCGAATTAATGAAAGCACATTGAATTGAGCACTCACCTGCAGCGGCACATGTGCAATGAGCGAACACGAGTGGGAAGCACACAAAGATTTATTCGCACTTATTTTCACGCACTTATTCTCGCTTATTTCGCGCTTATTTACACCATACCCATCATTAAGAAAAGTAGTCGGTTATGCGCGTCTGCACACGTTTTTCCTGCAATGAGTCAATGAATATGGCTTGAAGCTTGCTAACGAGTTCTAAACCAGCATCTGCATTTTGCTGGAAAGAGAAGTAGTACGTGGCTAAGTCCAGCGCCGACGCTACTTCACTTGCATTTGGTGGAGTCGATGGGCAGGGGGTACTTCGTCGCTGGCATCAGAGTCCTCGCCACTGGGAGTAAAGGGTCCCCTGAAGCCCTCTGTCAAGGGCACGTGGCTTGTAGGATTTCGGCGTCGGTGACGACACCACAGACGTCTACACCCGCGTCCACATTCACGTAGCCCTCAAAGGCCATGCCGTTCGGAAGAACACTGCTGCCCCTTTCGGACACGCGCAGTTATCGTCATCGTCCGACGAAGTCTGCACTGCCTCATCATTGGCCTGATCCGCATCACCACTGGCCGTGGGTTCGCGGAGGCATTGGCCAAACCCACATCGCCGGAAACAGTTGTTGATGGCGTCTGGCTTAATGGAGGCCCACGCAGCGGCAAGGATATGGATAGCGCTGAGGAGGTCGACGGCATATGTTTTGTCGCTGTCCATGCACAATAGCATCCGTTCCACGATATGGCGCCTGTAGAGTTTTCAAATTTTGAATGACTCCCATACCCATGGGCCATCGTGTTTTTCGGCAGAAAAACGAGCCGAATTGCGCGCAGGCCTTCTATGTCGCAGTGCGCCGTGCAGTTGTCAACGAAGAGTATACATTCCGGCCTTTAGCGGCAAACTTTCCGTCCAGAGTACGCACCCAGTCTGAAAAAATGTCCATAGTCATCCATGACTTCTTGTTGGCGACGTAATTGGCTGGCAAGGTCTTCGTGCCCTTAAAACAGCGAGGCTTGGCCGATTTACCGATCACTAGCAATCGGCAACGCTCCGTGCCCGTCGCGTTTGTTCACACCATTACCGTCAGCCTCTCCTTGCTTAGCTTGCCGCCGGCACAATCGTCGCCTTGAAAAGTAATCGTCTTGTTCGGGAGCAGTTTATAATACAGCGCCGTAGAACGACCACAAAAGAACGACCACGAACGAATATTCTCCGGCTCTCCACTGCCGCGGCTTTTGTCTGCGAATGCTTTTTTTTTCGCAGCCGGGCTGGCCGGGCGGCGAGGCTGGCCAGGCGAGGAGGCTACGCAACGCGTGATCGCTCGGTGGGTTGGTTTTTTTTTTTTTTTTTTTTTGGTTACGGCAGACGCCGCACGGCTCTCTCCTCTGAGAAAACGGAGGAAAGAGTTAGCGGCCATGCCTCGGCAACGCAGATAACAGCGTCTTTCATTCTTTCCTGGATGCTCAAGCAGGGAAGGCCACAACCGGAATCGACTCTCTCCTCAAAGGAGAGAGGCAAAGGGGCCCCCGGTCTCCCCGCGAGTTGTGCTGTCACATCGGCGTCTCCTGCTGTGCGCGTTTTTCTTTTTTTCTTCCCGTGCCAGTGTTCAATGTCCATGATACCTTGACGAATGAAGCGCGAAGGGGAAGGGGGGGGGGGGGAGGCTCTATATTACGCGTTTTCTCCGCGGCGGGGTCAGAAAATACCAGTGGAAATACCCTCGTTGTAGGCGCCGCCACGTGATTCGAGCAATTTTCGGAGCGCGGGATGTTCGAATTAACCGTCGCAGATGCTTGCGCGTTCGAATTACCGGGCGTTTTCGGCCATTGAAATACACATAACTTTGCCGGGACCGCAGCGTCAGTTCGAATAAACCGGAAGTTCGAATTAAGCGTGTTCGAATTAATGAGATTCGACTGTATGTTCGCGTGTGGTATTATCGTTATTGTTAACCTTCATTTACGTTTAATTCGACTTTACATTTGGCCTTGTATTATTTGTTTTAACGTTTATTAAATTACCATGCTGGGAAAGTGACGCCTAATGTTCTCCTCTTTCACCGCGTGCGACGGTTCGTGCTGCCCTGCCTCGAGTCGGGCCGCGGGCCGAAGCGCGCGGACGCGACGACCTCATTCTCTGCTCGTCGAGTGCACGAATCCACGGCACGGGGTTGGCTAGCGGCGATGCCGTTGCTAGCAGTAGTAATTAGTAGAAGAACCCCTACACCGTAAATCACCCGTGACACTGCCCACTCCTGCATGTAAATGAGTGACAACGCATGTGTATATTTACACACGCGTTGTCATTTATGCTCCTGGTCTTTATGAGATTCCTGCGCTCCCACATTGTGGATCGTGTCAAGTTCTGGATGAATTTAGTTAACGCAAACGTTGCAAATCCTTATGGTTCAACTACGCACAAGAGAAATCTCCCACCGGCACTGCATTGAAGGTCAAGATCTAGTGCACATATATATATATGGAGTGGCCAGTGAATGGTTGTGCTGAGCGAGCAGTCTGTATTTTCAGTCAAAAAGCTCGCTAGCAGACACTGCCTGCACCAGCGTTGTCTCTCGTGAGCGAGGGCGCGGTCTCGTTCCTTGTGAGCTGGTAAAGTGTCCATCGAAAAAAGAGCGTTTCCATAATCAATGCGCTCTGTTCGCTCTCTCTCACGACAGCAGATGACACTGTCTTGGTGCACTGCCTCCGGGATTGGCCAACACATGCACGCACACTGTCTGACTGCACTCATGACTGCCACTGTTGAAGAGAGAGAGATCGCGCGCCGGGAGCAAGCGCGAGCATGGCTACTACGGCGTGACGCAGGACAAGCCTCGAGCCTGAGGAGCTTCGCCCCTAAAATAGTGTCAGAAATTGTGCACATGTGTAAATATGTTCCCTCTAAGGAGGGCTTATGCACTGTTGCAGGCTACAGACTGTACATAAATGGAACAGTCAATGATTTTCTCTAAGAATCTGTGAATATTCGAAATTTCGAATTCTATTTGAATTTCGAAACTTCAAATTTGCTATTCGATTCGCACCTAACTTTTACTATTCGAAGTTGGTAGTTAAGGGGGAAAAAAATATGCTATGTCTCATGACAAGTGGTCCATTCGCGCAACTTCGCCCCAAAACACCGGCGTACTGTGGCGAAGCTAACGTTTGCGTACTGCAGTGAAGTTAGCACTCGCGTACTGCGGCGAAGTCAACACTCGCGTGCTGCGGCGAAGTTAGCCCAGCTTTCTGTTGCACCTCTGTTCGACTGTTCTGCAGGACTTCGGAACGACACTGTGGGAATACACTAGTCACACGATAAATTTTTTGGCCCATGTATAACATTGATTGATTGATTTGTGGGGTTTAACGTCCCAAAACCAGCTCTGATTATGAGAGACGCTGTAGTGGAGGTCTTCGGAAATTTTGACCACCTGGGGTTCTTTAACGTGCACTGAAATCGCACAGCACACGGGCCTCAACATTTCGCCTCCATCGAAATGCAGCCGCCACGGCCGGGATTCGATCCTGCGACCCTCGGATCAGCAGCCGAGTACCATAGCCACTAGACCACCGTGGCGGGGCAATGTTTAACAGTACATTTCTCCATAATCTGATATGGTATTATTTAAGCAGAAATTATATAACTACTGCAGTTTGCCAGTACTGAAATACGGGGCAGAAACTTGGGGGAGAATTACAAAGAAGCTTGAGAGAAAGTTAAGAACCACACAGCGGGCAATGGAGTGAAAAATAACAGGCATTACGTTAATAGGAAGACAGCAGAGCGGGTCAGGGAACTGACAGGGGTAGCCAACATAATCACGTTAAGAAGAAAAAATGGTCATGTGCAGGCCACATGATGAGAAGGCTAGATAACGGATGGACAGTCAGAACGGAATGGACAGCAAGAGAAGCGTAGCCGTGGGCAACAGAAAGACGGGATGACAAAATAAAGAAATTCTCAGGCATCAAATGGAAGGTAGTTTGATGATCATAATGATGAAGAAATATTTGAAAACTACTCAAAAAGTATTCTATTTGATTCGGACTTGAACATAAATATTCAAACTTGCTTTGCACTCAAAATTTTGCAATTTGTACAGCTCTAATTTTCTCACCTGTGACAAGACCGACACCTTAGACACGGGCTTGGTAGAGGGCGTTCTAAAGACAACATTCTGCAACTCCATTAACAGATTCTGCATTTGCTGGCGGCGAATTCGCTCCCGGCATGCCTTGATCTCCATTATGTTGCTCGTGCCTTTGGGGCGAGGCTCCTCGCCCACAGACAACTCCCCATCTGAGTCTGCAATGGAAATAGCCAGTGGCAGCATGGTCAACACAGGCACGAAATGAGTTTTCTGTCAACTTGAACAGAGGTGAGCCACACTCTGAAAACAATTCTTGAGAGTTCATTGGAATCTTTATCAATGCTAACTTTACAAGTGGAATTCACATCACTTGAATTTTGTCAATCTTTCCAAGTGGCACAAATTTGTAATGGAAGTCAAATAGGTTACCTGGGGTTCTTTCAATGTTTCCCATACATGGGAACGAATGCTGGATTGTATAAACTATATGCGACAAATCACAAATAATTGATTTCTGGGGTTTTACATCCCAAAACCATGGTAAGATTGTGGGAGACGCTGGAGTGGAGGGCTACGGAAATTTAGACGACCTGGGGTTCTTTAAAGTGCAATCACAAATGTAGCTTTTAGAAGTGCATGGCTTGGCGTGTCACATGCTTTGGGTACAGTTAGTGACTAGTTGATTCACCAGTCTTCCCTATTTCTTACTTCTATCTAGCACCAGCAACGTTTTGAAAAGGAAGGTAATTTTTTCGAATTGACTTGGTGATTGAATCAGCATATTGAGTCAGAATTATATAATGGCATGCCGTAATGCGCGAAAAATTTATGTGTCTCAATGCAAAAAACAGTGTTGCCAAGCTGCCTGGAAGGCCAAGCATGTCAAAATTGTCACTGACTGGCAAATGCCCACGTTCACAACTGCATAACTTAGTGGCAGCACCTGAGACACTATTAAAAAAATGTTACTGTACTTGCACAATTATAATACAGCTGTAAGAGTTTATTCTTTCAGGACGCAGAGCTTGCAATAAGCATTAACAAGACCAAAAAAATTCTAAACTGACATGATGCCACTGAAACAACTCATTCAATCCATTCTGTTCTGTGAAGCTGCCAGGCAGATTCATATAGAGCCCCACTTTCCTCTGAATATTTTTCTAAGAGATGCCCTAATTTTTCCATCTCATGAGCAGGAAGTCTACTGTAATTGTTTATCACCACAGAGTTGTGTGCTATGTTTTTTGCAATAAGTTACATTATATTTGCATTTGTTCACTAAAACCATGCACTAGGACATTTGCCACTGCCATCAATCATTTAAAAGCATTCATAAATTATTTCCAAATAAAACACACAAACAAGGCCATCAAACTCTTTCGGAAATTGGAAACCACTGGAGCCAACATACACTGTGCATCCCATCAGACTGGCCTTTATTTACTTTTTTTTTTACTTTTCCAAAAAGGAACGGACGAATGGTCACATCATGACATGCTGATGCTGCAAGAAGCATGTTACATACTGATAGCTGCATGTCATTTATGTGTTGCAGTAAAACGCACCTTTACACAGGCAGGCATTTTGGGTGTCTACAGGGCATACAATATAATTGTTTATTTTCTTTTCTTTCTCTCTCTCTCCCCCCTTTTTCTTTTTGCTTGCAGCGGTGAGGTTGCAGTGGTTTAACTACCATTCATCAACACTGCTATGTTGCACTACTTTGAGGTGCCAAATGATGATTGTTTTCACGGGTTTGTGGTGAAACTGGGATTGCACCCTGCTGGAAAACATGACCTCTTGAGCAACGAACTAGAGGACATGGCAAACCAGCATTACCCAACTACTTTCAGCAATCCAATTTATCTTGGATCCCATGTACCTGTTAATTCGAAAATCCTAATTCAAAGATTTTTCGCAGTCCCAGTGACTTCAAACGAATGAAGTTTTACTGAACACGAAGATGGTACTGCCTGCTAAGTAGCACCGCACTCCAAGTGAGGGAGTCATCCAACTCACCAGACAAAGAATCTACGTTGATATCAACAGAGCCATCAGGAGTTGAGGAAGCCTGCGAGTCATTGAGGGAATGTAGGCTCACAAAGCCATCAGTCTTGAGGCGTGTCAGCTGCTTCAGAGTTCGGCCACCATTGAAAGGGAATGTCTGTGCAAAGCAAGGTATCTGTCTTCAGCTAAGTAAAGATGGGCAGAAGTGGCGGCTGAAGAGTGAGGACCAACATACACACAAGGTATGAGTGGCTGTGTCACCCAGATTTTAAAGGGGTCGTGAAACTGTTTTCTGAAGATTCTGTGCTAAGTGTGTATTCGTGATCCTGACCCTTCAATCAATAATATGCATTATTCCGTTGCATCGTGTTGGTTGATTTAGAGTGACAATAAAAATGCAATTTCGGTTTCACTGCATGCGTTCCTCTCAACTCGGCAGTTGAGGTCATGTTGTCGCCACAGGCCTCCGAGATTGGCGTGCCCTCGGAGGCCACGAGAAAACAAACCATGCTGCTGCTGTTGCTTCCGAATGGCGGCACCGCATGGTATCCTAAGTATTTTCTTACTTTCTAGCTTTCAAGTAAATCGATTCTTTTAGAGCGAACGCGAGTTCACTATACCTTTACACTTAGAAATATTTTACCTAAACATCACATGCCGGCCCATAGTGTCGCATAGTCATTTCGGGAGTGCGAGAACGCTGGTGTTTCAAACACGTGTTATTAAATGTGCACTGAATATTTCGCCAAAATATTTCGGAATCGGCTTGTCGAATGCATATCGAAGCAGTGAAAATTACAACTGGGCATCTCCATATTCTTTTGACGACCCCTTTAAGGACTTACTAAAGGTTTATGTTCACTGTCTTTACTGAAAAGCTTTCGAATCCTCCAGTCACTTTTCACAGCTTTCTGGGCAGGCTAGCATATGCTAGTGTATGAATATGAAGCTTTAATGATGCAGAAATGAGCATCCTTGTGGAAACAGGCTAATTTGTCATAACATCATGATTTTACCATCATCACTACTAATAGTGCATGCACAGGTTTGATGCACTTGTGCAATCGGATCAAACAGCATCATTAACAGTAATATTGTGTTAAAATGCTCTAGCAGGGGGTATCCACACATGCAAGCTAATCAGTTCACTGTATTCTCCAGGACCTCCATCACCCAAGAGAACATAAGTATGATGCCAGTATCACACCCTTACCGTAGTGCCTTCATCATTCTTTTTGCTGGAGGCCTGTGAAGATGTGGCGGCTTCGCAGCAGCTGCCACAAGGAGATGATGAGCGTGATGACGATCCTGAAGAACACGACGATGAAGAAGACGAAACACACGAAGAAGACGACGATGACGGTGACTGCACTGCATCTGGCTGGACGGGTGCCACTAGGGTTGGCGGAGGCCGTTGTTGTGGCTGGGGAGCCTTCGAGCTGCTGCGTCAAAATGTGAGAACAGCTCTGGCACAACCCCGCAACAACATCCATAGCCCTTAACACACCAACACAGCTGGTGATGTTGCCAACTAAGTCATCTAGTAAAACACAGTAACCCACATCTGTACCCTAGGCTACTCTGAAAGATTTTTTTTAAACACCAATGTGCTTTTTACCGTGGTCCACCAAGAAATCAGTGATGCACTTCCGTAACGGAAGTGGATGTCTGAAAAAATGAACATACATTTACAATGAAAAAGTTCCACCCGCTCGGACTCAAGCCCACGTTCATCGGGAATTTGATGAAAGGAGCTGGAAGCTCTACGGATACCCCACCACAACATTGCTAATATAGGGAACAGATGGGCCTTATATCTTCACAACACCACTTTACAAGTTTCATCTAACTGTCGCCCGGTTAAAAATAAAGGTGTTTAGTACAGTTGACCATAGTGTTTAACAAGCAAAATTACTCTTAAATTAACATCATCTCCCTTCCTCTGCACTCTTGCTTAGGTTCACTGTGGTGGTACCGCCATCTAGGAATGACAGAGCGAAGCAGACTGTCGTTCTGATGCGCACCTGCAGTCAGTGTTTCAGTAGTCCTCGCGCCTAGATTGCCGTAGAAGTTAGGGGCATGGCAGCATTGTGAGGGTGCGTTCCTGAGGCAAAGCACGAATGCAGCCGCTACAACATTTGTCTTGCGCGGCCAGTTTGTTGAGTTGCGATGCGCACTGCGCCAGGAACGCAAAGACAGCCATCAACAAGCGAATGATGCATCTTTTGCTGCAGTGGGCTGTGTGTTCACAAAACGATCTGCTGACAACCCGTTTGGTTTTGCTTGCAAGGTGTCACCGTTAGCATATGCTCCTGGTTTATGGCAGGTTTACGCAGAGCTCTGGCGCGTGCAATTCGATGTCTCCGGAAAAATGTGTCATTCGAGAACTTTCGCCTGTGTACACCTGTCAAGGATCCCTGTGCTGTGTCGAGGTGCCATTGATGTCTACATGTAACGTGCTTACATGTCCAGAGTACCCAACCCATCTCCCACCCCTCGATTCGCCACGTTGCCACTTGTGCATTCCACAACTTTGCGAAGACAGGCTTCACTTTCGTGTTATACTGATTGCTATTTCCTATGACAGAGGGACCAATCACATTTTTTCCCATGTCAGTACTTTGCTTTCACTCAAATCTTGCAGCAAGATTGTATTTCATCGGTCTCCAGTGCTAACAAAATGCAGCCTTCTTGCATCTTTGGCTTGTCAAAGGGAATCAATTAAAATATACAGTCCACACTCATTGCAACAGATCTGCGCACAACAGACTTTCAGATACAACAAACCATACTTCAACTGAAGTCTGGTCCATGTATTTTATCAAAGCAATGAAGTTTGCATTTAAGATACTGCACTGCAATGGACTATCGATTACAGTAGACGAAATTAGAAGTAATTTTTTTCCAAACTGGGCATATAAAACATACTTTTGCCATGTCAGCACTGTCTGACAAAGGGCTTGGTCACGTTCGTGTTATTGAGCAACCAGATTAAAGGGGCACTGACACGAAAATTTTCGTCTGCTGTTTTTTCGCTGCAATACGTAGCTGGGGACCTGTTAGCCATGACACGGCACATCAATTGCTCCAGCGCGCGTGAGATAATTATTTACGGCCTGTTTATTACCCACTAGTTTTCAGTTTTCGTTTGGGAAAGCTCAAAAAACGACAAGGCGCCAGGTGAAACTGGCGCCATCTAGCGCTCGAAATGGTGTAAGCAAGTTCGACCACGTGAGCACACATAACTGTGACGCACTTCCACATGACAACCGCCGCGTGCTCGTTTTATTTCACCTGTCGCACGTCCTGCGCGTTGTTGTCGCTGTTGCTGTCATCGTTGTCGGGTGGCAACTATTTTCTTGAGGTCTGGCGTCGCCGGCAGCCTACTAACGCAGCCGCAGCGAATAAGCAATGGTGGCTATGACGTCATCATTGTTAGTTGCACTGTCGTAGCACGGCTGCCGTGGTGACGTCGCGGAAGTTGGGGGTCCCCTTCAGGTCACCTTTGCTGTTGTCGATGCCGCGATGTACGGCGTCTAGCGCTCAACTGCGCATGCGAACTTCAATATTCATTTAAATTACCTTCGGAGCTATGTTCGCCATTGAGATTTGGTAGATGACATCTGCATGTCCACGAAAATTGATCCCGCAGGCTATCTTAGCAGCGAAATTTTGGTGTCAGTGCCCCTTTAAGATTGCAGATGCAGTTGCACATGCTGAAAAGCAGTTGGACATTACAAGAACCAGGAGCTATCCAAGTAGACTGTGTGTTTAGTTGTGAACAACAAAGCTATCATCGGCAAGCAAGTGTTGGGGAAATTAATCATCAGCACATGAGCTAAATGTGAATAGAAAGCATTTGTCCATTTATTTTTACATTGGATGCACATTGCTCCCTCTTTGCAATTTTGTAATAACACTGTTAGACATTGTGACCAAAGTTTCAAAGTGGCATGCTCCAGTGCTCCAAGCCTATGTCCTGGCGAGTTGCATTGGCAAATTAGAATTGGGTTATTGTTGTGTACAATGCCACCCATTCATTAAAGTAAAACATGCACTGCAGTTTTAAATCACTGCTGTTAAAACAAACACCCCCCCCCACTCTGCATATTATGGACTTTGGATAACATGAACACTTTCTGACGGATTATCAGAATCTGTTGTAATATGTGTTGACTGTATCACCATATGTGCCCCTCATCACTGCAGAGGAAAGCTACTGCACTAACACAAGCCTGTTTCCCAGCTTTTTCTGCACTCCCAGTTCATTTACCCTCTCAATACAAATATGGAAAACAAGGCAACAAGATTTTATTATGCAATGAGGGCAATATGAAATCTTGCTGTCCCCAGGATTGAACGTACAGAAATACCCAATGAAGTACAGGAGGGAATGATTGTCATTGTAGCCCAGTTGGTAGATATCAGAAGCATTACCCAAAGGTTGTAGGTTTAGTGCCTACCAACAGCAGGAGTGTTTTTTCCTCCACTTTAATTCCTTGCCATTTATGTATTACTACTACACTACAGCCAAAGACTACTAATAATTTCTTCTATGCCTTCCTTAGTCCCATTGTCTGTTGGATTCCTTAGGCTGTGTCTAACAAGAAAAACGAGCCCTTCATCCATTCCTCTTTTGTTGAATATATACGCATCTTATATACACAAAATCTTATGTGCAATAGGTCAGAATGAAAATGTGGGTCATTAAAAGTCTTGCTGCTGAAAGGTAGGCAATCCACCAAGCACACAGTTTATGCCAATGCCCCAGCTTCCAAGCACTGTGTCAACATAAACCACTTAGAACACCAACAGGTTGTATAGAATATGATGCATAAGCACTACAACTTTCAAGTGAGACTCAACTACACACCATCAGTTATCAATTTACCTTTCTCAATTATTGTCCCATTTCTCTTGCATCCATTTGCTGTAGGATGCTCAGAGATATAGAGTCACGTAATGTCTCACCTTGAATCGAATAAGTTACTTTTTAAAAGCCAACACGGCTTTCAGAAACACAACTCTTGTAACACTCAGCTGTTTGAGCTGGTTACTGATTTACACAACCATCAATATGTCATTGATGCAATTTTTATTGATTTTTCTAAAGCATTTGATCATGTCCCTCATCAATGTCTCTAACAAACTACGTAGTCTGCAGCTGGATAACAAAACATTTCAGTGGATTGAAAGTTTTCTAACTGACAGACTTCAATGTGTTATAATCGATTCCTATATATCCAAACAGACGCGGGTCAAGTCGGCTGCACCACAGGGAATCTATATAAATGATATAGCAACTAACCTGCAGTCTTCTGTACGTCTTTTTGCTGATGACTGCATAATATATAAAGAAATATCCAACCAGAGCAACATTTTAACCCTGCAGTCAAACTTGACTTTCTAAATGGTGCAGCAAATGGCAAATGAAAATTAACGGTGAAAAGACTAAACATGTTGAATTCAGTTGCGGTGCCAATTTATTGCTGTACGAATACCTCATCAATAACTCTCCGGTTGAAATGGTATCCTCGATTAAATACTTATGAGTTCTCCTGAATTACAATCTGAAATGGAATAATCATGTGGAATTAATCACTAGCAAAGCATTTAGAAAGCTTGGCATTCTAAAATGCCGCCTACGTCTTGCTACTTCACACACTAAACATCAGGCATTTAATTCACTCATTAAACCATCCTTAGAGTATCCTTCTAACATATGGCATCTGCATCAAGCTTACCTAACTGATATGCCCGAGTCAATTCAAAGTAAAGCCACTAAATTCATTTCATCCTCCTATTCATGTTTTCACAGCATGTCATCCATAAAATGAACTCTTGGCATTTTACCACTCACAACACGCAGAAAATATTCACGATTATCCTTCCTTCACAGTATTTACATTAGTGACAGTCCCTTTTCACATGAATTCGTTCATCCAGCAGCAAACATTTCCACCTGGAGTGACCACAATCAAAAGGTATGCCCACTATTTTCTCAGACTTACAAATATTTACACTCACCTTTGGTGTTATTGATAAACAAGCTGAATGCCCTATCGCAATCCATTGCCAACATAAAGAAATTAACTTCTTTCCAATCAGCTCTACTAACGTACCGTAGTCGGCAATCGTGTCACACTAGCTGAACTCGATCTGACTATTAATTTTAATTTATTCTATGTATTTATTTCTTGTGTTTTAAGCTACCTTTGTTCAATGCCATGTATTTATTCATTACTCCTAAAGCACTGTACTCGACCTTGTATTATTGCATTGTGTTACTACTACTGCCTATATTCTGAAATATTCTAGTTCATTTTTTTATATTTATTGTTTTCTTCTGTTTGCTTTGTCATACTTGTTACTTACTCTGCTGAACCTTTCTTTATTGGTTGATTGAATGTACTGTCATCCCCCCTATGTAATGCCCAATCTAGGGCCCTTAGGGAAAATAAATGAAGATTAAATGAAATGCAGAAAAGGGAACTGTTATTTCTAAAGATGAATTTTTGAAGATGAATATGTACCACATTCTCTCAACCACTACTAATTAGACAACCACTTACCTAGGTGCATTCAAGCGGCCTCGCTGTCGGGGCGATACGGGTGTTGACGAAACGTCGAACAGGTCTCCATTGGGTGAGAAGTATAATGCCGAATCTTGGAAGCGAGCGGGAAGCCGGATTGGCCGACGGCTGCGAGTGCTCTGTATAGACTCAGTTGGTGAAGCTGGGATTACAGGGCTGGGGAGTGTCTTTATCACGGGCTTGCGAGGTGTCTTGGGTGCCTCCACTGTGCTGTCCTTAATAGCCACCTCTTCGTTGATCACAGGCTTGCCCTTCTTTACCATGTGTGCTCCCTTCGAGGCACTGGCTGCATGCTATGGGGCAAGAAGTTACAATGAGTATTAAATGTAATTAAATTCTCAGGTTTTAGGTGACAGAACTATGATATGATTATGAGGCATGCCAAGTCTGGGACTGCTGATTAAAGGGCCCCTAAACAACCCCAAGGTTCAAAATTTGTTGTAAAGATATAACTGCGTTCCTGTACGATGTGAACACGCTCCCGCAAGAATTTTGCGAATAGGTGCAATAATAAAGAAGTTACACGGGTTTAAGTGGCCGCTTGCGTTGGTTTCGTTTTCTCAGTCGGCCTCCCCACCCTTCCCTGCCGAGGAGAGAGTAGGTGCGGCGCTCTGTCGAGACTCCACCCACTTTTAACATGTGACATGACGTGAGCAGTTGACGTCATTGACGCTTGCGCTGCAGTTCCGGTTGCTCCTGCGCTTACGGCAGTCGGATGGCCACAAGATCTGACATAGACCTGGTTTCGACCAATCAACGAGCTACAACTGCGCAAAGTTGTTCGCGGTAGAACGTGACGACACCTAGGATGCGAGGGCGACTGGTCAATTGCAGGAAAGAGGCGCAGGAATTGTTTTTTGAAATACGGCGTCTGTGTGGCGCACAGCGCTGTCATATTCGCAGAATATGATCACCGCAACCTTCTCTATGATCGAGTTAGCTTGTTTGGGCGGCTTAAAAAAAAAGTAGGAGCCTGTTTAGTGGCCCTTTAACTTTGACAATGTGGAATTCTTCACGTGTCACAGATGCTTTTGCATTTTAACCCTATCAAAATGTGGCTGCTACAGTCTGGAATCAAATCCAAGCTGCTGTGCTTAGCAGAGCAGCACCACAGCATTAAAGGACCCCTAAACCACGCGGAGGCCCAAATTTAGTTTTGGTGTTGCAGTTGTACACAAGTCGGCAATGAACACGCAGCCGAAGAATTTTTCGAAACGGCGAAGTAACGTGTTTTATGGCTGAAAACTGGTCCCCACTCATATCGCGCTTTCCTTCGCTATGTGTCGTCTGATCGGTGCCGTCTTTTCCTCACCGAGTACTCCAAACATCACATGACACGTTATCGCCAATGGGCCCTGTTGCTTTGTGCCGGCCTGTCATCCTGCGAAGGGCGCAGCTAATGACCTTGCCAATACAATGAAATTGTATGGTGACTGGCTGCGATGAAGAACCTCACAGAGTGACCCTTCTGTTGGTGTTTCTGTTCTTTTCCCCCACGGGCTGCCTACGCGGGCACGGTGAGCAACGCGATGAAGAAGAGGGAGTGTGTGCAATTCCTTGCAGACCTTGCCGGCAGTTGTTCTACCAGTTACAGCACCAGACAGTTGTGACATCATCAGAGATACCTAGTGACGTCAGGATGAGCTGGGGGGGCAGAGGACATGCCCCGAGAGGCAAACGGTGTAGCAAACGGTGGAGCATAAACTTTCAGTGCATGATAATAGAGCAGCCCTGCATAATGTGTGGCTTCGCTATTTTTTTTTGTGCACAGACTGCGCCATTACTACCGAGGAGATGTCAGATGACATGCTGGTTAAAAGTGCCTGTTATGGTGATTATGACAAAACTTCGGACGTCAACTGATGTCTTGCCGTCCACATTTTTGCTGCCAAATGTTTCCTGGGTGAGGTATACCTCCAGTTCAAACTTTGTTTCAACTGCATATATCTTTAAATTTTCATACTGATACTGTTTATCATAAAGACCTTCTCATATTAATTTTGCATTCGTCAATCAAGTGTTTGTCAACTTCATGATAATCCCAGGTTTTACTGCACACGCTGGGTGTCAGTCACTCATCATGGTTGCTGAAAAAATTCGACCTGTATTCCTGATTCTTATGCTAAGTGAAAAATGATAGGACATGTGTGAGCTACGGCAGACTGCCTTGGCTCATGAAAGATATTCTTCTGCGCCCCTCGTTCTTCAACATCATGCTGAAGGTGCTTCTAGGAATCTTGCAAGCTGTGGCGATGTCCAATTTCTCACGGTGCTCAATTCGATTGATGGTTTTTGGTATGAAAGGCAAATTCTGCAACTTTGTACTGGGGAACACAGCAAGACTCACAAGCTGCCATACAGGCATGTTAAAGAACCCCACGTGGTCAAAATTTCTCGAGCCCTCCACGACAGCATCTCTCAAAATCATAGCTGGTTCTGAAACGTAAAACTCCAGAAATCAACCAAGCTGCCATACAGCTGCAAGACCAAGGACAAGAGCATACTAAATAAGAATAAGAAAGAAAAAATTGAGAGTGCCTAAGCTTTGCCTTTAAGTCAGAGTGAAACACTATCAGACACTTCCCTTCTGCCAGGGCATTCGCAACATTCCCTGCCACCACAGGAGAAAGTAAACTTCTAGTGCACATTTATGCTTTTCGATGCTTGTTAGACCAGAAGTCGTTGATATTTTTGCTTTACTGTGCCATTTGTGCCATTTATTCTCAATGTAACTTCAACATGCTCAGAAACAGTACAGTATGAGGAATAATTCCATGTGAACAAGTTTACTGTGGTCGGGCTCAAATGGCCTTCCTTTTTTTTTTTCCCCACGCACAACTCACAGAAAGCTTATCCTCAAGATAACAAGAGTGGAGCATCACTTGACTGAAACCATTCCATCAACCTGGCCCAAGCCTTTATACCCTATACAAGACCACGACTTACAGAATAACGAGAAGGTGTTATAAATAATGCAGAGAACGTATAAAACACGTTACCCTCACCACTTGCACCGTTTTCTGCACTGCAGCGGCAGGTGAAGGAGTCCCTGGCTTCCCTGAGGTGGACACCGTCTTCTGATACGAACCGTCTTCCGCAGGCGAAAGTGCTTGTGCAGCCGCATGGGCATCATTCTCGTCCAGTTGCGGGCACACAAAGCAAGGCTCCGCGGGCAGGGCAACTGTGAGTGGCCGGCTACACTGAGTACTTGTGAGGAGTGCCTGAAGCAGCCGCTTCTGCTCACCGGTAAACTGTGTCTCAGGTACCAGCGGGTATTCGCCGCTGTCCTCACACGAGCCATAAGGCAATGGCTCTTTAGTATGCACGGGGTTGGCCACAGTGGTTTTCTTTGTGGCTGAAGCGCTAGTGGATTTCGAGGATGCCTCGGGTGTAGCGGCGCACACCTTCTTTATTGAGGGCTCCTTTGGAGTAGAGGGTTCCTTTTTCTTGGGAACCTCTTTGGGTACCTCCTTGGAAGCAACCACAGTCTTGCTCGAGGAAGAATCTGGAGTCACATGGCCACCACGTAACCTGCGGCTCGTCATTGCAAAGAAAGGCGTATCTTCCTCGACCTCTGTCTTTGAACGCTTCGCCGGGGGCTGTTGGGAAAAGAAAAAGAGAAAGAACAGTATTTAAGACAACCTTCATCACTGCACTAAACTGCATATTCACAGAGCTGAATACTTGGCGCATATCACAGGATGCCGGTGCCTCGTCATAGCCCTAGGCCTGGCTTTAGTATGCTGAATGCAGCAGTTGGCCACAGACCACAAAATCAGAGGGGACTTATGCTAAGCATTTACACTGCATAAACAGTTGTAATACAGCTGAACTCCATTATACAAAGAATGCTGCTCCAGCGAAGTTCTCGGTTCAACAAAAAATTCTCGATTCCCCATCAAGAGTCAATGCATGACGACATGTTGTTGGGCTAGTTGGTTCAGATTTGGCAAACAAGTTTTAACTGCACAAAGAAGACATCACAGGAAAGTAGAAACACTTCAGTACATTTCTTCTACACCGAGCTCTTTTCTACCTACCAAATGCACTTCGTGTGTGTGTTCATGCAGTTAAAATTTGTTTGCTGAATCAGTACATAAGTGTGCTCACCGTCACAAACACTTTCTCTCATACATTTCTGATTCAACGAAATTTCACAAAGCAATTTCAGGCTCGAAAAATTTAATTCGCCACATGAAAACACAAACTTGGACACTTTGGTGCCTTCTGTAACAATATAGAAGTACCATGGAAATTGCATTATTATAACCAATAATTGTTATAAGAGGGCTAAAATAGGCTGACCTACAATCGTTTAAAAAATGTGACGCTCATAAAAATAATGCCTTAAAACTAGAGCTGTGCAAATAGCAATATTTTGAGTGTGAAGTGAATTTGAATATTAATGTTTAAGTGCAAACCGAATCGAATAATTTTTAAAAATATTTTTTCATAGTACTATGCTAAATTACAGAGAAATGTACTGCCAATCATGGGCAACAATATTTGTTGCACGACTAGTGCACTCCTATAATGTTGTCCCTAAAAAAAGAACAGTCCAACATAAAACTGTGCATATGGATGAGTTAACTTCGCCGCAGTACTGAAGTGTTAAACTCGGAGTATTACATGACCGTTAGCTTCACTGCAAAGCAGAAATGCTAGCTTTGCCACAGTACGTGGGTGCTAGCTTTGCTGCAATATGCGACTGTTGCCTTCGCCACTGTACAGAAGTGCTGGCTTCGACGCCGTATGCGATTATTAGCTTTGCCACAGTACATAAGTGATGTGCAGCATGGGCTACTCGTCATCAGACATAGGATATTTTTCCCTTAATTGCAAACTTCGAATAGTTCGAATAGTAAAATTTCAGTGTGGATCAAACTGAATAGCAAACGCTATTCGAAAAATATTGAACCTTCAGATATTCGCACACCTCTACCTAAAACATTAAAGTCCTTGCGTAATCCAGGCCCAGTCTGAGCCAAGAAGGACAGTCACCTTGGGCGAGGATGCTTCCACTGTTGCAGCAGCAGCAGCGGGCTTCGCTGGGGACTGAGAAGGTGCTTCAAGCTCCTCTGCTGCTTTGTCAGTGGCAGCACTGCCCTGACGCCGGCGCCGAGCAGCAGGAGGTGCACTAGTCTTCCAGTGCTCGGTCCGTGCAACAGCAGCTGTGCGACCATTCTCTGCAGCCTACAGGTTAAAAATTACAATAAATTCTGGGATTTCTGGAACAAATTCTTGGAACCATAACGTGATCATGAGACAAGCTGTAGCGAAGTACTGAAATAATTTTTAACCACCGGAATTTTTTCACATGCGCCTATATCAAACAGGACTAACCATGCGTGCAGACCTAGCTTTCCGTAAATTACGCAAACCGTGACGTCCTGGATGGCAGCCAACTAAAAGTATTCCTCACAGCCAACAGTGCTCAACAACCTAGCTGGCAAAACTGACCAAGGGCTGCCACTGCTCACAATCTGGTCAGACACTTTCCCAGCCATAGCCACCATGTTGGCACGTGTTTCAACATGCAGCTCTGTTTTGCATCCCTTGAAATTCAGCAAGCCTGTCTTTTCGCTTGGCGCTGTTCTCGAGGTAGTAGAAGATGTCCACGAACACCTCATCAAATTTTGCAGGTAAGCATGTGGCTCCATAAGCATGTGGCTCCTGCAGGTAAGCAGGTGACACGGACAGCCAACGAATATCAAGTTTTCTTGGGCTTCTTTTAGCACAGCTGCCACGCTGTTCTTTTCGCCGACCATCACACTGCCGTTGTTGGCAGAAAATGCGATGCGGTTCTCAACCAGTATACCATGCGATTTGAGTGCATCCAGAACGAGGTTTACAATCTTTCAGCCGGTGGCATCTCCATCGAGTTCCTGCAGACAAAGCAGTCGGGTTTCCAAGTTACGAGATTCCTCGATGTAGTGCGCCGCCATGATTGGGTACATTTGCGACCCGCTGTCTGCAGACTTGAGTTGTATCTGACTATAGACCCTTTTCATATACTGTAGAGCTAGCTTCCCTGCAATGCAGCTTGCCCTACTAATGGCGGCATTGGCAATCGGGCATGTAAAATGTCGATGCTGCCCTTCTGATAGAAACATTCTCAAAAAACGGGCCACAGCATGCGCAACTTGAATTTTGACAGCATTTAAATAAAGACAGCTGTCGCCATTAGTCGGGCAAATGTGCAGTGCAGAGAAGCGCACTTGCGAATTATGAAAAGGGTCTATAGTGTTAGGCGTGGGCGTGGTATGTGCATACGTGTATAATGTGTTAACGTGCTTCGGAGAGCTTTTTCCACCATGATAAACAAGCAAGAGATAGAAGCTCAAGACGACAAGGCTGGTGCGATATTCTGCACGGACGCAATCATGCAACTGGTGCTGCTATCAAGGCAGCAAAAACGGAAGCTGTAGCCAAGGAGGAAGGCTTTCTGCTCGTAAACAATTCAGTGACCGAACGAGTTCTGCACAGATACAGGATATCATTCACTCATCTAGCAAAGGACTTTGAGAAGACTGTGCCTTTGCTTGGCGAGCAGTTTTTCTAGTGTGCATTCCACGTTACTCCAGCGACCTTTTGCTTCACCGTGGATGACATGGGACTAGTACTCGGCTGCCAGAACACGAAGCCATCGTACTTGATAAAAGTGTCGCGACTGTCTTGTGCTGACTGGGTTCTCCAGCAGAAGACAATAAATAACGAGCTGCAAGCTAAAATAAAAATGCAGGAATGAAAAATGAAAGAAACAAAGTAGTACAGGGAAGAAAAAAAAAGATGAGCAGACGAGATAGCCCAAACACAAGTTGTGCGTCGCCATGATCAGCTCACACCTTTCAAATGGCAATAAAGCTTGATTAAGCAATCGATAACAGTAATACGTCCTGTTTCAGAGTGTTATGACATGATTTTTCCCTTTCTATCATGAGTATGAATGCACTGTGAATAAGGCATATTCCCACTGCTTCCACTTCCATCACTCAACAGCCTTCGAAGTCTCGTCTCGATAGAGTTGTAGGGCGTTCCGTTGACTCAATAGACTATCGACTCGACTGCCTTCGAACCTGCCCGTGTAGAAGCTCGAACTTGACCTATGAGTCGATGGACTATCGGTTCGAAGAACTTCACAACACCCGTGTGACACGGGTATAAGCAGTACAAAATGACAATAAATAAACATATAGGGCGAGACTCCTATGTCTCATCTTATATATTTGTCTGTTGTTTATGGACTGTTAGATGGCCAGTGCACATGGTTCACTGTGCTGGCTCTGCAAAAGAACATAAACGAGGTGCACTTGCCCGTGGTCTCACATAGCGTGCTGATGGACGAGCTGTCATCTGCCGGGCCGGGCCCACCTGCCTAGATGTCCCCTCGGAGGGCAGGCGCGGAAGAACGGGGTTACTGAGTGCTAGCACTCCCTGCCCCTCAGGCAGCGGCAAAATGTTCGGGTTAAGCTGGGCCAGCTGGCCCACTCGCAGCTCTGACTGGTTCTGCAGGAACTCGTCCAACGTGGAGCTCAGGAAGGCGCAGCGCACGCTCTTGGACATTGATGCCTCGGCAGCTGCATGAACACACCAGAATTCCTCGTGTCGATGCACTTAGCCTAAGATGACAAAATGCCAAATCATGGTGTTTTACATGTCAAAGCAATCAAGCAAGAGGCAGGATGTATTCAAGGAGCCTAGCACACAGAGGCAAGGCCGAAGGGTAGCCTGTTATACCTTTGGGTGGTGCGGGAACCCCCACATTTCTTTTAATATTTTTTTCTTTACTTGGGAAACACAGTAGCACACTAGCACGTACAGATTGAGGAAGAATGGTGAACATACAATGGCATTAGCGGAGGGACTCCAGATTAATTTCTAGCATACTTGTTGTTCATCAAGCACCTATATCTCAATGCACAAGTACTACCTCATTCCAGCCACACTGAAATGCAGCCACCACAGCCTGAAATCCAGCCCACAATCTCATACTTAGCAGCAACGTGCCTAAACATCTGATGAGGTTGACTAGGTGGGTGAGATATGTTGAATGTTTATGAAAGCTCCACCTGCATAGCTGAGAGATTGGTGGTGAGGGAGGGGTCAAACCTAAGACAAAAAAGCCAGAAATACAAATGTTATCTGCATCTATTGTATGTATGTACAGGTTGTCCCACATAACTTGAGCCAAGACTTTGAAAATGAAAGGCACTTCAGAGGCGAATTGAACCAAACGTATACTATTCGCACTAGCCTATAGATATCCAGGTTATTTTTTATTTCCCCCTAAACTAATTAATAATTTTTAATTACCTAACCTTTTAATTATTGGCTGAAAACCCAAAATATGAACACTGAGCTGTAGAGCACTTTCAGAAACCCCCTACGGTATTGTTTCTTGTAAGATACATCTTACGCTGTTATTTTTTCTTTGTTCTAAAGAAAGCCCGTGAAATTTCAAAGGAAGCCACGTGACGGATCGCGAGCGCACTGCTATAGTGGTGCAATCGGTGAACGAGGTCGCCTGCGGCTGCCATGGGGAAGCCGCAGGTGACCTCGTTGTAAGCCTGCGGCTTCCCCATGGCAGCCGCAGGCTTACAATGTATATGTAAGCCTGCCCATTGTTTTGTTTGGATTGTATGACGCTGTAGCACAGTTCAATGACAGAAATAGGGGCATACTGGACATTTGAAGAAGACAGGCATCAAACCTGGCCACTACACGACGATGGCGTGCCTGACCAGTGAATGCTGCCATGTGAGGAAGGCCGCATGCAACTCAGGTGGAGATGCAAAGCAGGCAAGAAAAAAAATCCGTGCGTCAGCTTGCTCAAAAGGAGACAGTGCCGCTTCCAAGGAGGGCCCAAGCTATGAGCCTGGTGGATTTTAGGCATTTTTTATTACATAAACATTCATTTGAAATCTTTACACCCTTTTTTCTCAAAACATGTTTTTTTGCTTTGTGCAGTTGCGCGAACAGTGATAACTCTCTGTGTAACAAATATTCTCGCGTAAAATTTTGTGTGCCGTTTTGTTATACATAGAGCTGTGCATTCAAGCAGAATTAATGAAAACGAGCAGTAACATCTTATACTATGGCCAGTTGCGTAGAAAAAGAACCTGCCAGACATCATCTTTATTAGTTTTTTTTATAATAATGCACCTCAGCTTTGAGATACGGTGATGGTGGTGCTTAGATGCACAGGCTGTTGTGCTCACTACATACCTGCCAAGTCGCATTTAAATCGCATCAACCATTTTTCACTTTTTTCATTTTTCACTGTTGGCACAACATGCATATTTCGGCACATATTGATTTTTATAAAAAAAATTAATTTTCTGCAATTTCCTGATTTTAAACATTCAAAATAACTTAGCTTTACACACCGAAAGTGCAGTTGTAACTTTCGGACCGTAATTGTTAAAATTTTTCTCGAAGGTGGTGACCTACCTTACAAAAAAAAAAAAAAGACAATAAGAAAAGAAAAACGAGCACCTTTTGCAACCTACATAGAAAGAAGTGCACGCCTGGCCTGCAAGAAAAGGTTTATGAAAAAAAAAAAAATCACAGCATATCCACGAGGTGAATGATGGTGAGGTGGGCGAAGCTCCGGAAGTTATGGGTGTCGGATCGTCGGTGGGGCATGGACGAAGCGGAGCAGCGGGCGCGGAGGGCCGCGGCGGCTCGTGCTCATCCCCAGGATCCCACAGTGCAAGCCCGAGAAGCAGCGGCGAAGCGAGCGCGGCGCCTGGCGGATCCCGAGACGGTGCGGGGTAGCTACGATGCCGCCGCAGCTGTAGCGCCAAATCGGTCTCCGTCGATGGGCCGGGCGGGCGTCGTCTTGGAACGACGACGATCCAGGAGACTGAGAGAGGCACTCATTTCCCGCGCACCCAGGCACAGCCCACACAGCAGCCAATCGGAGAGTAGCGGCACTTCCACAGCCATCTAGTGGCGATTCACACAAGCGCACTATTGCACACACTTCTATTGGACCAACGCCATCTAGGAAATGAGACGAGAAATGGTGATGACGACACAGACTGTGTACAGCGCCATCTAGAATATCATCACTCAACTGCAGTTTGTATGTACTTCTATGAGACAGCGCCATCTATTATACTGTTTGGGAGATACTGTCGGTTACGCGCGACGCGTGACAAGGTTAGACTAAGAGGAGCTTCGCCCCTAAAATTACAATGGACGTGGAAGTTATTAAAACTAATAAACAAGTTGCAAGATATCACCTCATACCACGTAAATCTTTGCATGTCGCTAAGCATACTAATCCTCATGCAGCAGACAAGTTACTTACACTGCACGTTTTCCTCTTTGATTTTATCGTGCAAGGCTGCTTCAGACTGAGGTACAGCCTGGTCTGATGCCGAGCGCGGGCCTCCACTCGCTGCTGCTGCAGCTGCAGCAGCAGCCGCAGCAGTAGCCCTCCGCGTCATCAACGCAGGTGGCTCCTGCTTCTCTTCCTCCTTCTGGCGCAATGCCTGTTCGTTCATCTGGTCCATGACCCAGCGTGTCGTGTGGTCCGCTGCCTGGTCCGATGCCTGGTCCGCACCAAACGCTTTGCGTCGCCACCCCTTGATCTTGGTAATGTCTGTCGTCTTGCGTGGGAGCACAACCACAGGCTGTCGCTCTTCTGTCCAGTCCGACTCACGCCACTCCTCATCGGCCGCACCAGAACGTGCCACCGACGAAGGCACCGATTCACCTGGGGAGCGCGGCTCGTGATACTGCTCTTCAAGTAGCTGGTCCATGGAACGAGCAAACTCTTTGAGGTCCTCCGCACTGGAGAAACTAAAGAAGTCCAGACCATCAATACTGTCCACCTCTACACTTCCTTGGAATCGGCTAAGAAGAAGCTGCGTCTGTCTGGACACCACCTCCTCAGCCTCCTCTGCAGGCCCCTGAAACAGAATGTAATTCAGCCATGAAGTGCCAAAAATGCTCAATCACAATGTTTCGCTGTATGCTCCCTATAGACCTACTCCACCGGCCTACGTCACGAAGATGCGGTGGCGCTGTAGTCAGGAGTTTTGGTTTCGCACGGTAGGCATCTGCCGGCACGCCTACCGCAGCAGCCGCTGCGTTTCTGCTGGTGCGGGTGCTGCTTACCGCCGTGCAATGAAGAGAAAAAGTGTGCACCGATGACCTGCGCCGTGGGTTGGTTGCTCAGCAGCGAACAAGAAATGTGTGATAGGTTTTTATCGCTTTCCTGCTTATGTCTGTCTTAAGGGATGGGACAAACCTGTAATGCCGGCTGATCGGTTATGTGCCACATATTTTCGTCACGACTAAGCATATGTGTAATTATTTAGCGTTAGTGCGGCTTGTTTCATTTGAGAGAAATATCATTGTCGTATCAAGTGTAATGCTCGACACCAAGTTTCTTGGAATAAATGAAGTGTGGACACAGAGTGATGACGCTTACCGCAGAGCGCACACTGCAGAATTAATCGCGGTCACCGTGTATTATTGAAGTGAGGAAGTTATAGATGCGTCATACAAATTTCATTTACTCAAGTGAAATAAATATATGAGGTTAATTCACATAGCCGTGCGCGAAAGGCCGATTACAGCGATGCTTCTGCAAATCGCTTGTGGCTGCAATAGCATATGCATAAGAGAAGTGTATTGAGCAATGCTGCAGTGGTTGTGATGCGCTTTACATTTTTTCGATAGTCAGACGGCTCGAACCAACTACAACTACACGCTTGAAATTTGCCACGTCGTTTCAGGACTTTACACCTTCACGATCGCAAATGGGCGTATGGGCGGAGCCGCGAGCTGTGGTTACTCGCGCCTTGCTGGCGTTTATTCGAGAGCCTTGTCCTTGGCACGTAATTGTATGTGTGTGTGTGGGTGTGTTATCACAGCGGTATTTACATAGATGATAGCATCACCAATTAATATCGCACTTTTCTTATGCTTGAGTATATAACTAATCTGATACATTTGTTTGTGTGGAATGATTTCGTGTAGGGATTAGAGGCTTTGGTTCGAAACGGTATTTTAGCCGAGACATTTTTCAAGTGGTATTTACCTAAACCCATCTCCAGGTGGTTCATCCCTGCACTAGTTAACGAATTAAAGCATACGCATGAAGTGACGCTGACATGATAGCTCGCAATCATTCACATCAGTGGTGGCAAGATGCTGGTCATTCTAATCAGTTTTCACATGTTGTCATAGCTGAGCGTCTTTGTATTCTTTTCTAGATTCATTGAATACTTCCTACAGAGCTACTGCAACTTTATCTCATGTGGCTGCCCCTTGCAAACTGTTGTAAGCACGCCGTCAGCGCTCCAACGCCCTGTGCTTGGAGGCAGCTTTCACACATGCTGCGCCGCTGGCGGTGGCGCAAGCATGCAGGGCCGCGGCGAGTGGTTGGCGGGGCCTCCGCATTGCGACATCGTGACAAGCCCTGGTTTTATCGTCGGTGCCTACCACTGTTTACCAACATGGAATAGGTCTATAGAAAAGCCTACATTACACAAGGCACCACACAAGCTATATCTAAATGTGCAGCCAGACAGGAAAATGTCATTAATCATTATTATCACTGGCAAAAAGTTAAATAAGTAAAATGAGCCTAGTGCAGTCATCTACTTAAAACATATATATATATATGCAAAAGAACTGCTACAATACAGTAGCTGAGTAAAAGTAATGAGCATATCGGCATGTGAATGCATTGGCATATGTCTATGAACTATCACACCCATTTGCGGTTACAACAAAAGATTTCCTTTACAGAAGACCCCATTCTCAAATGATCACTCAAGAGTACATTTATGATGGAGAGTACAGCATCAAAAGTAAGCTAAATTCAATTGCTGCATAAAGATTTCACTTTTCAGATCACATTTGAAGAGCCACCCAAAGACAGCAAGGTTCAAAGTGCCACAGGACTTCAAACAATTCCCTTGAGCATCCTGTGATATAAGTGGTGACCGCATGACTCGCAGGCAACTGGCAGTAAAATAAACATCTTTGCAGGGCAAAAAAATCACCCATCACTTCCACCTGTCACTTCGGTGGCCTCCCTTCATTTCTTTCATCCCACATTTGCTGCTTAGTGGAAACACGGTTTTCACCACTACCTCTAAAATAATTTTGTACCAATAACCAGGTAAGCTGAATATGATAGTGCTTTTATGTTTGCCCCACACTACGTACAGCTTCAACTCCATTGTTGCAGTTAGGTAAAACAAAGTCTGCTGTGTTTGTGTATTTGTGATGAGGTAGTTTCGCTTTTACTAATTACGGATGCCGAAGAACTGGGAGAAGAGGAAAGAGGAAGATGACGAAATTGGTCGGGCAGCCATCGCCGTGTGTTCGATGGAGCGCCTGGGTCTTCGGGCCCATCTGCTGGGCATTCGTCATATGTGGTCGCCACCAAGCCACAAAGATGACACAGTTGTCCCAGGTGGCGGCCTGCACCTTTGAAGAAGAATATCCCAACGCGAGCACCAATGGCAGGCGAGCTTGGAAGACATGAAGCTCCAAGTCACCGTGCTGCCCGGCGCCAGTGTTCATCGCAATGGTGCTAGTGAGTGGCCTACGGCTTCCAAAGCATGTAGAGCGCGTTGGGAGATTACCAACGACGTATCTGACTGCAAGCACAACAAGGGCAATTCAACGGGCTGCCCGGCACCCATGTTTGCTGAAACGGCACGAGTGAGTAGTCGTCAGCTGTAGAAGCACTACACATTACGGTTACGTCCAGGTGTCCGGTGCCATGATAACATAAGTGTGTGTCGGCAGACGCCGATGTTAGAGTGCTGAGGTGGCATCTGTCTTAGTGAATTGTAGTGTCCAGTTATTTGCTATGTCATTTTGATGTGTCATTTTGTACTGTTTTTCATATGTCATTGTGGCATCATAAAGTGTTTGTACATGTCTAGCATCCTTCTGCCTCTCGTCTGAGTTCCTGGGCCCACGAACCTCCTACGGTCGGGCGTCGTCCTCGACGTAAAGCTAGGCCTTGGGGCAAACCCGGCGGCTATTTGGTCTGCTGGTCGCCACTGTCCACGTGGCCTGGCTTTATGTCCAGGGCAATGCCCATATGGCCCGTCGACGAAGATAGGGTTGGTGCTGCGGCCACGGCAGCACCGTAGCAACGCCGCACCAATGTCACACGACCAACAGCGAGTGAGTAAAATAGTATGAGCTGTGCACATGTATAAACGTTGTGTGGAAACGTTGAGACGTTTGTACGCCGTGAACAATTCCGACGAACAGTGGTGCCAGACAGTACGGTGACTTGGACCTTCAGGTCTTCTAAACTGTCATCGGTGCTCACATTAGGGTCTTCTTTAAAGGTGTGAGCCGCCGTCTGGGACAAATCTGTCATCTTTGCAGCTTGGTGGCGACCACACAGGGCGACTGCCCACCCGACGGGCCAGAAGGCTCAGGTGCTCCATTGAACACATGGTGATGGCCGCCCTACCGTCGTTGTCCATTTTTCTCTTTTTCCTTCTCCCAGCTCTTCAGCATGCATAATTGGTAAAAATGAAACTACCTCATCAAACATCTGAGTTTGTGCATGGTAGTGTGCTGCACATAGAATAGTGACGAAAGCACTATGTGCAGTTGCGGCAGTAGAGCGCTGAAACCATGGAGGCCACGAACTCGATCCATACTAAGAACCCTGTTGCTGTGTTTCTACATCACTTCCTTCCCTGTTTCACTTCTGCCAATGTAGAGCTCTAATTTTTTTTTCCTTTGCTATACATGTCACATCCCTTTCTACTACTTTGATGGAGCCATTACACAGAAAATATAATGTCTACATTACCTGCTACCAGATATACCTGCCTACACAAAACTCTAAAGGGTAGAAGTCAAAGAGACATGACAGTGTACTTGCTTTCGATGTGGCAAACAAGGCAGATGATTGAACATCACATTGAGACAGGGTGCAGAAGCCACCAATTAATGTATGACTTTTACTTTTTATATTTGGCACATAAAATTAACGTATACAACTCAAATGTAGCTTATTTGTTGAACCTAATGTACCACAGTCCCCTTTCGTGCCAGCTATACTACTTATTCAAGTGTTATGCTTTTCATCCTACATTACCTCTTACTGCATATTTTAAAAACATGGCATATTATGTACACATCTATTAAACATTACTTTTCCTGTTCACAAGAAGTCAAACACCAAGCATAATTGCAAACTGTTTCTTTAACCTTTCCCACACACCTGGAAATTTACACAATTCAAGGTTTGCAAGTGCTTGACCCATGTCTTATATTGATGAATAGGCTTAAAACCATCCTACCTCTGAGGAACCTTTAGCCTGTGCTAGTGATGCACCTATAATAACATGTTCCATAAAGAAAAGCTTGAGTATACCATATCTATTAGTGCGTAAAAAATATATCAAGCAGTCATCGTTGTGTCAAATCCAATATCGCAGTAGCAGACGTCTATGTTTTGTTCTGTGTTTAATAAAGTTCATGATGACATTCCTCAATTTCCATTCTTTAATCACCCCATTATGGCCGGCATCACATTTTCGCCAATAGGTATTGTCAAAATAACTGATTCACTAAAGGTAACTTTATCTGCAGGACCTGACGGTATCAACTCGAAAGTGTGAAAAAATTTTGTCTCATATTTTTCAACAGTCATTGTCATGCAGCGGCCTGCCTCATGGATGGAAATCGGGTAGATTGTTCCAGTCCCTAAGAAAAGCCCCTCAAGCTACCACCCTGTAAGGGTAAGGAACTCAGAGGGGGGAGGGGGCAGCAGAGCGCTGTTGGTGCCGGGCCGCGCGGGACCGGCCAGCCGTAGGCAGAAGACGCACCGAATATGTAGGACATTGGGACTGGTCAACAGGTTACCACGAACCAACAGCGCAGGAGGCTGTTCCCAGAAGGGGTCCCACAGTGGAGGGATGAACCCATAATGCGCGCAGCGTCTCTCTGAAGGGAGACTGGCAACGGTCAGCACAACATTGTTTGCATGTGGGTACGCCTCCTCCCCCTCCTTTAAAAAAACGGTGCAGCGCGCTGGAAGGGGGTCTTTCTGGCAGGTGAGCTGCGATTCAGCGCTCGAGTTTCTCAAGGCCGGGCGTGGTCCGGGCAGAAAGTTCCAGTTGTAAATATTGTTCCCTGTATAGAAGTTTTCCTTGCGTTGCTTAACCTGTAAATATTCAGTGTTTATAAAGTCTTTCTTCAAGAACCTCCTCGTCAGACTCCTCACTTCAGCCTGGTATTCAGCCTCTCGCTGAACGGAACTCACGAAATTGCTCACCTCGATATCTCTAACCAGTGTATGCTCGAAAATCATGGAGTCATCCAAGTCAACATGGGTTTCAAAAATTCATTTCCTGCGAAACCCAACTTGCACTATTTCTCCACGATATTCATGTTAGCCTTGATCAAAACATACCCGCAGACACCCATTTCATTGATCTCGAAAAAGCTTCCGACAAAGTGCCACATAAGTGCTTCCTATTAATCACAACTTCACCTACATCCCCTTGTCTTCAATTGGATTAAGAATTCCCTTACTAACGGACAGCAATTTGTGCATGCAAATAATACTTCATCAACTTCATCTCCTGTTTTATCCGGAGTGCCACAAGGCACTGTATTGGGTCCACTCCTTTTCCTCATTTACATCAACTACCTTCCCAGCAATATTTCATCAAAAAATACGCCTGTTCGCAGACGACTGCAACACTTGTCGTCTAAGTGTCGATGTCATCGATAACCTAGCACCCTAAAACAACTTACTAAAATTAGATAAATGATGCAGGGGCTGGTTAATGCTGGTGAATACTAACAAAACATCTTTGGTTTCATTTCATAGATGGCACAACTACCCGGCATTCAAATACTTCCTCAACGGCAGCATCATCACCACAGAACCTAAGGCTAAGTACCTAGGCATTACTCTCTGTAATGACCTCACTTTGGCAACTCAAATAACCAATATTACCAATGTCGCTAACCATACTTTAGGTTACCTTAGGCAAAACCTAGCACACACATCTCCTCTGGTGAAATTACTAGCTCACAAAACACTAATCCAACCCAAATTACAGTATGCTTGTTCAATGTGGGATCCTCCTGAACGCATTCTAACCAAACTAATCGAACGCACATGTCAACCGCACATGTCACCGCACGTGCACGGTGATTACTCGTACGCCACTAGTGTGACTAACCTAAAGAAAAAGGCAGGTATAGAGTCTTCAGATGTGCCGTAATATTGTCAAGGCTTTCACTTTATCATACATTTTTTCATGTTTTGCCTAACTGTTCTCCCATCAATCCAGCTCACTGCATCTCTCAACACATCAGCCATGAGAAAGTCGTATACGCTCCACGTTCCCGCACTGGCACGCACCTACAATCACTTTTCGTCAAGCCTGGCAATTGACTGGAACAATCTTCCCTCAGACATGTTCCTTCACTGTCAACCATGCCCATTTCAAAAGCTCCGTTGAATCATACTTTGTAAACATTGACTAACTTGTTTGTTTCTTCCACCCCTCATGTAAAACCCTGGGTACAGGGTCCTTGAGGTATTTTCAATAAATAAATAAATATCTGCCCACACACAGATGGATAAATCCAAGCTACGATGCTGCACATTTCTGTGTTGTCAATAAATCAATTTTCTAGTGGCATATTGCGTGTTTTCATACTGCTGTATGTCCGCGCTTTAGGTAGGTAGGTAGGTAATAAACTTTATTGGGGTCCTGAAGAAGTCACACCACCCCTTTTACTGAGGGAGGACAGTGGGTCGCTCCCACGTAGGGACGGGAAGGCCAAGCCTCACCGCCACATCACAAGCTTTCTGGACTGCCTGGAGCTGATGGAACCAGTCGTGAATCTTTATCAATGATTGAAAGGTGTCTTGCGAGATCGCTTGAGTCATGTGGTGCTGTAAAGAGGGGCACTCCCAGACCATGTGGTTAAAATCGCTGTATAGTTTTAAAAAAATCAGCAAACCATGCTATGTCAGTGACTGGTTGTTTTGAACTACACATAAATTCCTGGAGATTATGTTATGTCAGTTTTCCTTGTGGCACTGTATGTACTCTTCACCACATAACAGAGCAGCTCTGGCTAATTTTTCACGGACTTAAAGTTGCCAACAAAGATTTCTCTGTGCCTCATTTAAAATAATAAGGTAGCAAAATTAATATTGCAAAAATAAAACAACATAAGCAAAGATTACAACAATGAACCAAGATCAGACTAGGCAGCCCACAGATCTGCACACAGATCACAAGAGAATTTCACATCTCTGTTCCTCTGGTTAGTCAGCTGAGAACTACAAAGCCCTTAGCAATGCCATTCGGTGCATGTTATACTGGTGTCACACGGGCACTTCGGAGGCCTTCAAACCAACGGTCCATCGACTAAAAATTCATGTCTGAGCTGCTACAAGGGCAGTTTCGATAGCCATCGAGTCGACAGTCTATCGAGCTCGATATACTGTCGACTCAACGGCCATCGAAACCGACCATGTAGCAGCGCAAACGTGACTTCTGAGTCGATGGACTGTTGGTTCGAAGGCCTTCGAAGCGCCCGTGTGACACCAGTATTACTAAGTGCCTCTAGAAGGTTACAACAACGCAAACTTCAGGCTGATCCATACACCTATGGAAAGATGGCTGCCATGCCTGGCCTAAGCTTGACAACTTGGTTCTGCACTATCATCAACATAAACTTCAGGCTGATCCGTACACCTATGGAAGGACGACTGCCATACCTGGCCTAAGCTTGACAACTTGGTTCTGCACTGTCATCACTTGCCTTGCTTACTGCTGGCACCAGCATGGGCATCTCGGGCGAGTGGGGCCCCCAGCGCTTGGCAGCACTACGCACAGACCGGCGCTCGGGCGAGGGCTCCAGGCACGGCATCTGCCAGTCGTCCTCTTGGCCAGCACCACCTGCCATCAGGGCACCGCTCTCCTGGGTGCCCGACACGCACAAACACGCACACGGTGGAGGAACCCCCATGCTAACAAGCACCCACCCACCCGTCCACCACTGTGCCTCCTGGAGCTGTCTTGCCGTCCACCTTCCTTTGTGGTGCTTCCCAGTAACACATAGAGAGAGATCTGGCATCACCATCTGTTTCAGTTCCATAAGAGAGTGCTGCGATCGATTCCGAAACTGCCATCATGCGGAAGGTTTGGTTTGCCCTGAACGTGTGTGGGCCTAAGACATGTTCACAATTGTGAAATATGGCTCGCTTGAAGTGCAATGATCATACGTCTTTGCTATCCTGTAATACATTTGGCGATGGCAGTAGTATGCAATTACACAACACAATCATACACCTTACTGCCTTGCCTCCAGCTTAAACAGCATATTTGTAGTATTCAGATATGACATAACATGGCATAGCTGCACACCTTAGCAAGAGTGCCAACATTTCTGTCAAGTCTTGCATAGCAACGCAGCAAAAGCATCGTCTTACATTTGCATATGCCCATGCCTAAGCCACTGTGGCAGACTATTTGTCACTGATACTAATCCATATATTTCCTGGTTTTGCTATATACATTACTAATACAAAATCAAATGCGGCATAGTCGACAACTGCCTTGAGTCTTTCATTCACAATTTTATTTGACATTGTTAACAAGCATCACTAACCATACACTACTGGTTGCACCTTCCCATTTTCCCACTAGAATGTCAATCCAAAACTTCTTCTTGCCAACATCTTTGCACATCTAATAGCACTGAAACACCATTTTCCTCTCTATGTGATCATAGGAAGCACTATACCACCCAACTTTGCAAGCACACGGTGCATGCAAGCAACACACACAGCCTCGCATGCAATACTACAGGTAAGAATACAGTCCTCGTCCAGAGTCTCTTCAACAGCAGAGACGCTGTGGCATGCACTCAACAGACACAGGCAGGGTTCCCTAACAGCCACACGAATACCATTCAACCGTGCTGCGCAGCAATTTCCACAGCTTTCAGAAGTCTCAAGACATTTACAATTTCAAGCAGCATAACTCCTTGCCACTGCAGCATGTATATTTGTTTAACCTTTGAGGAACTTGTACTTGAAAGCCTTAATTGAGAAAGCACTAAAGTTAAACATTGAATTCATATATAAACTTCTGAACTGCCTTCTCATAAATCTTAGAACATTTGACAACCAGACAATTCCTCAGATGGGAGGTAAATAATGAAAAGGACAATGCGAGTGCTGCATTTACTCACATAATGATTGCACTTTTTTTCTTTGTGGGAATGTTGACATCCCCTGAGGACTTTCTATCACGTGGCGCTCGCGTTTCCTTAAAGGGGCACTGACACCAAAATTTCACTGCTAAGATAGCCTGCGGGATCGATTTTCATGGACATACAGATGTCATCTACCAAATCTCAATGGCGAACATAGCTCCGAAAGTAATTTAAATGAATATTGAAGTTCGCATTCGCAGTCGAGCGCTAGACGCCGTACATCGCGACATCGACAACAGCAAAGGTGACCTGAAGGGGACCCCCAACTTCCGCGACGTCACCACGGCAGCCGAGCTCCGACAGTGCAGCTAGCAATGATGACGTCATAGCCACCATTGCTTATTCGCTGTGGCTGCGTTAGTAGGCTGCCGGCGACACCATACCTCAAGAAAATAGTTGCCACCCAACAACGATGACAGCCACAGCGACAACAGCGCGCAGGACGTGCGACAGGCGAAAGAAAACGAGCATGCGGCGGTTGTCATGCGGAAGTGCATCACAGTTATGTGTGCTCACGTGGTGGAACTCGTTTACTCCATTTCGAGCGCTAGATGGCGCCAGTTGCGGCGCCAGTTGCACCGGGCGCCTTGTCGTTTTTCGAGCTCTCCCAAACCAAAACTGAAACTAGTGGGTAATAAACAGGCCGTAAATAATTATCTGACGCGCGCTGGGACAATTGATGTGCCGTGTTATGGCTAACAGGTCCCCAGCTACGTATTGCAGCGAAAAAACAGCAGACGAAAATTTTCGTGTCAGTGCCCCTTTAAAGCTCCTCTAAGGTGGCTTTCCCGCGGGGCACAAGATGGGACGTCATCGTCATGCGCACTGCTGCACTGAGGATGGCATTGTTGTTCCTGCGGTAGCGCTACCTGGTGGCGAGGATTCGCGGGCCCGCGGACAGGGAACAATCCTCGCTCTCTTGGCCCTGGGACGTCACCGCGCGTGGTCGACGCTCGTGCGCGCGGTGGCGATGGGCTCCGCTAGGACGAACCCGCGGACGCCTTTCCTGTTTCTCCAATTGCGCCTCTGTTCGCGCGACTTATCTCGCGAGCAACATAGGCCTGGTCTTGTGGCATGAGCGAACACTACTCGCTCAGTATCCTGCTGCGGTGAGTCGAATGTCATCGATCACGCGTGGGGAATTGCATTAGCATGCCTGGTTTGTATAGTTCGGCTAGCGTGCTTACTATGTGTAGAAGGTGCAAATAAATGCCCTACTGTTGGTTTGCACTGCGGTGAACTGTGTCCTTTGTTCTTCGAGCGTGGGAGAACCCCCGTGGCCACGTCCACATCTTAAAGGACTGACGTAGACTTGGGGGTATGATCATTACATAGAGCAAAATTTTCTGGACGTGAAAGAAGTTGCAGGTTGAAACTCATACGATAGCTACCATGGCCACAGCCAATTCAGGCTGAAGAAAGATCCCCTTTGTACCAAAGGCACACATTTGCTCTACACCACACACATCGCTCTACGCAAAGCAATCATGAAAATCTTAAAAAAAGAGAAAGAAATGGAAAGTGCGAGAAAGAAGAAGTAAATTGCCCTTCACAGCATCTGCGATGCCAGTACACGATGCCAGCATCTGCGATGCCAGTATAAGCCAGTATAAGTGAACAGCCTAAGAAACAGAGAAAAATGAAGAAACACAGAGTTGTGTGCTGTTTGCTTGTCATTGTTTTTGTGCTTTTCTTACTTTTAATATGATTGTAGTAGCACGTGAAACGACCGTGAAGTATAGATTGTAATTTCTCTGGTCCAGTCGTATTTAGCTTTATTCTTTTTCATATTTAGTTTTATTCTCGCTGTGTTGTATGGGATCGGGTGCCCTTCAAGAGTAGCACCATTTCTTGCTTGCAGCGCATACAGTACCCTTAAAAAAACTGCTGTCATGGGATGCGCTTGGTAACAACTTTTCTTTTTATGCGCTTACTGGAAATACCTACAGTCGAAGTTTTCTGAAGATCACATGCCACAGTTCTTCGCTGAGTACCTTACAGACTTTCAAGAAAGTGCACATCTCGAAGAATTACTGTTAGGGCTTGTCAAGGGGCATCAACTTTGCCATAAAAATAAACTGCTATCTAGAAACTGGTCGTATTTATCCATGCTTTAGCAGATACCTATGTGTTGCCTTGTTGATACAATTAATAAATACCAAGCATGCAACCAAACATGGTGGGTACCGTAATTGGTACTCAAAATGCCTCTGAAATATCATGGAGGACAATCTACGGATGTTCCAGAAACATCGAAAACAAATCCTCGAAATGTTCTTGAAATAAGCTAGTGGACAATTTGAGGATGTTCCAGGCGTGTCCTGGGGCCGAACACAAGGGTCTTTATAGGACGTTTCTAGGGAAGTTGACGATGTACCCAGGAGGTCCAAATGTCCTCAAGGAGGCGTACTGAGAACGTACTCGGGATGCATCTTGTCTGGGTACAGAGTGACTTTCTTATCTGTGACTTCAGCAACATTTTGCCAGGCTAAAGCTACAAAAATTACAAACACAATCCCTGAACAGCTTATGAAGAAGTGCAAGTATGAGCTTTAAGGTAGCTTTAAATAATAGGTCTTTGGCTTTACCAACTTGACATGCTTAAAACAGTCGCAAACAAGGTAAGGTGTGCAGACGTGCACAGCAGAAAAGAATTACACTACACAGACACTTGTCTCCTCCTATATAGCTATCTGTATGCCTTACCCTCTTTTACGGTGAGTCTCCATTAATTAGGCCAACTTTAGCACTTCAAATCTCTGAATGCTTGCTTACTATGTCGAGAGTCCTTTTTCTGTCACAGACATGAGTTTCCTCATGCCTGAGGAAACCCATGTCGAGGAGACACACTTCCTCCCTGTGAGAAAAGTGAGCTTCGGACCAGAGCTTCTCAACATATAGCTGAAGCAATTCATTTAAGTGCTGCTAACAAATAATTACAGGAATACTTCCAAGGCATATCATGCCCTGAACTGACATTACAGGTTTCTACTTCTCAGGTATGCAATCGTGACGACTACAGTAATTCTGCCTATCATTCTTAATTGCCATGACCTAGCCACACTGTGCAGGCAACAGTAATGGGCGAAAGTGTTGCTAAGCCTGCTCACCAATGCATGATGCAGGTATGTGAGGGACAGACGGAGAGAGACTATACGTCAGCATGAGTTCCAACAAGACAAACATCTTCGTTTGCCCTGCTGCATCTCCTAGAGGCACCTATATCTCGTCACTCTCAGTGGAGACTGCAAGGAGAAGCCAGTGTGATGTGACACCAGTGACAAGTTCCTTCACAGGTTTGCTCACACTGCTTGCTTGCCCAACTTGCTCTTAAATGTGTTGCTCTCAACTGCGCAGTGTGGCCAGGTAATGGTTGCTGCAAGATACTGCAAATGCGCATGGTTTTGTGGCTGCATGCTTAAAAAATTGGTGTAAGTGTAAGGGAGCCATTTTCTTCGATGCTTTGGTTGGAAGTGCAAGCACCCATCCACAATGACAACATAAGCCCTCACTGCAGAGGTGCAGTACCACCCACAATTTGACAACACGTGTGGTGCTTGGTGACCCTGCAAGTGCTGCTAGGCAAGGAAGCCAGAGGAATCACCAACCTTAGCTTGCGAGCCAGGGCTTGAGTGCCTTGTCAAGAGTCCAGTCATTCCTTCCTGCAAGCTCTGGGCACAATAGCTCACACCAGCGTATGGCAGCACACTTTGGTAGCCCACCGGTGCCTGTAGGCCCTGAGCGGCAGATGGCTCACTCGGAACAGCAGGTACTTTCCTGCGGGAGAACCTCGTGCTATCACTTGACAAGCGAAGCACAGGTGCCTCAGGAAAGTGCCAGTACAGACTCTTTGCAGCCACATGGGTCATGAGCGGTGACCATCAGCTGCTGCATGACACCCTGAAACTTCATGTTGTGGGCAGATTCGCAAACTTTGTACTACTTCAAGAGCCTCTCTGGCTCCACCTGATGAAAGTGTAGCACCACTAATCAAATCACGCTGTCAAAGCTTTAAATGACAGTTGTCAGTAATTCTTGAGGTATAGGCTCACAACCACCTACTGGGTCACTAAAGTGGAGCAGAATTTCCCCACAAACGTAGCATGATCGAATTTGCACGCTCTCGCTACCAACTAGTGTACAAGCAAGCTTTCACAAAGACTAAAAGACACAAAGGTAGGCATGGATATTGTCTTAAGTGTGCTTTACGCTCCAGCATCCTTTGCCCTTACATTGCATGATCCCAAGTGACAGACATTACAGCAGAAGTTTACAAGTGGCCGAGATGGTATTGTTAGTTATTGGAAAATAGAGTCCTATGACAGTAACAACGCTAATTTAAGAAGGAAAATGGCTACGAGTATCGGGGTAAAATACTTGAATATGCTACCTTTTTATGATCATCAGCCCAACTCTACATCTTCGAAGCACTATTTGTACATTTCCATTAAATAATATTAATTCATGCTTGACCATGCCAATGCTTTCAGCATGCCGACGCCCAAACAAGAAGCACTTAGCTACAAGTTCACACATCAATCATAGCACCCATTTTAGCATTCACATATTCAACTGGATGACATTAACTGCCTGACCCACCTTCGCGAGTCAGGCAATTTGTCTTCAGGTTCAGTGAAACTACTGGGTGAGTTGCCTTATCATTAGCACGTCAAATGTTGTACTGTCAACTCACCTGAGACTCTGTTGTGGGGAGACAGCCTTTAAGGCTGTTGGGGCCCCAACAGGGGCCAGATGTCTGATCCCTGTGCGCTCGTGATGTGGTTGGCTTCGCGTGTACAAGACAACAAGGCGATCAAGGGGGGACCATGCCAGTGCCGACTGCATTGCCCAGCCCCTCCTGGGCTTTGCCTCCCTTCTCTGGACTCACTGCTTACACAAACACTGCAGAAAGAACATTTTTAAAGATATCCGATTGAAAGGCATATCATCCCAAAGGAACTCACTAGTTATGAGAGGTGCTCCAATGTGGTGCAACAAGATATATTTCATCCCATTCGGAGGTCTTTAATGTGCTCCATATGCAAGCGTTTCAGCATTTCAGTTTCATTCGAATATGGACACAATGGCTGGGTGCTGCACCTGCAGGCTCACATTTAGCAGCATAATGCCCTCAGCCATTTTAGTTTCTGGTTTGAACCAATTATAATCATCATTCAGTCAAAATTATGCAAATGCACAAACGCATACACACATAAGGGCATATAGAAAGAAGAGAGAAGAGAGGAGAAATGGACAGAGGAAAGGCAGGAAAGTCAGCCTGGGCTTATAGAAAGGAGAGTGGAAGGAAGAGGGGCACATAGAAGAGGGAAGAAGCACCACTATTAACAGTCCTATGTTATTGTTAACAAAAAAACATTTTCCAAAAATTGTTGCTAGCCTTTGCCTTCCCTTAATTAGAACATGCAAAGGACACTAAATGTTCTTAAATGTGCAGTGAAACATTTACTGAAAATTTTTTACAATTTGTGTATTCTGGATCCTGGCCACTTCCAATCTATAAGTACATTATTTCATTGCATCATGTGGGTTAATTAGAGCTATAAAAAGCATGGTTTAGATTTCCCAGCACATATCCCTCGCAACTCTGCAGCTGTCGTCAGTCAGCCCAATGGCCTCAAAGACTGGCGTACCTTCAGAGGCCATGAGAAAACGATATTCCAGCTTTGCTCCCATACGGTGGCACCATGCGAGGTCCAACTGTTTTCTTACTTGCTAGCTTTCATATATATCCATTATTTTAGAGTAAATGAAAGTCACCAATATGTTAACGTTCTTAAATGCCTTCAGTTCTCGTAAGTTCAGTTCTACGTCACTGAATAGCGCCTACGCCAGCCCGTGGTGTCGCATGGTCATTTCAAGAGCACAAGAACGCTACGATTTCAAAGCAGCGACATTAAATGCACAGTGAATATTGCGCTGAAATACCTTGGAATCAGCATGTTGAATGCTTATTGAAACAGTGGAAATTACAAGTGGACAGTTACTTCCATTTTCTTTTCATGACTCCTTTAAGAGGTGTTTAATTCACATAATCGCTTTCGCAAAGATGTGTGGGGCCTGCCCATGTCCATCTTTCTTCTTAACTTCGACTGTTATGTCGGTGACACCTGTCTGCTTCCTGACCCACTCTGGTATCTTCCTATCTCTTAATGTAACGCCCATCATTTTTCATTCCATCACCCGCTGAGCGGTTCTTAACTTCCTCTCGAGCTTCTTAGTAATTCTCCAAGTTTCTGTCCCATATGTCAGTACTGGCAAGATGCAGTAGTTATATAGTTTGCGCTTGAGTGATAGTGGTAGGTTTCCGTTCATGAGTTGGTAATGTCTCCCATATGAGCGCCATCCCATGCTTAATCTCTGGTGTATTCCTTTTACATGAGTGGGTTCTCCTGTCAGTAGCTGTCCTAGATATATGTATTCTTGTAAGACTTCTAATGTCTAGGTTTTCAATCATGAAGGCACGATTATTCGCCATGCCACCTAGCATTACCTTTGTTTTATGCATGTTCATCTTTAATCCTACTAAGCCTAGCGCTTTCCCGGCTTAAGTCTACAATCATCTTCTGTAGTTCGCCGCCATCATTGCTGAACAGCACTATGCCGTTGCAAAGCACAAATTACTCAAATGTACGCCGTTAATCCTTAGTCCTGTTTCATCCCAGTCTAGTCTTTTGAAGATTTCTTCCAAACATGCAGTAAATAGCATTGAAGAAATTGTATCTCCGTGTTAAACATGTTTCTGCATTGGGATTTTCCTGCTTTTCCTACAAAGGAGCAGGGTGGCTGAAGAATCTTTATAGATGTTGGCTATTATATTTACATAACTATCACATATTCCTTGATAGCGTAATGACTCCAGAATTGCTGGTATCTCTACCGAGTCAAGAGCCTTTTCATAGTCTATGAAAGCCATATAAAGGGCTTGTTGTATTCAGTGGATTTCTCGATTACTTGATTGATCACATGAAGGTGGTCTATCGTGGAGTAACCTTTTCTGAACCCTGCTTGCTCTCTTGGTTGATTAAATTAAAAGAAAGGGTTAGCCGACATAATAATTGAAGTTAAGAAGAAAGATGGACATGGGCAGGCCACGCAATGAGAAGGCTAGACTACCGATGGACAGTTAGAACGACGAAATGGATACTAAGAGAGAGTAAACGCAGCCTTGGACGACAGACAGTAACATGGAGTGACGAAATTAAGAAATTTGCAGGCATCAAATGGAATCAGCTCGAGCAGGACAGGAAAGGATGGGGAGCATGGGGAGAGGCCTTTGTCCTGCAGTGGACATAAGATGGGCTGATTATGTGTAGGGCCTAACAACAACATGGAAATCAGCGACGCCTTAAAGCACCAGACTCTTACCGGAATTTCACTAAAAGATTTTGCCAACCCTTCACATTTTGTGACTTTTTCAACACACTTGCGTCACAATGTGTCTGCGATATAGTATACCTGTTGTGCATAAAAATTTCATACCAGTAGGCTATTCCAAAAGTCTATAACGGCCCAAATATTTGGAACACTTGGCTAAAGAAGATTACCTGCATGAAGCATTGACCTGTTCTGGTTCCTCACAGAGACACCGTGTCCAGAAAGTGCTGTTCTTCTATGGAGTAGCAATATGAAAACCACACTAATACACACCTCACCATTCATTGTGTTAAAGTAATTTTGCCTTCGCAACTCAGAATATTCTTCCACAAAAACATGTCTCTTCACATATAGATCAGCATGTGAAAGTTAAATTAATTTTTGCAAGAATTCTTAAATATCGAAAATCACCTTTTCTACAGCCAATTCAAGAGTGGAGTGCTTTGCTGGAACAACAGGTTACATGTACTGATCTATCAGCTTTTAGGACCAAATTGTTAGTGTATCTTGGTTGTGCTGACATTCATTAATTGTGACATTGGGTTTGTGCATGTAATCAGTTTTTTCATATGGTGTGTCGCTTCTTCAAAGACATAAAACTTGAGGTGCTCTCATTAGTGATGTTTAGTACTGTGTTTTAGTGTTGAATTTATGCATCTGTATGCTACCTGTGTTCCAATTGTATAACCCCCCCATCCCCCTCTTCCATTCCATGTAATGCCCACAGGGCATTTGAGGTATTGAAATAAATAAAATAAATAAATAAACATATAAAGAAATAGTAACTGCCACGGCAGATTGTTATTTTGTAACCTTAATGCCCGTGACATCTACAGTGGATAAAAGATGGTCTCCTTGACCACTCTTCATTGGCTGAGAAACACCGTTGATGTTACAAACATACATTTTGCTGGAATGTCACTAATGGTACTCATGAGTGATGCAAAAAAGTGTGTAGCTCCTCAAACAGCACCCACCACCACAATGAAAATCTGTGTCTATTTCTCTCACACACTAACATAACAGCAACATCCAAAACTTATAAATTCCTAAACCATATCACTGTGAAGCTCTTTGTGGATTATATTGAGCACTGCCTTCAACCAATATGAAAAGTAATGGTGTAACTACATAGCACACCAACACTATAGATACATCAGACACATGCAAAATTCTGTGAAAGTAGTTTAACAAAGTCTTGCCGCCAGCTTTCAAGACTATTCACACTAATGCAGCCTTGGGCACTCTGTCATCGCAGATGGGCAGCAGTGAACACGAAGTTATACTGTACTTAAATATACTGCAAAATGGCAATGGGAATCAGCATGGACATTAAAATCTATCACACAACTTTACATCTTTTTGTTAGTAACTTTGTTCATGAACACAGATGTTTTATTCCTAGCATACAGCAGTGGCATTTAAACACAGAGGGTTTCCATGACCTGAGTGCACCAGGTAACAAAAAGAAGGGAGAAAAAGTTCAAATCAATTGTGCCCCTGAACATTCCTCAGGCACATTATTTTTAAATGCCTTTAATGCGAGTCAAAGATTCTGAATTTAACAACAGAAGCAAATCAAAATGTATCAAACAATGCCTTGCGTACCAAGCTTTGTTCATTTTGTTAAGCTAGTACTTCAAAATCCTTTTTTTTTTTTGACAGCATGTGTTGCATATAGACATGGTGTATTCACAGCTATTTTTTATACGAATGAGAGATGATGTTTTTTCACAGTCCATGATCTGTCATGTTTCCTTATCTGTTGTCACACAATGACAGTTGTTTCTGTCATTTTATGTCCCAAAACCACGATATGATTATGAGAAATGGCGTAGTGGAGGGTTTTGGAAATTTTGACACCTTGGGGTTCTTTAACAGGCACTGATATCGCACAGCACATGGGCCTCAACATTTTGCTGCCATCGAAATGTAGCCACCGGAGCCAGCGTTCGATCCTGCGACCCTCTGATCAGCAGCCGAGTGGTATAGCCACTAGGCTACCGTGGCGAGGTCACATAATGACAACAAAGCTTTGATACAACCACAGTCCACCACAACTCCAATACTACAAAAAATGTTTTCTGCAAGAATGTATAGGGTAGCCTGCCATAACTAGTGACAAGCATAGGTAATGGACAATATTACACACACAGTCACATAAAAGCCTTTGTACTTTTCCTTGGTCAAAAATTTAGCTATAGGGATGAACCCACTATAAGGTTAGTCAATCACATGTAAAGTAGGGATAAGTTGTAATAAATGATACAAAAAAAAGAAGGTATGCTTCAAATAATTGTGCTGCTTGACATAACTACCTAAGAACTGTTCTCCCCACTATATGACTCCAGTAACTAGGTAAGCTATACAGATTATAACACTTCGGAAAAAAAAATGACAATAACATTTAATGCACTCATTAGGATAATGAAGTGTTGCAGCAACTAAAATGCATCTGAAGTCACTATTATAAGTCCTCTAGAATGAAGGAACTAAGCTATGTAATGATTTGTGTTGATTATGTCCCAAGATAAAGCACAAGCTGTGATATGGTGAAACAATGAAACACTAATTTGACTACTACTAGGCTTTTTTAGTGAGTGCTATACACATGGCCTGTGTGTCGAAGAGAGCAAGGATTATATACTTACAATGGTTATACACCATGTTATTACCATTTGGAACCTTTATTTTGCTTATGTTCCTTTTTCCACGGAGACAATAAAACAGGCATTGGCATTGAGCATATAGTTTTGAGATTTCCATCGACTGTCAAAAAATCCAACCTCTTGGACATTATTACAGAATGCTCTTTCAAAGCAAAGGTACTGAAAAAAAAAACTACAATCTCATTTTTGTCATGTCGTGTAGGCTACTAATTCGATGCAGTATAAATTAAGGTTAGTCAAGTGGAAGGCAGAAGCAAACAAGGTTAGTCATGCACGAGATGGTTTTCTTCAGGTCTTATGGGAACACCTTAGTGAGATTAGGGAACTTCTATTAAATAGCGACTAAACAACAACATGGTATGGTCAATAAATAAGCAACAAATGTTCCCACTCAGGTTAAATGACATGTCTTGCATGACATAACTTGCATAGCAAGTTATGGCATGTAGTAAGTAAATCTTACAGAAAGACAAAGCTGAATATTTTAACCAGCAATGACACGTCAGACCGCAATAAAAGCAAGACATAACTTATACGGCTGGCAGTCAGTTTCAAAACGTTAGTCATGTTCAACACCCTAAGCAAAGCACTTATTTTGCAAGTTATTTGGTTAATATGGGCTGCTTAAAAACATACAAAGACATGCCCACAAGACTGCATGAGCCCAACAATCGTGATATGCATTTTACAGTGTAAGTACTTCATTACCCTGGTTATGTTAGCCCATATCTTAAGTCACTGCCAATTTTCTCGCATACATTGCTCTGGAACAAAGGTTACATAACAAACAACAAAGCACACATTCAACCTCTTTTCTTTTTACACATAAAAGACAAAGTACCTAATCAAATACCAGAAAAACACCACACAACTATATAGTAACACCACAATTTGCATGTTACAAAACATTGGCGTGTTGGAATGATCAAGTGAATGAAAACAAACCATGTCAGCCATACTTGATGCGTTAAGCGCCGCGCAGTAGGAAGTACATAAGCTTCACGTTTTGCGCACGCTACGGCTCCTGGTAAATGCCGCCATCTTCAATAAAGATGTGTGCAGACCTGAACCCCAGAACCCCAGACGTGCGCTGCTGAGGCAGAGGACTCACGCCATCGTCGTCACTGCAGCGTAATGTTGTAGTGGTGAAGTCATTGGTGCGCGCAGCAATGAGAACTTACAACTGTCAACATATTTTCAACTATTTCTTCTCTAGAACGCGGTTTCAGGCTGTACTGGGCTGTACTGCGCACTTCAGCGGAACGCGCGACGCACGTCCTGATGGTCCGATGCCACCGTTCGCATTTGTCGGCACCGTTGCGCGATTATGCTAAGAGCGGTCCCTTTTCGAGCGCACAGAAGTTAATACGCGCGTGCGCTGTCGCTACCTACGTCGTCTAGCGTAACTAATAAAACAAGCTTCGCCACGTGCAGACATCGCCATGTCTTGTTAACCCTGACCGACCAAAGGCCCTCCGCACCGCCGCTTGCCCCGTACGAAGTCACCCCGAACGCAAAATGTAACATGTTTCATGACGCAGGTTGTTATATACTATGTTCAGACGTCTTAAACACTAACGGCCGAGGAAATATATTTTTTTTCCTTTCTGTGGCCTGTGGCGAGAGTCATGGGCCACGTCCACGGCCATATGATATGTCTTATCATACGCGCCTTTGACTGCAAAGCGGATGTCCAGGATCATGCCATCTAAGTCTACACAAGAAGCAGACAATCATGCTTGCGCTCCTATCCCATCGAAGAGATCACGTCCTGCTACGTCCAGCTCTAGTAACGAATGCAACTGCACTGAACAAAGGTAAACTACACTTGGAAAACATTCAATATGCTTCCGAAAGCTGAGAAAACATCTTCCAAACATATGTATTACCAAATATTCACAGTCCTTTGCAATAAGCAATAAAAACAGTTAGTGAACTACAGCGAAAAAGTTAAACGCAAGCATGGATGTCGACGACACACAGCAAGGACCTCTCACCCGCATCGCAATTCTGTACGGCAGGCAGCGGCAATAAAAAGCCGAATGCCGCCGCGACGATTACATAAGGGCATGTGATTACGTTACTCAGCACACTAAAATACTATCTTCGGTTACCACGTACCAGGACGAATGGTCCGGTGAAGAGCGACTTCCCAAAGTGGTCGCAGCGCGCGAATACAACACAGCCGACGGCGGCGACACTTCATTAGGCCTAGGCCCGAGATCGTCGGCCGGCCGCTCCCGCGGCGTCTCCCGACGCTAGCCGGTCCCGTTGCCGGACAGTGATCGGCGTGCTACGGATTTCGCCGCTTGAACAATGTATCCACACAGCGTCGGAAGCACACACGTCGTCCGCACTCAATTTCACGGTACCCGCACAACACTCCGCGGCCCGTAGCGCACGGCGTGTCAGCTCGCGCACCGCACACACGCGAGCCTCGAGAATCGCCGACCCCCCACCCCTCCGGTTGCCGCGCATGGCTTGCCAGACTTGTAGAGGCCTGTGCGTTCGCGCCGGCCTTTTGTTCGCCTGTGAACACTCCTGAGCTCTGTGTCGTGTGTTGTTCAAATAATTTCATTCCTGTAAAGCTTTTCTGGCGCTTTCCCTTTGCAAAAATTGAACGTCTCCGCATCTTATCCGATTTCCACCACTGCAGCGCGTGCTCCTGTGTTCTCCAGCTGCTCGGCCGAACTTTGTGGTCAACAAAGCAAGTACGCCGAGTGCGTGATAGTATTTTTCCTGGTTTTGTTCCATTACTAGAAGGCCCAACGCGCATTGAACTAAAGAAATTCCTTGCATCTGCGCGTGCATTATACCGAGGAGCTTACGAACAACACGGCGGCACAAGTTGCAGCAGCTCGACCGCGATGCGCGCTGCGCTTCTTAATTCCTGCTGCCGACTGTTCGTCGATTAGACAGTCTGTAACTTATTTGACCGAGTACATTGTGCGCGTTTTGCTGTACGAATTTGGTGGATACAGTGAAAGTAGAAAAAGCCTTTGTGGGGAATAAAAAAAAAAAGTGACCGGGATATGTTGTTCCGCATGCAGACCGCTATCAGGTGAAATGTGAGACACTGCAATCAAATAGATGTGCATTTATGCCCAATCGAATGTGGCTCACCGCAACCGCTTCATAAACAAATAAATGAAACAGCCGCACATGCACCGCGTTCAGAAACCGTTTGTCGGAAACGATGTAGCACGCTACTAGTACTATAGGTGTGCAAGTGCAAACTACAGTGTCACCCGAACTACCCCAGCATGTTAATTTGACATATATTACGTTCTTATTGGCGCACGTATGCTTCACTAAGTTTACTGCTTCAACTCCAACCGTAAATTTGCGCAGGTTAGAGTGCGGCGGATCAGCGCGCGGAGGCCCATCGAGGAACCCTAGCTAACGCAGGTTGCGGCTGAGCGCCCTAGAACGCTGAGTCGAGCACGTCTTCATCAAACGTTCTTTCGTCCTGGAACTTACCGGCGGCGCTTCGACCTGCATTAGGTCATCCTGTACAAGCTTGTAAACAAACAAAAAAAAGAACCATCACGATGCACGCGTCTGCGTGCTAGCACGCACTTTTGCGTCCACATGTGAGCGGTCGATCTGTCCTGAAGACGAAGTTTCAAGACACGCTTCCAAAAGAACTGAAACGCACGGACACAGTGGACACATCATGTCGACATGTCCTCACCAGAAGACGTGTGGACACCACAACATGCCTCCTCACGGGCCTGAGAATGAGAATTAAACGCTTGTCCACTTTAAACATAGGGGACATGTCGACCTTGTGCAACTCATTCCCTGCTAATTTAAATGAATATATACGTAATTAGGCTTAACAACAAACCATAGGGTTGGTAAGCTGAGCCGTACTTGAAACATCTTGCGCCAAAGGCTATCTTGAGTTATTTTCCCTCTGTCTGTCCTGTATGAAGATGGAGTATGGCGCCCAAATAATATAAAACTAAGGCCTCGTCACGCATGATACCCATTTCTCTTACATCATAAACAAAAGCCATACATATTGTCCTGTTCTCACGCCTCGTGACCGATACAACGGGCGCTGAGCACCGAGTGTTTCAAGCGACACAAACGATTTTCCGCAGCGTCTGTTGGCGGCTCAGCTTGCTGCTAATTCCGACATGCATGGGCTAATTGGCAAAGCATTTCGTACGGCGGCTTCTTACCGAAATACTGCCTGTCCCCGCGATTTTTTTCACAGGTCCACACGGCCGTGTCTCCCCTGCAAACAATAACGCTTTCATCCGAGCTCAACAGAGATCCAGCCAATGCTTGAGCCAATGACAAAACAGGCGCCTCCCCCGCCGCCATGTTTTTATCAACCGGGCGCGAGTTGTCCGCGCCCTGGCAACGTTAGAGTTCCCCTGATCTGTTTCGTCGATGCCCCACGTGGTTAAGCCTACATCGCGCTTTGAAATGCGCGAGATTATCAAGAAATACGCCGTATTACTGCCAATGATTGTAAAATAAACGAAGTAAAATGGCCCTCCGTTTAGTGCTGAACGCAGCGGCGGGTCTCAGATGCTGTTTGTTTTGCTAATTAACGAGCGCGGCTTGAAAATTCAGGACATGTGTCACCGAATGGTGCAGCTGCCGCGTTTTCGAGCACACCACGCTTCGTCCCGTAGCTGTGCAAACACGTTGTAAATGCACAGCTAGCTGACAACAGGTTATTCCGCAGACGTTATGTACGATCGTGACCGCACATGAATGAGAAAAGCCAATAAGGCGGCTGTGAACACTCTAGAGAGAGTGTACGACGACACGCATAGTGCGCACAAAGCAACACGTACAGACTGTTGCGACGATAATGCTTCGCAGCGAAAGAAGCTGCTATTGCGCTGACGCAGTAGTTTTTCAACTGTACGTATTGTTTTTGTGTGTGTGTGCGGGAGGATTTTTTCCTGGTCGTTGCAGAAGTGGGCGCGCAATATTTCTCGGCATAGTATCAACACTGAAATATATCTACGTAGTCACTGCTAATCACTCGTAACACATAACGAACAGCGATAATTTATCGAAGTCAAATATGTCTGCGAGAATTTTATCGTCAGCCCTGAGGTTAAACGGTCACGTCTGATACGTCGCGTAAACCTCCATTACGGGGACAGGGTGAAGAACAGCCACATCGCAGAAAGTTGAATTTCCACGTACGCATCTTGATTGCAGACGCTTTCACACACTGGTAAAACGAGTGGATAGTCCACTGTGAAGTAATTAATTTCACAGACCACAGCATATACCCTGCAAAATTGCGCGTTCGGTTTAAGCTGCAAACTTGATCGCTCAAAGCGCAGTATCTTTCAGAATATATATATATATATATAGAGAGAGAGAGAGAGAGAGAGAGAGAGAGAGAGTAAAAATAGCCGAGGAAATTCATGTGGATAAAACGAAAGGGAATTCGTATTCGCCCCTTTGCACCACCTCCCACCTTTCCGTACTTTCTGCCTATGCTTGCAAGTATATTTCCCTATATAAGAAACTTTTTTGAAGTCGAGGTTTTGACGGAAGCCCGTCTGGTCGGGAGGTAACAAACTTTTTTATGGCGCGACTTTCGGAGCAGCGCAGGTGGCGCCGCCTTCGATTTCGTCTGCCTGAACCACGACCTCCTCTATAAAAACTTTATAGAGGAGGTCGTGGCCTGAACTAGCGTCAACAAGGCAGCGCGTGCGGTGCTGCCTTGTTTTCAGAATGGCTTTCACGCGCTGAACTATGAATGCTTGCAGGCGTCGTCAGTGCAACACTTTACGCGTATCGCTTCATAATGTGCCCGTGAGAGAGTTTCAGAAAATGTTGTGGGAAGGTCCCCCCGGGTGCAATTTTCTCGATAATGCTAGTCTGTACCAAGCATTTTTTCGCCTCGGAGTATCTGGTGTCCTTTAGAAAAGGAAACAGATAGCGAAAGCGGCTCAGGAGCAGAGCTAGCTGTTTCTCAAACCGTGCATCGGCAGGAGCTCTAAACGCAACGTAGTGCAATTTGAAAACCGAGACGTTACCCGAGTTTACCGCTAAAACTCTGTCGTGAAAAACGATTCCTTAATTATTTAAGTTAAGCCTCTCAATGCATCAAAAGATGATAATATTGATGCTTCATACATCGCTTTCAAAACACAAATAGTTAGCGAGGAGCTATTTACAAAACCGTCGTGTACGCACACTGGAAGACTAATTTCACGCACGCCGTCGAATTATATGTAAAATTTTTGCGCCTTAGATGCCCTAACACGTGAGGTGCACATATCTACGACACCTGCCATTGGCGCTGAAATGCGAAAACACAATTAAACTTTCACACTTTGAAATTATTTTAACTTGCCGAGTTGTCAGCAGTATAGTGCATTCACAAGCGCATTATTTAAACCAAAACATTCTGCTTCCTACAGGTACCGCAATTTATCCTACTCATTTTAAGCAAGCGACGAAATTGCCAGTCCCGTATACGTTGTCTGCTAAAGCGTTATTTCGTTTTCAAAAATTGAGTTGGCTTGTATTGCGACATGAGTACCCAAATAACCATAAACTCTGGCTAGATACAAGCAACACTTTCTGTACTTGTATGATAATGCTTTGTTTTACCGAAAACGTGCGCTGAATACGTTTGTTGAGTTAACAATGTTAATGTTAAACAAACATTCCTGGATTCCACAGAAACCGCATGTGCTTCCGTTTTCTAGCTTCCAACGTCACTACAAACGTCATCGCGCCCAGTAACCGTTGTTGTCGGCGTCCTTACACGTAGAAAAGAAGCGACTTCGTTGATGAAAAACAAAATTCTGTTCTAATAATTTCTACTCACTTTCTGGAGAAACAAGCACACGCTGGGACACTTTGAAAAGTACGCTTTCTACAGAAAAGAAAGAAAGAAAAAAAAAGGGGGGGGGATACAGAAGCGGATACAGAAGCGGGGGATACAGAAGGAGCGGATACAGAATTTTTCTACAGTCTGTTTCACTAGTTCCGTGCAGCAGAGCCAAGGCTACGTGGAAATCGAGCGTAGAAGTCTTCCGAAGCGATACGAAATGCCATTGTTCAGAGGCGCACCTGAGAGCCGCTACTGCGAACAGTGGCCCCGCTTCATCCTCCTCCTTCTCCTTCCCAGACTGCAGCTGCCAATGCAGCGCCCGCCAATGGCAGATGAGAAGCCCAGGAGGGACACGTTTAACACGTGTTCGCCCTCCAGATTGGCCGAACAGGCCTGTAGCTTCCACAGTGCTGCACGGAACTTCTGAAACAGACTATAGGGAAGGAAGGTAGGCGGGTCAGGTTGTGGGAAGTGCGATACCTATAAAGCAACACTTAAAGAAATCGGCGCGTGTTCCTTGAGATGCAAGGCGGTGCATTTGACGTTACTATAAAAAGTTGCTGAAAAGAATGTTTCTGAAATAGGTGCTCTTCTGGGGACATGCATAAAAAATTAAAAGGGGTCAACAGCGATTTATACCCCCCCCCCCCCCCCCAATAAGAAAAAAAAATTCCAGCTAACCAAACTTCGAATTCATACCCCAACCACCCCCTTGACCCCCAGAGATCAAAATTCTGGATCCCCGGGAGTCAGGACATCCGGACCCTTCCCTCTGGATCCGCCATTGATGTACATTGGCGCTAATAAAAGCAGCCTGAGCGGTGTAGCTGGATATATATGCACGTACCCAACGTAATCCACGGTATATTAAGTCATTATTGCTATACAAGTTTACTTTGTGCGTTTCTTTCGGCTGTCGACAGATGGAACCACATATGTGTGGTGCACATATGGTGGATAGGGGTGTGGGGGTATATCAGGGTGCGACAATTCCATTGTTCTGGGTAACTGAGATCACAAAGATCATAGACGTTACAGACGTGAAAAAGAGAGAGAGAGAAAAAAAAGAATTCTGATATAAAATGTAAGTGACAAGCGGCAGCACGTTGTTTCTGAATGCCAGAGTTATGGACAAAAGCATACTATAGCAAACATCTGCAGCCGGATGAAGCATATGTGTCTACTGCAACTCAGCGCTTTGCACGTCAGCAATGGAAGGTCCATCTTAGGGTATTAGTGGCACGGGAAAATAGGCAGTCTGGGCAAGAACGGTGCCCTATTGAGACCGTATAGTGAAGAATAATCGAACAGCTATATTACACTCCACAAATTATAAAAAGGGAAAGCTGAAAAGAAAATTGTTCCAAACTGTCAAGTCTACTTATAAAAAGACATTTGATGGTTCCTGCGCGAATGGCTCATGTCAATGGTCAGGCCAGCTTAGTACGACCATCGACTAGAAGACCACCACAGCCTTATATTTATATATATATTTATATTTTGCGCCAGCTGCAAAAGTAATAAGCTATAGAGCAGAATAATTATTCGCTGTCAGAACGTATTTTTGCCAGTCGCCAACAATTACAATATCGCATCTGTTCCGACAACTTCTACAGAAAATTTCGACGCGTGCATGCCTTGTACGCTGTCCCGCTTCCCTCAGCCGCTCCGTGGCCGCAGCAGACCTTTTCCGCCGGGGAAGAAACGCAAAAATGTTCGTGCACCTAAATTTATATTCTCTTGCCTCCCGTCATACAAGCTTGCCTTACTTCGCCCTTCAAGGACCCTAAAATCAGCTGAAAAGGCCAAACTAGTTAAGCACAAAATACGTTACCTCGCGATCCTTCGTTAGGTCCATGGATTGTTGCCGTCGCTGAGACAACGCGACAACGTGTGACGGAAAGCACTCAACGAGGCATCGAGAAGCAGCATTCGCGATGCTGCTTGTCGGTTCCATTGGAAGCTCTGCCAGTATGTATATGCCAACTAAGCTGGCCTTAGAGATTGCGCGCAGCGAATTTATTGTTTTGATCTCGTTCTGGTGGTCACTTGAAATACGGAAAAATTTTCACGGAAACGCTACAGCCATAATTTAAGAGGTTATACATGCTAAACGTATTTCATTTCGTGCGGCAAATATGTGCTAACTGGGCACTCATAAGCACTGCTTTCAGCAAACGCGCATCGAACAGTTCATATGTGCGAAAGCCTTATAAGGTTAGAACGTATATATTGAAACCAAGTTGTCACTGCGGCAACTTCTTTTATGCACAACATGCTTATGCATCTATGATTATACATACGTTAATATATTAAATATTAAAATTAATGTGTCAGCGATCTGCCGATTCATACACAAAAGCAAACGAGCATAGCCCTTTCAAAATGGCGGCCGCTGATCCGCGGGACACATCACGAAAAAAATCCCGAATGCGGCCCTGCACGTGAGAGAATATGAAGCGTAATTTTAAGAAAGGAATACCTGTGCGTTTGATAACGCACCTCCTAAGCCTATTTCCGCATGCACGCGAAAATAGGCTTAGGGGCGACACATGCAAGACATGCGAACTTAGGCGACGTGGCATATCCGATCAAAGTACCCAGCTAGAAAACAAGCAAAAAGGGGCTAGCGTTTTTCTTTCCCCGAATTTTCTGGTCTAATATGGACTAGAGGCGCTGAACGTACGTATATATAGCGCAGTCGATTAGGTTTCGCTGTGAATTTCTGGGAGCGCAGCACTTACCTCATGCATCAGGCAACATAGAAGCTTGGTTGCGGTGGACAGCCAGAGACCTTGTTTCAGCCCTTTCGCACTTGACAGCTTACCTCACCCGACGAAAATGTCTCATTATGGAAAAAAAATTTACGAGTTAGAGCGAAGAGACCGACGCGTGCGCCAGCATCGACAGTACATGATGATGATGATGCTCCTTCACATTTGGCATCACATTTGACAGCACAGCAGCGCTATGAACAACACGCGAAAGAAAACTTTTCCTCCTCCTTTTCTTCTTTTGAAAGCGTAGTGTACTGGAACGAACTATATTTTATCGTACCAGGCGTATATCGCAAAATGAACTCCCGGCGGTTCTGCTAAGCCTGATATCTAACCTAATGATGATGATGATGATGAACAAACTTTATTTAATTAGCAGAAAAATCCTCCTCCCCTTTCAAGCGCGGGGGGAAGGACCCAACCTAGACGACGGCCATGATCCCGTGGGCCTTGGCGGCGTCTTCGGCCTGCCGTATTAAGCGGGCTTGTAATTGCGAGTCAGAGCTGAGGAGCGCGGTATTCCATCCCCTCCCGTCTGGGAATTCGCCTCTCATGGGGGCCTGCGGGCATGCCCATAGAATGTGGCTCAAGTCCGCCCTGCTATTACAAAATTTACACTTGTCCGAATGAAGTTCCGGCACGCAGCGGTTCATTGTTACCGGACTAGGGAACATATGAGTCTGAAGTAGGCGCCACGCCACCGCCTGTCCTTTGTTCAATGACGAGTGTGCGGGAGGATAAATTTTCCTGCTTAGCCTGTAATACTGCGTAATATCTCTGTAAGTGGTCATCCGCTCAAATCGCTCATCGTCCTCCCAGCTCGACCAGGGCAATCCAGAGGCTCGGTCTGTGAGTCCTCGAGCTGTCTGGTGTGCAGCCTCATTGCCGGGTAAGGAGGAGTGAGCGGGTGCCCAGACTATATCTATTGTTCGCTGGTCTTTGTGTCCAGCCAATATTCTTAAAGGAGTACTGACACGAATTTTTGACATTCTCGTATTGTTGCTGTAAATGAAAGCACTGGCGTGGAGAACCCCCAAAACAGTGTCATAGTGCCCCGCAACGCAATGAATATATTTTTAATACGGCTCCCTTAAAAGCTGACTTTCGGTTTCGATTTCGAGGGGGCGGTTTCCTAGTGACGTATCAACATAGTCGGACGACGTTTGAGTCACGTAGGGACAGAAATTCTTCATAGCGTCGCTGCAACTCTGTCGTATTTGGTCAATTACACCTGAGGCACGCAAACAACGGCAATTTCACGGTCATCCAGTGACTCTGACAGCGATTTCGGCGATTTTTAAGAGCCCGTGTTCATACGTCATCGTAGTGTTCATTGCAATGGGGCTGGCTTGCTGTGGTGGGTGACGAAAACTTTAAAACCAAATTAAAATATTTTGTACGTGTTTCCTGGCTTCCGTGTGCGGAGGGCGTTAACAATACATGGCTCGGAAACGAAAAATGTATATTTTGCGCCGCCGCAAAATCGTGTCAGTACTCGATATTCGCCCTCGTGCAAAGTTTCTCACAGCCGTCTGCGAGTCGCTAACGATTAGTGAAGTCGAGGTGGATGCTATGGCCAGTGCAATAGCTGCTTCTTCCGCCTCTTCTGCAAAGCTCGTTCTCACCGAGCCGCTGACCTTATGATTTCCTTTGTAGTCCACTACTGCTATAGTCATGTTGTCATTGCCTTTGTATTTGGCCGCGTCTACGTATGTTAATGATTGATTTTTTTTATACATTGTGGGCACGTTTAAGAAATGCTTCGCAAATTGAATTTTTGCAAGAAAATTAAATAAAAACAAGGAAAAAGTGTCAAGAAAACATCGCAATAAATGAAGCCGAGTTAAGCGCACGAGTTAAACGATCGAATTGAATTTCACTAGGTCTTCTCCTTGGTAGCCCTCATTTCAACTTCCATATCTTTATAATGTGGCCTGAGGTTAATTCGAGGCGTTCTCTGAAGATTTTGGTTTACTCAAAAGTGTTTTGTTGCAGTAACTAGGCGTCTTGTGTCTAACTGATCTGAATGTTCTGCATGCAAGAACAACGAGACACGGCAAAAAAAAAAAAAAAACCGAAGTTTAATCCGTGGCATTTCCAAATGACAATACCACGCAGGGCGGTCCATCGAAATATGCGTAAACGTAAAACTAAATGTTTCACACCAGACAGTCAAGCTGGCGAGACGAAATGTCATTGTTCAGACACGCACCTGTGAGCCACTCCTGCCAATAGGGGCCTCACTCCGTCCTTCTCCCCTTCCCAAAGCTTCTCCTGCGACTGCACGGTTAGCGACTGGCAGATGCCATGGTGCGGACGGATACGTTTAGCACGTGTTTGCCCTCCAGATTGGCAGAAGGGGCCTGTAGCTTCCACAGTGTTGCACGGAACTCCTGAAAGACTATAGCTATACTCGCGGACGACTTGGCAATGAAGGGAAGGCTACGGGGGAGAACTGCCTGCACATGTACTTCTACGCGAAGTATAGTTTCGTTTGGAAATCTTCCAGAGCTTTCGCACATGTTTCAAGGCACAAAAGATAACTTAGCAAGGATTATACATTTTATTTGCCGATGATGTTCGCCACGCAAGCTCCTCTGGCGAGTCGACGGAGGATCCAGAAAGCGAAGAACGCTCACCTGAAGACGGAGACGCCATTTCACCGTTGAGGTGCACGGAAAATAGTGCACGGCGAGATGACAACCAAAAAGCAAAACAAATATAAATATACGCGTGATGTGCGCCGCCTCTGCTTTCAAAAAGCTTTCCGTAGAAAATAAAACAATGTTGTATACTTTATTTCTCACGAAGAAAATACGATGCAGTTGTAGTACTGCATTAATCCTCAGCGGGAGTTATGGAGGCGCCCATGGAGCCGTCTGTAAAAATGTGTATAGAACCCGGCCATCGTCTTCGTTCCGTTGTGCCCTTGCCCGTCTTCACACGCCACCAGGTGCGTAGCCAGAAGCTGTCTCCTACGGTGTGATTGGCTGGTTAGTTACCAGCCAATCACACCGCAGGAGACAGCAAACGCGACACAATTACGTCGCCAACGATACTATAACCTTTGGCGACACATTTGAGAATACGGCTCCGGGAACTTATTTCGGTTGGGCATCCCTCTGACACGAAGTGGAGGCTGGGCAGGAGCCGTGCTGTCGGATGTCTTCTTATGCCCCGTATTTCGTGTAAGGTACACATTTCGGGACGGGGCACGTGTCCGGTGCGTCACCGCGTCACCCCCTCGCTACGCCATTAAGACGAATCACGCAACACGGCCACTTAGCCAATCTTAGGGCTCCAAATGGCCGTTCGGAGGTGTCGACATACAGTGAATTTGAGCGTAACGTGCACACATCGCATGCAAGCACTCGGGTATTCCTTCGCAGGATAACAATTCAACGTGTTGCAGATCCAAAGGTGCGCGAGTGCCTGCTTAGGGATGTAGCTCGCTGTACAGATTACTTGTTTCGTACAGATAAATTTCCCGAACATTTAGAAGTGACCATACGGATCTATAACGTCTTTTAACACCGAAAGTGTTTTATGCCGGGGTCCACCAAGAAATCAGTGACGTACTTCCGTAACGAAAGTGGATCTCTGAAAAAAATGAACATACATTGGTAATGAAGAACTTCACCCTGTGGGGTTCGAACACACTTTCACTCTGGATCCGACGAAAGGAGCTGGAAGCTCAACCTATAGATCACCGCAACACTGCTCACAGTGGAAACAGATGGGCCTTATACGTTCACTTCAGGGCTTTACAAGTTTCATCTCATTGTTGTCTGGTTAAAGTAAAGGTGTTTAGTACAGTGAGCTATAGTGTTTAACAAGCAAAATTACTCTTAAATTAACATCGCCTCCCTTACACTGCACTCTTGGTTCGTTACGATGGTACCGCCACCTAGGAGCGATAGATAGAGCGAAGCGCATTGTGTCACCGGTCCTGAGCGGGGAGACACGGGACGCAATCGCCGTTAAGGATCCCACGAAAGCTTGGGCAATTAGGTTTTGGTCCGCTTTCTGCACACTAGCAAAACACCAGCAGTGGTTCAAAGACCGAGTCAGAGCCACGGGTGATCAAGCAAAACAAATATATTCTCATCAAACAGGTTTCAGTCTGGCAAATCGAGGGGCCGGGGATAGCTTGGGTACTGTGAACATGTGAACACGCTACATGTAGACATCAGCGGCACTTCGACACGGCACAAGGATTCTCGACAATTGTACACGAGGGAAAGTTCTCGAACGACTCACATTGCTCAGAAGACACTGCACTGCACGCACCAGAGCTCTGTGCAAACCTGCCATAAACAAGGAGCGTCCGCAAACGGTTACACCTTGCAAGCGAAACCAAACGAGTTGTCAGCGAATCGTTTTGTGAAAACACAGCCCACAGCAGCGAAAGGCCAATCATTTGCTCATCGACGGCCGTTCTTTCGTTCCTAGAGCAGTGCGTGTCGCAACTCAACACACCTGGCTAATCAAGGGAATTTTTTTTGTAGCGGCCCCGTTCGTACTTCGCCAAATCACGACGCCGTCACGCCCTTATAGCTCCCGCGGCGGTCGAGGCGCGGAGATTACCGAAGCGCTGACTACAGGCGCGAATTAACATGACGTGTCACAAAATAGTGCCCACGTCGTCGAAGAACCCGGCGCAAATTAGAGGGAGCGTGGGAAAACAACAAAGAAAGAAATGCGGCGCGAGCGCGCGGAAGAGGCGCCCCTAGGTCACGCAGCAGCTGACCGATGTCGAGACGGTGAGGTTCTAAAACGTGGCGGAAATTTGCGGAACGCAGCAGTGAGTCATCCTATCACGACGGGTGAGCGCGCGATCCAGACGGAGCAAGAGAGAGGAGGCGGAGTGCGTACCGACGATCGTTGCGACATGTGCGGGAGGGAGAGGTGCCTCCCAAGAGGCGAACGTTCCGGTTTTATCAAGAAGGTTCGCGCGGTTTTGCGCGTGCTTAGGTCACGCGGCCCGCGCAGAAACGTCGAGAATGATTGCCGAAAGCAATATGATGAGTCGACCACGGGCCGTCAGCAGCAGTCCTAGGCGCCTGAGAGGGTGCGAGAAGAAGGCGTGAAACGACGCTGCTCCGCGAGCCAACCCACGAGCCCGACCTGCAAGCTTCACGCTGAGAAGGTACTTCGAGTGACTTTGGTGAATATGACTCTTCTGTGTTTTATTTTTGTTGTAGTGCATGCGCTTGTACGTTTCTTCTTGGTTTAGTGTAATGTTGTAAAACATGTGTATATTAAAGAGCCGTGTTTGTGCACATTTTGTGTAACTGCCTCCTTGATGAGAATATATTTGTTTTGCTTGATCACACGTGGCTCTGACTCGGTCTTTGAACCACTGCTGGCGTTTTGCTAGTGCGCAGAAAGCGGACCAAAACCTAATTGTCCAAGCTTTCGTGGGATCCTTAACGGCGATTGCGTCCCGTGTCTCCCCGCTAAGGACCGGTGACACAATGCGCTTCGCTCTATTCCTAGGTGACGGTACACAACGAACCAAGAGTGCAGTGTAAGGGAGGCGATGTTAATTTAAGAGTAATTTTGCTTGTTAAACACTGTAGCTCACTGTACTAAACACCTTTAATTTAACCAGACAACAATGAGATGAAACTTGTAAAGCCCTGAAGTGAACATATAAGGCCCATCTGTTCCCGATGTGAGCAGTGTTGCGGTAATGTATCGGTTGAGCTTCCAGCTCCTTTCGTCGGATCCAGGGTGAAAGTGGGTTCGAACCCCACAGGGTGAACCTCTTCATTGCCAATGTATGTTCATTTTTTTCAGATATCCACTTCCGTTACGGAAGTACGTCACTGATTTCTTAGTGGACCCCGGCCTAAAACACCGTCGTGTTAAAGAAAATAGATTGATATGTACAGCCGCGGCCACGTCTGTGTAGAGCGCGCGAGCGGCTGGCCTTGCTCTGCGGGGCGACACCGTGCGGCCGTTGCGGGCTGTGACGTGTTGTGCACAGGAGCATGCGCGGCCTAATAGACGTGCAGACCGGATCTGCACGAGTGACAACGTTGAAAGGTGCGCTTGTTTAATCAAAGATTCGCGCTCACTCAGGGCGCTTTCATCATATCTATTCCAAAAGATGAAGCGCGTTTCGACTGATAACGCGCTCGACTGTTTCGCATAAACCATGCGATATCTTTGATGCAGACAGCAGACTCGTGATATCGTCTTTCATTGGCCGGTTATATTATGTGGGATGGGTGAAGAAATATATATACTGTTTTTTTTTTTTTAATGGAAGGGGGTGTCGCGACAGAATCGCACGCGTTACCACTGGCGCGCGCAGTCCCCTTGCCCCCGGGTGCGGTAAGGCGGTGCCCTCGGGTAATGCGCACAGCCGGCAAAACAAGTGCGCTTAAACATATCATTTCTGGTTTGCAACGGCGTGCGCAGGTCTGCATGTCTATTAGGCCGCGCACGCTCCTGTGCGCACCACGTCACAGCCCGCAACGGCCACAAGGTGTCGCCCCGCAGAGCAAGGCCGGCCGCTCGCTCGCTCTACACAGACGTGGCCGCGGCTGTACTGTATGTATGCAAGAGGCCGCGAGATATGGCGCTACCAGTTCTACTTCTGCCGTGAACGAATCCGGTTTCCGTAAACGTAAGGAACTCTATGGACAAATTATATCCCCCATTTTACCCTATTCTGCGCGTCATGGCGGCGTAGATGCCAGCCGCGGAAACGGCAAGGTTGTCGCGCAGCTCGACGTGTTTGGCTAGCGTACAAGGCACAACATGTATTAAGTGCGATTCGGATGGGGAAAGGACGCTAGCCCATATTACGAGCACGGCTCAGCGTCCGTAGGGGTAGGGGAAATGGGATTAGAAAGGAGAAAAAAGTCGTAGTGGGAGTGGGCTCCGGAAATGGTGACCACCGGTGGTTCTTCAATGTGCGTTGGCATCGCACAGTAAACGGACGCCTCTAGCATTTTAGCCTCAATCGAAAGTGCGACCGCTACGGCTTGGTTAGAATATGCGTAAATTTGGCATGTTTTCACGTGAAAGATCTATATCTTCCCCTTTCTTACAGCACGTAATTCCCTGGATTTTTCTTTTGTTCTTTAGCCTGAGAGCCGCATAGTGTGTATACTAAACGGTGAGGTAATACCAAGGGTTGGCAAAGAATCAGTTTCATTCCTGGGGGGAAAATGTGGACAGCTTACACTCAAAGCTAGGTCAGCGGACCTGGTGGCCTTCTCTCCTCCTTCCCCCATCCTCACTAACGTTTCTCACCTTGCTATATACCTTACTATACATGGTTATGCCACGCCTTACCTTCTCCCCTCACTCTCACACCACTTCTGTTCACCCTAATTTACGCCATGGTTTACCCTCTCCTCATCATTTCCCTCTTCCTTGCTATGCCCCCCCTTGCTATTACTGCCTCTATGCCTGCCTTCTTTCCCTCCTCCTAGGCCTCACCTCGCTTTCCCACCTCCTTGCTGTACAACAGTACATATGGACATGCCCTTTGCTGTTCACCACATATAGCTTTTTCTTCCCCGAAACAACGTCATTCACTGGCGTGGCTCTTTGGCAGAACACCCACGTGCCACGCAGACGGCCTGGGTTCGATTCTTGCTCGAACCTAGCTAGCTTTCTTGCGATGTCAGCATGAAGGAATCGTAAGGTATATTGCAGCTAAAGCGTTCTGATCTGGTTGCGCAAAATGTTAACTAGGTGCGACAAGGAATTGTTTCAGTTTAATCAGAGAGGACACTGAGGCTTTCTTTTAGTACCCGTCTGGCGCATAGCCGATATGCCGAATTTTTAGGTCACGACAAGCATTTTACCACGAGCTAGAACACCTCCGCTGGTGAAAAGACACACAAGAAGGCGAAGCGAGCGCCATTGTGCCCGCAGCTGGTAGTACCCTCCGATATGGTTCCTAGAATTCTAGGGACCATACCTCCGAAAAGCGAGCCGCCGCAGCGTCGCCTCCTGATTGGTGCTTCGGGCAGACGACGCTCATGCTCGACAAGTAACCCTTACTCAGCGCGTAGCGATGCGGTCCTTCGCAGGCATGCTCGTGAGCGCGCTACCAGACTCCGTCAAAGCATTGAAGGACTCTAGCGCTACGTATGCGATGCCACGGCTAAAGTCCCTAAATCATCCGGCATCTAGGGAAATAAGCCACAACCGCTCTATAAGGAACGCGTTTGTCAGCTCAAAATGGCCAGAACTGGTGAGGGCCCTTCTAAAGGGGCCCTGAAAAGCGAATTACGCACGTTGCTCTTATTGTACCTTCGCTTGATGCGAGACTCAACAATGATCGCAGCATCAGTGAGAACGGCGAAATCAGGGCGTATCTTATCTTTGTACCTGAAATCAGGTTCCGCGCCGGTTGCAGCATCGTACATCCACACTTCCTGCGCGCGGATGTGACGTTGCTATGGTGGTTACACTGCTGGTTCTGATAAGCTGGGAACAGTCGGGAATAAAAATATCAGTCGCAGTTGCTTCAGTGCAATGACTATACAATGAATTTTAAGACGATGATAACATGTTTCACGCTTGCTACAGCTACTAAAGGACACGAATTTGCTCGTTACAATTTCATTTCGTGTGCAACTGACACAAGGGGAGCTGTGCGGCCCACGTGGTTGCTGCATTGAGAAACATACTTACGTAGTGTGTTTCCCTATGGTTGCTGTAGCCCAAAGCGACGTCAGAAAGCGCGGTAACCACCGTTGGAGGAAGGTCGCAATGGACAGCATGGTTCCGGTACCGCAAGATGCAAGCCGCGCTTTGAATGGAAGCAGCGAACACGTCTCCGGGTGAGGAGGAGGAAAAAAAAAAAACTTTAATAAGAAAAAAAAATTAAGGGCAGTTCAGGGTGGGGCCCTCACTCCTGGGCTCCAATGGTTCTTGCGGCTCGCTGAGCTTGGTCCAGGAGGGCCAGTTGGCTCTCCCGGTCCTCGCTTACGAGCAGTGCCTCCCACTGCCGAACGAAGTCCGTTACACTCAGAAGGGGTGAGTTGATATTTTTGGTCTAGCCGCGCATTCCCACGTGATGTGGGCTAGCGTAGGTTTTTCGCCACACCACGGTCAGGTGTTTTTGTAATAGGCCGGATGCACCTTGCAGAGAAGGTCGAGGTGCGGGTATGTGTACGACGTCAGTCCCGTGCTTCCGTTCTGTTCAATTTAGGGTGCGGAGGCCCGAAGGTGCGTCGCTCCCTCCTATGAATCTCTAATATGTCGCGTACTAATGGACGGAGGTTCCTCTAGAGCGCTGCCCGCTGCTCGCTCGGTCGTTGCTTCCTCGAGCGATGCGGTCTGCCCTTTCGTTACCTTCCAGTCCGTTGTGCGCTGGACACCACATGATGCTGTGGTCAATGTCGAGGCATGAGCCGAGAATTCTCGCAACGCTGCGCGGTAGCGTTCCCCGCATGAAGAGCCGACACGCTGCCTGCGAGTCTGTGAGTACATAAGCCGGCTGACCCTTAAAGTCGGCGTCATGTATGGCCAAATAGAGGATGCAATATTTGTCGTCTGCTTTTAGATTGGATACTTCTGTTTGCCTGCATCAACCTATAAAATTCTTCTTGCACTTCACTCGGGGGCAATACGAGGAAGCCGTTTCAATGCAAAACTCGGCGAGTAAATTTAAGATCATGCACACTGTGTTCTAAAAGAGCCAGATACTCTATACAGCAAGAGGAAATGATATTAAGCCATCATCATCATTCTCAGCCTATTTAAAGGAAGACTAAAGTGAAAAACAATTTTCTCGTAAGGGTAGGTTAGCTTTACAATACAGAAAACATCCCTCTTACGAGAAGAAGACCCTTGGTAAGCTAGAAAACGCGCAAAGGGAACATACAGGTGGCGACGCCGCTTTGAAGTTCCAGCGGGTGACGTTACGTAGGTCTCTGGCGGAACCTGCTAAGGCCCATGTCTCTTCACTGAGGTCGCCCGAGATTCTTTGGAAAGAAAATTCGGTTCGGGGTGCACGGTAAGTGTATCTCGACTGAGGTTCTTTAGCGTGCACTGACAACGCACAGTACACGGTTCTAATTCAGTCCCTTTCACTTACCCCCATGGACGCTTAGCCGTGCTCCCGACATGGGCTTGAGAAATTAGCGTCCTTTCATTAACCGAAGCAGGCTCATCACCTCAACCAAAACATTAACGTGAAAGAAGAGAGTGGGAAGGAGAGGGTACATTCATGAGACTGGTGATTACCGACAGCACCGAGCGCCAGGTCAGGGTACTTCTTTCGCCATTGAAAACCGGTGGGTGCCCGGCGGACGCTCCAACAATTAGGATGCCTCTATACCGAAAATCTCACAGTGGAAGGGGTAAAACGGGAGCGAGGTGCAGAGAAGTGAAGAAGAGTGGAGAGGATAGGGTACCTTCTCGATACAGGAGATAAACCACAGTGAACCACAGTCCGCCGCGGTGGTCAGTGGCATAGGCAGGCATGGGCTGACCGAGCTGAAAGCTCGTGCGTCATTACGGGCCTCAACTACAGTGTACTAGGAGTACGCTCTACCTCAACGAACAGCGGCGGCGGCCTGTGATCGGCGCCCATCTCTTACTATATGTCTCTTTCCTTATATTCTCATCTTCTGAGCGAAGGGGGGGTCTGCCCGAGGGTTATAGTATTCTTCCCGTGTTGTTTCGCGTTGTATTGATTATCATTGTCCTTTGTTTATATTTAATTCCACCTGTTTGTTTTACTAACATGTTATTAAACTACCATGTTCGGAAAGTAACGCCTAAGGTTCTCCTCTTCGCCGGGTGCGCCTACTCGAGCTGTCCTGCCTCGAAATGGGACACGGGCTAACGCGCGCGGCAGCGCAGTGGTGCAAGATATGAGCGAGCGCGCGGACGCGACGTCCCCGTTATACGCTCGACGAGTCCTCGAACACCACGGCACAGTGTTACTAGCAGCGAGATCGCAGCTAGTAACCCTATAAATTAGACGGCGTTTTTGTATTAAAATGCGTCGGGTTATCGAATCCGCGACAACTTGCGTGATGAGGGCGTGCACAACGTAGCATATAAAAGCATGTGGTGTGTTTTTATCTGTGTCCTGGCCTGTCCTGTGACCTAAAGGTGTTTCTAGCTCCTTCCACATAGTTGTACTCTTATCAATTCGGGCAAGCGGGTAACAAACAAATTTAAACTCGCAAGAGCGCACTGTGAAGACAAAAGAAAGCACATTATTGCACTGAACTCATCTCGTTTCATGCTGTGCGTAAAGCGCGCTTTTAACAGCGAAGGTGTTCTAGCTAGAGGTAAACTGTTCGTCGCGACCTGGAGACTCGGCATAACGGCTATGCGCCACGGGGTACTGAAAGAAACCTTCAATGTTCTCACTGGTTAAACTGAAACAATTCTTCGCACCTAGTTAACATTTTGCTCAACCAGATCAGAATGCTTTAGCCGCAACATACTTTGAGTCCATCATGCCAACATCGCAAGAGCGCTAGCTGAATTCGAGCAGGAATCGAACCCAGGCTGTTTGCGTGTTCTATCAAAGAGCCACCAGGGGCTGACGCTGCTTCGCAAAAAGGTTTCCATACGCGGTGAATAGCAAAGCATACCTAACCATGTATACGAACATGTATATTGTGGTACAGCAAAAGGACGGCAGATCCCACGTGCAGTGGGGATCAAGGAAATGCGAAGCACGCATCAGGAACGTAAAATGGATATGCGTTGTTGTCTCGCTATACCGATTTTGGTACATATGAAGTTAACGAAATGGCCGCCAAAGCACCAAGACTGTGGCATGTAAACCACGCCGCTCATGACATGCACGTCAAGATTTTCATGTTATGAATTATGTTCGTCATGCAGTCATGTTGTGGCATACTAATTTTCGTTCCATTAACGAAACGGCCAGAAGAGCACCCAGACCGTCGCATGTAAATCATGCCACTCATGACATGCGTGTCATGATTTTCATGTTATGACCTGTCATTTATGTTCATCGTGCAGTCATGTTGTGCCATACAAATTTTCGTATACATCCCATTAACGAAACGGCCAGGAGAGCACCAAGACCATCGAATGTAAATCACGCCGCTCATGACATGCGTGTCATAATTTTCATGTTATGACCTGTCATTTATGTTCGTCATGCAGTCATGTTATAGCATACCGATTTTCGTATACATCCCATTAAAGAAACGGCCAGGAGAGCACAAAGTCGTGGGCGGGTAGATAGATAGATAGATACGCTCAAAGTCGCCGAAGTTCGCTAAGAAATGCTTCGCATTTAAAAGGTGGGAAGTGAGGCTGAGGAGGAGGGAAAGGGGGGCAGGGAGTAAAGCATAGTGTAGGCTTGTATAGTGTAGCATAGCAAAGGCATGGGAAGGGATATTGAGGGTGGGGAGTAGGGATGTGATGGTGAGTAAGAGAGAAATGAGGAGGGGAGAGGGCAAACCATAGCATACCCATGTATACTGTGGCACGGCCGCTGATCCAGAGGCCGTGAGTGTGGAAGAGGAGGTGCGGAAGGGTAAGGCCGCCAGCACTGCTGTATAACAATGGAATGAGAAAGGCAGGTGGGGAGAAGTGATGTGAGTGAGGAAGAGGGAAACGAGGGGTGGAGTGGGTATGGGTAAAGCTAGCTGCCCACGTATTTAGTTGGGAAACGGAAGTGAAGGCGAGGATAGGGAAACAGGACGGAAAGGCCACCAGCTCCACCGGGACCTAGCATTGTGCAGCTAGTGCAAGCTGGCCACAATTTTTTTTAGTCCTTTTTTTTCATACCACTGCCCAGAGCTGTGTGCAACCATGATAGCGCACCAGCTAAAAAGGCTCAAAAGGCGATCCACAAATCAAGGACTTAATAGTCCCCTCCCCCTCCCTCTCCCCCCCTTTTGTGTTTTGGTAATGAAAATTCTGGACGAACCCCTGCCGCAAATATCTGCAAGTAAGCCTTCCTGCAAGGCATGGAGGAAGGAACGCTTTGGAGAGGCCGTCGCGATGCACTCTACCTTCACTACAAGCTGCAACAAGTACACCCAAAGTCACGTGCCTTTGCAAGAGCTACTGGAATAATTCCCTGGTCCACCATTGTCTCATGGAGCTCGCCTGTGCATGAACCACATGAGCCGCCGTTTGCAAATGAAGTGCTACAGTGGTGCAAACGAGAACATCTGCTCACCTTGCTCTGTGCGACGCATGTGCAAGCTGTACCATGACTAACCTGCCCAGAGGGAACTTGCACGCCCAGCTTCAAAAGATGTGACACAACGGCCTCTCCTAACATATTTCCCTCCTCCATGCTGCAAGGTCTGTTTTCAAACTAAAAACTCTCGTTCAGCCAACTTTTCGCACTCGACCCCATTTAACACTTGTCCTGCATTTCACCATTTTTCTCCCTATGCCGCAGTGCATAGAGAGAAGAGTGCGGCGCTGTTAGCTTCACTTTTTTCGCAAATTATCACCCGACTCGTCGGCTCCGCAACAGAATAAGAGTTAAAGTTGGCGAATGGGAGCTTTTCAGCGCGCTAGAATACCAAAAAATGTTATAGTACATGTAAACGCGTGTAAGGATGAGTACACCCACTGATCGCAAAACGAAAACCAGATGAAACACGAACACAGAGAAGGCAACAGGACAGTTTGCTATCATGTACCAACTGGCCCAACTTTCCATAGCATGACTGAAGGTGGAGGAAAATGGTAAGGAATTAATGTTAGTGACACACAAATGATGACTGCATTAACTGAAAGTTTGGTGGATCTCGATGAGGTTTGCCTGGGTGCATTCCTAGGCACACTTTCCTTGTTTATGCAAAATTTCAGGCCTGAGAGATGTGCAGAATGCTTGCAAATAAATTTTTACTGATTACCTCAAGCCGTTCACCTGGTTTCCCAGAATTATTGGTCACATTGTGTGTTGAAGTCAGGCTAGGCTGAGCATCGGAAGTGATGGAAGCACATGGGCACCATACCATTGCCTTTGAGATATGCGCATGGAAATCTCAAAGCCCACACCCATTTCTAAGTGCTTCGCGATTTACTGTCAGGGGAAAGGTGCATGCGCGGTCGTCCATGTTTATGGATGGAATGAGTCAATTGACACCACACGACAGCACTGCCCAGACGAGTTTTGGTTTCACACTTTTTGCTAATTAAAAAATATTTTCGCATTTGCTAAGCATTTCCACTATTAGGAGCATGACAAGAGCACATCAGGAACATAAAATTGTCGTTACCTTCACATGGTAAAAAAATCATTGGGGTTGGCAAGACAAATAAGTTATATGCACAGGCATAAAGGGGCCCTGAAAGCAAAGTTTACTTGCCGACTTTTGCATTGAAACGGGTTCCTCGTATTGCCCCCGAGTGAAATGCAAGGAAAATTTTATAGGTTGATGCAGGCAAACAGATGTATTCAATCTAAAAGCAGACGACAAATATTGCATCTCCTTTTGCATTTCACTCACCCAGAGACGTGTTTGCTGCTTCCAATCAAAGCACAGCTTACATCTTGCAGTACCGGAACCGTGCTGTCCATTGTGGCCTTTCTACAATGATGGTTACCGCGCTTTCTGACGGCATTGTTGCCTTGGGCTACAGCAACCACGTGGGCCGCACAGTGCTCCTTGTGTCAGTTGCATACAAAATAAAATTGTAACGAGCGAATTCGTCTTTTAGTAGCTGTAGCAAGCATTAAACATGTTTTCGTCTTAAATTCATTATAGTGAGCGCACTGTAAGCATGTGCGACAAGTATTTTTATTCCCGACTGTTCCCAGCCAATCAGAACCAGCAGCGCAACCAGCATAGCAGCCTCACATCCATTAGGAGAAGCTGTTGCCATAAAACGCTGCAGTCGGTGTGGAAGCTGACTTCAGGTACAAATTAAAATATAACACACTCTTGCTTCCCCACTCTCACTGGTGCTACAGTCATCGTTGAGTCCCACATCAAGGAAACACACTAAAAAGAACATGCGTATTTCTTGTTTCAGGGCCCCTTTAAAGGGGTCGTGAAACGTTTTCTGAACATTTTGTACTAAGTGCGTATTCGGGATCCTGACCCTCCAATCAACAATATGCATTGTTCCGTTGCACCGTGTGCGTTGATTTAGAGCGATAAAAAACGCGGTTTCGGTTTCACTGCGTGCGTTCCCCTCAACTCTGCAGATGACGTCATCTTAGTAGCCGTCATACCTCCGAGATTGGCGCGCCCTCGGAGGCCATGGGAAAACAAACCGTGCTGCCGCTTTTCTTCCGAATGGTGGCACCGCACGGTTTCCAAGTATTTTCTTCCTTTCGAGCTTTCAAGTAAATCGATTCCTTTAGAGCAAACGCGAGTTCACTGTGCCTTTGAACTTAAAAATATCTTAACTCAACGTCACCAAATAGTACCACGCCGGCCGGTAGTGTCGCATAGTCGTTTCGGGAGCGCAAGAAAGCTGAGATTTAAAATGGGCATTGTTAAATGTGCACTGAATATTTCGCCGAAATATTTCGGAATCGGCTTGTCGAATGGGTATTGAAGCAGTGAAAATTACAAACCGGCATCTCCAACTTCTTTTCACGACCCCTTTAAGGAAATGCAGCAGCACCGAACCATAAACCATCAGTGTTTGCGCACTGATGAAATATAACTGCTCCGCACGACAGCATTTCCTAGAGTAAAATACTTGAGGCCTATGTAGTACTTGCTGTCGATATTAATGATATGCCAACCATCAGCTATATGGTGGACTTCTTCACCATTATGCCTGAATGAAATGCTGGCAAAAAATTCTGGAGAGCAAACTTAACATTTCTACAGCTTAATTAAATTTAGGGGATGTTCCATCAACGTTTAAGCTCAAGTAATCTCTGGTTGATACAGTCGCTGCCTAGCATTTAGTTGCAATGTTGCAACCTACAAGCACAAATACAAACAATCTACATAAAGAGTTGAAGACTTATAGAGACTTGCATGGTAACTAGCGGTTCTTGCGGCAATGTTCGAATAAAACAGTGTTCAAGAATAGACTGAAGCATTGCTCTGCTGTGTGAGAAATGTCTTGTTGTACATGCACCTTCATTCTTTACCCACAAATCATCAAAAGGGTCAAATTAGCACTCTCCTGAAGTATGGGTGATGTAAGTTATTATTATGCTTTTGCAGTAGCAAAGGCCTTTAAGCTGGCCAAGTCTACGTCAGACCAAAGCTACAATGTTGTGCAATGCATTAACGAAAGCCACAGCAACGACACTATCATGGCGCAATGTGTCATTGCCAAAGCACCATGCAGTTTCCCACACACGACAAACAAGTAGTACGTGTAAAAAGTACTCAAGATTTAGTGCAACAAACAGGTAGTCCTATCAAGCACGTCAAGAGAAGCACCAATATGTTTCACCATTCTCGACACTCCCGACAGACATTCAGCAATTCAATTACACAGCTTAATGGTACATTATCTCATGATCCACTCAAAATGGCAAAGAAGGCAGATATCTACAAGAGTACCACTTGGGCTTCATTTAAATCATCACTAACAGGTTTTCATGGCATAACAATACAAGACAGGACGTGTCCATAGAATAAAAATAAAGCACTTCGTTCTGGCTTCTGCACAGTTAGCAATATTTTTCTACTCATAAATGCAAGGGATTCACTTTGACCTACTGATATATTTTATGGTTCATGCCCATATAAACTATTATTGCTAGTTCCACACTGCTAGCCTGTACAGCACTCACAAGACCAAATTAATTAAAGCAGGAAAGGAAGAACAGCCACAGCATTTCTGGACCTTTTTGCATGTCACAGCTAGCACACATATCCTTAAAGTGCTCTCATGTAGGAACTGCACTTGCACCCAATAATAAAATTCTTGAAAAAAAAAAAAAAAGCACAGAAACAGTGACGGACAAGGTATGAGGCTTCACAAAAAAATAGCCGTAATGATAGAGGCCTGTATGCTGAAGTGCAAACATATAGCCTTGAGAGAGTGTTAAATTAGTTCAGTTATCACAGACTACTGAACAAGTGTCAGATGTCTTTATGGACTAACCATCAGACAAGACACAGTAAAGAAAAGATAAATTCAGCACAAAATGCTCAATCGTCAATTCATATGTCCATGAAGGCATCAATAAAATTCTAAGAGATATCTGTCTTTCTTTTCTTTCTCTCTTTTTTTTTTGTCGTGTCAAAACTTTCAGCATACACAACATTCATTATCACATACAAAATGCACTTGTTCAAAAGAGAACAGTTTTGCCCAAAAAGGAGTTTGTAGCTTTCCTAACGACTTGCAAAATGGTGTTTCAAATAATGGCCACACAAAAGTACAATGAATGTTGCGATGTACAACACATTACACAGTTTTAAATATCAAGATTGTTCGTTGTGTTTTCACTCATGTCTATCTGAACATTTTGAGCATAGACACATCACTTAGAAAGATTCATTCGTATATATTCACAGTTACTAACCTGTTATGACATATCACTTTGACTGATTGTGTTTATACAGCTGCTATTTTTTACATTCAATCACCTTGATGTGCTTAGTTCTCGTCCACCTGTTATGTAAAAAATCACTTCTGCTTACTTATATGCTGTGCAATATGACTTCATTTTGTGTGATGCTCATGCCAGTCTACAGGAACGCTAGTCAGTGCCTCAAGTGCACCGTTTATAATCAAAGAGGAGGAGGGGGGGGGGGGGGAGCGGCTCCTCGGCAAGAGAGCTGTCATTTTCTTCACGTATGAAAAATCTGCCAAACTTTTCAAACAGTGCCATCTTTGTAAATATGCAGTGATTTCCAAACATACGCCGAAATTTCTTTTTATTTAATTGCTACAGGACTTTACCGTGGCCTACACAGCGCAATGTAGTAGAAAGTTCCAGCGACTTCAGCCACGTGGGATTCTTTGACACACACTTGCACTTGAACACCGTGAGCATTTCTTTCCCATGAATCCTCTAATAATATAGCTTTGCACAATCTCAAGGCACAGCTGCCGTGCTACTATTTTGCTCACCAAATCTGCCCATGAATGTTTGGTGAAGTGCGAAAAAGAAGTTTATAAGAAAAGGCTGGCCCACATGTAACTGAAACAATGCTTCTCACCTTAGCAATAACAGAGAGATGCGTTCAATTAAAGGGTTTGATAGGGCAAAGAGCACCACTACTTATGCTGGTCCACAAAATGTGGTTTTGGTTATCATTTCGCAGTAAACTGGCTCATAAGGGCTCTGTGCATGGCAATCCAAGTAAGTGACCTTCGCATAAAGGTGTACATTGCTTTGGGCCAAAATTATGTCATTACTGCATGGTACTGTGCATTTATACACAACTCCTATTCTCATACCATAAGTCACACAGCGTGCATTATATATAACGTATAACATAAAGCATGTGGATGACCACCACAAGACAAAGTACAAGTACATTATTTCTTGCTGCCCACAGTCTGAATTTAAAACACACACACAGCCAAACATTTTTGTTCTTTCAAGTACAGCTGAAAGTAAACAAAAGAATCAGTGTCCTGATGCTGTACAGTCAACTAAAATTATATTTTCAAGAACGCAACATTCTGCATTGTGCACACTTGATGTCACTTGCATACACAGCGAAACAGCGAGTACAAGCTTTTGTAATATGAAAGAATCGTGGAAATAAAACAATACAGGCAATTCATGAGCCAAGCATGCAACTGGATGACAAAAAGTTGGGGGACGCTGAAGCTTCACCTTTAAGAGTGAATGCTATCTGAGCGTTGTTGGGCCTGTTCGCACCGTCTTCTCATAACACAATTATGTTTTCTCTTACATTCAAATTACAGTCCAAGCTATCACGTGTGTTGGTGCGAGTTAAGTTGTAGTTTATGATTTTTCTGACTGATTTCACTTTGAGAAATTGAATTGAGCTCATTAATGCACCCTTGCCCTTGCAGAGGGCTTGCATAATCAGGTGCTTCAGGAAGCAGTGGTAGTGGTGGCTCGAGATGATTATTTCCGCTGGATGCCTATGCCGACACAAGATTTTCTGTGACATGAGCTCCTAAGCACTGTCACATTAAAATGTGCATCCTAAGAGCCACAACTGTGGAATGAAGCCCTGGCTAGTAGCAGGTCATGCACTTAAGAGTATAGAGCATTTAAATTATATTAAGCAGCTCAAATGTTAGAGCAGCTGTGGGCCACTGTACATGTCATGTCTCACGACTTAAGGTTCATTGATACATAAGCCCTTTGTAAATAGAATGGCGATGGTCGCTATTTAGAAAAGTGAGTGGGTTTGCAGCTTAAGAAAATCCTTCCTTAAGCAAACACTAAATGCAGACATTAGGTCAAGCCAGATATACTAGGGCCCCAATATGTTTAAAGCATCACCTAACAAGGCTTCCGGAAGAGAAAACTTGATCACCATGAAAGTAGGGAACCTGACCTGATGATGCACTGATGATAACCATTTACAAATCATAGACAACCTCTGATAATGAAGTGGACGATCACAAGGTTTGAGCATGCAGTTTGGCCATGTTTAAAGGATTTTACTACCAAAGTACTTCTTTCCCCGATACTATCTATTCATAATGCTCTACCATCATTTGATAAAATGGAGCACTCATACTGAGAAGGCCCCTGTCTCATAAGATATGCTGTTTCTAGAGAATGCTGTCCAAGATCACTGAGATGTAGTACAATTAACAGGATGCAGGAAGAAAATGCAAAGAACTTATGTGCCAATACAATAATCTGATTATGAAGCAAGCTGTATTGCATGAAAATATGCATGAAGCTTCCAGGTTGCCCCGTGCTAACGATATGCTGCACTCAGCAGAATTTACAGATGCAAAATGCAGAATAATTGCTGTATAGATAAAGGTTCAAGGAAGGGATAAACTTGAACTGATCAAGTAATGTACAAGACAGAAAAGTGGTTATCTAATGATGCTAGTACCAGTGGATAAAAAATATGCAAAAGTGTAGCAAAAGGCAAAGAAGATCATTTAGGCAGAGTGTTTAGATTGATTGAATTAATGTGTTCCAAGCAACATAGAGGCTATAGAGAGATTCTGCGATGGACGACGCTAGGACATGCTTCAGCACATAGGGTTCTTCAACATTGGCTTAAAGTGTGGTGCATCAAGCTTTTTGCATTCTAATACCATCAATACCCTTTCAACACAGACATCAATTGAACACCTGCCATGGTGGTCTAGTGGCTATGGCGTTCGGCTGCTAACTCGAGGGTCGCGGGATCGAATCCCAGTCGCGACGGACGCATTTCAATGAAGGTGAAATGTTGAGGCCCGTGTACTGTGCGATGTCAGTGCACGTTAAAGAACCCCAGGTGGCCGAAATTTCCGGAGCTCTCCACTACAGCATCTCTCATAATCACAGCTGGGTATGGGATGTAAAACCCTACAAATCAATCAATCACCAATAGAACACTGCAACTTTTTGCTTATACACTGAGATACCATATGACGTGGCAATATAAAATTAGAAATTTCAGGTTATAGGGTTATCTTGATTAATAACAGAAGTAATGGGATCTCCAGATAAGGTTGTACTAATACTATGGATTTAGGGGAACTATTTCAGGAAAACGAGTGCCACTAACGACGGGAGGGGAGGGACAAAAAGAAATGAACTCTCGCTTCACGCACCTGGCACTGCCACAGCAGTACTCGTGGGCTTCCTTTTCAGGGCGCCCCGCCACGGTGGTCTAGTGGCTAAGGTACTCGGCTACAGATCCGAGGGTCGCGGGATCGAATCCCGGCCGCGGCGGCTGCATTTCGATGGAGGCGAAATGTTGAGGCCCGTGTGCTGTGCGATGTCAGTGCACGTTAAAGAACCCCAGGTGGTCGAAATTTCCGGAGCCCTCCACTACGGCGTCTCTCATAATCAGAGCTGGTTTTGGGACGTTAAACCCCACAAATCAATCAAATCAATTCCTTTTCAGGTTCATTCTAATTTTTTGGTAGATGCCGACGTTCCTTCTCCTAAAAGGCCATTTGTTCAGTAAACTTGAAATCCAATAAAAGGAGATAGTGGCAAAGTGCGAGCACCTACGCGAGTAGTTCCTTACTATGTAGCTGTTTCACAGCATGCTCTAGCGGGCTAGGTAACACATACACTACAAACGAGATCCTAGAAAATTTGAAATAACAAAAAGAAAATCAAACTGCAATGAATAAGCATTGAAGGCTACATCTTCCAGAGACATAGAAAATTGTATAGCAGTGAGAGACGCACACAGCAATGAGGATGGTGAGACTGGAGAGCACCAGGGAAGCCCTGTGACACATTTTGTAGTCCTTGGTTCTTTGCATTGCATGTATGCGCATATGCTCGCGACAAGTGGAAACTTCTAATCGGCAGAGTCTGGAAGCTGGATATTGCCTGTCTAAGTTTTCCTGGTCTTGATGATTTGAACAAGGTACCATGCTGTCCGAAGGGCAAGTTGCAAACCATGCTTCTAATTGAGATAGATGCTTGGACTATCCGTGCACCAATATGAACATGCACTGCAATCGGTACTCTCTGAAGCACTGGGAGTCGTGTCCATAATACTGGTTTGGAAGTTACAGCCACTGTCCTTCACTTCAAAAGAAACTGCATGTTTTGCTTCAGCTCTTGTTAGATACACAGTACCCAGCGTGATGCATGCAGCCTCAACGTTCCACAATTCGTATGCTTTGTGCATTTACAAAATGCAGGAGCTGCTTGCCCAGCAGTCATCCACCACAAAATGTAGGTTTCCAGTTAAACTAGAGGTGCGTCATAAAGGTTCCACTGCGTTTTATGGTCTTCGTTCTACCAACGGAGGATATGGGTACGACCAGGGACATAACCCACTTTTAAAACATTATTCATAAAACAAAAGTGCACGCCTTGTCCCAGTGCAACTGAAGGATCCCTTGGGCATCAAAGAAGGCTACTTAATAAATGTTGTGGATTCATGTGAACTGTGCAGCATGGAAACTAAACACAGTGAACATCACCCCTCCTTTTCCTTTGTCTGTTTCTTGCATCAAGCTTTTCTTGTTATACTTTTTGCAGCTGGCACTTCTTTACCAAGTATAGTGACCAACTCACCCAACAAGCCACTTTGAAATAAAGAGAACCCGGTTGCCATGCAACAATTACTTGGCAATACCAATGCACATGTCACACATAGGCATGTGCAGGGTGTTAACACAGCCCATTTTTCTGAACCCCCTCCCACTGAAGCACTTATGGACAAAACGTAGTGCAAAGTAAAGTTATGAGGTAGACTTAGCGCCTCCCTTAGGTAATTAGGAGGGGCAGTCGTCTATGAAAGCAGGTATTGTTCAACACAAATCACAGAGACAAGTCTAACAAGGCCAGTTGTATGTGCTTTTTTCTGTGTCAGCACTATGTCCACTGCTCTCTTACTGCTGCCCAGTTCACTCGAATTCAAACCAACAAATACATCACCATTCCTACTCTACGCAAAATAACTCTGGTTCCTCGTATAAAAATTAAGGCAGAACAAAAATAGTAAAACATCGGGACATGCATACACAAGCATTAAATGGAGTTGAGAACAAAAGGAAATAAATGTTACAACATGAGAACAAACATAACAAGCTTCAGAAGCGCCACCTAGCTCAGTAACAGCGCCACCATCTCGCCCGTTCTGTGCACTTCAATGAAAAGGTAATGGCCATGTCAGTAGATTGAGAATGTGAGCTGGCTACTTTTTTTGCCTACTGTCCACTGCTAAACCAGTTGACTGCAAAAAGGATTGACTGGAAAGATCATGACAGATTATCGGTGGGTAATAAAGCCAGTCAATAAGTTATGTAGCACGTACAGCTGAGTCTCGTTACTCTCGTTACTGCTTGGCGGGTGTACCCACAAGTTTTCACTGTCATACACAGGACGGCTGACATGGAATATTAGTGTGACTCCTCTGGCTGTTTCGTCAAGTTAGATCACGTAGTGAGTAAAAATATGGTAAATAACATAGGCTGCTAAAAAAATAACTGGTGCAGCTCAACACCGGACATGCATCAGTGAAGAAGGCAATACTAACACTGGTAGTATAGTTAATAATAATTATTAAAAAAAAAGACTGAGAAAGAGCATCAAGCCGTTGCTTTCTCATCCAATACATGACAGGCCATGCTGTCAAAGCCGGCCCACCCTTTAAAAAATATTCTCACAACATATCAAAGCAGTGTTTACTACCGAATAATGTGCCTTATTGCACATTACGTGACATATGACTGCTACGACATGCAAATGTAGGAGAACATTAAACGAAGAATTAGGCCTTAGAGTGCTTCTGTGAAGAAACACAAGGGTATTGCTTTATCTAAAGAAGATCACCACCAAGTTAAAAGGCAATCTAAATTAAAGCTCTAAAGCAAACACACTGGAACATTATATTAATGAAGCTCTTGTTGCAAACAAAACTGTCGAATGCATCTTCTCGAAAGAGCATGACACCGTGCGTATATTCTGTATGCAGAGTAGCCTAACTTTGTAAGCATGGCTTGCCAAGTAAGAAGACCAAGAGCTGAGCCACAGCCTCCACATTCCAGCACTCTTGGCGGGGTCTTGACTAGTTAAAATATGTGTTGCTCAGAAACTTGGGACATGCCAGTGTAGATCAGCGCGAAGAGACATGTCTCATAAAGTCCAGCTCACATCACGAATGAGAGGAGCTAGTACAGTCCAGCAAAAGTGCTTTTGTGGAGGGAAAGTGATTGCACGTTTTCAGCTAAAAACATAAAAGCATCCACTGTTCATAATTTCAGAACAAATATACTGGGAACATGCAGCAGCAGCTTGTGTGCCACATCAATTCATATAACAATGTGTTGTCACATTACCGAGTGCAAGTCTTCAAAGCAAGACACTATCGAAAAAATATAGTACATGCGGTCCTGTTAAAGCTCACAAAGCTTTCCCAGAATTGAAGACTGCAATGTGACTGTGCCACATACTAAGCATGTGAATTTCGAGCTAAACAGCAAGGTCATCATAAAATTTAACTTTCGCATTTTAAAATTCTTTTGCAGTGGGCTGTAGAGCTGCAGATGGCCTAAAAAGTTTACAGACCACCGATCTAAGAAAAACCTTGAATGTTTCTGCAGCCTGATATTTGTTAAGAAACTTGCACTGCTATATCTAAACAACCCTCGTGTGAACCAATTTACTGGTTAAGGTCACTAACTGCTAAGCATCTAATGTCTTCTCAGACCATGCGGAGTGTAAACTTTTCAAACCGACTGCACATATGTTACATCACATCAACTCATCGGGCCCATCTTCCAGACAACGGCTACGTCGAGTTGCACTAGCAGCATTGAGTGCAGTGCAGGAAGAGTGACCGAGGTGGCAGTAAGTCTGCTGCACAGTCAGGTGTGGGGAGAGAAGCACTGGTATCGTTCGCACTGAGCATATGCACGTGGGACTTTGGTTTCGGACAATAAATGATGTTCGGCATACCTCCCTCGAAGTGGGCAAGTCCTTGCTCAATGGTGGAGGCGCATACACTTTGTGCACCAGTTGATGGTCACAACACTTCCCTTTGACAAAGCTTTTCTTTCCCCCCCCTTTTCCTGATGGCACTACGGAGATGCCAAACGCTGCAAGAAGGGAAGCCAAGTGTGACACAGGACTCAGTCATGGTGACATCATGGCAGTTTCTAGAATAACTTAGTACAGTCGAACCCCACTACAACGAACACCGCTTCAACGAAATTTCCGGTACAACGAAAAATTCTCGGTTCCCCGTCAGCAGTCCAGAGGAGCCAATGTATAAATATGCTCGCCACAACGAACACATTTTTTTGTGCCGTTTCGCTTCAACGAAATTTGATGATGCAATTCCATGCTCGAAAATTTGATTTGCTGTGCAGTAAACACAATACCGAACATTTTGGCGCATTTGAGAAGATAAAAATACGTCCACAAAGTCGAAATCGCGTATTGGCACCACCAGAAACGGCCACTGTTGACTGCATGGTTGACTATTGATGTCTACCGATGCCGTCTACTGACGTCTGTCGAGATAGCGCGCGACTGCCCTTCTCTCACTGGCACCCCTTATGGTCCTCGAAAGACAGGCTGGGCGTTTCCTCTCTGCTTGAGAAGCAAGTGATGACAGCCCTCGCACGCGGTGCGAGGTTATTGCATGTGCAGATCGTTCAGCGGATACGGCCAGGTCGTTTCATCTCTGCTTCAACCGCATTCGTTCCCCAGCGCTAGGGCACCTTTACTCGTGCGTAAAACATACGATGCATAAGTGGTGTTATCGAGATGGACTTTGTACAGAACAATGGTGACTACAAAAACCCGCGGACAGTGTACGTATCATTGCTATCGCAATAACCCTCCCACCCTGCGGTCGACAATTTCTTTTACGATCCATCGTTACAATCGACGTTTCACTTTCTTTTCTTTTCTTCGGGCGCAGATGTGCGTTACAATCGAGGGCACAACAGAATAGAGTAAACACGTAAATCTCCTGGATTCCTTTTCTCCAAATTTGGCAGGTATGGTTTCAGTACTCGCGGTTTCCGAACTCTGCCGACTACCGCCGTGTTCTGACGTGCAAGACTGAGGCATAAAAGTCTGTTCTACCAGCTCAGATAAGTTATATTTTTTCGATTTCACGACAACGAAATTTTCGCTTCAATGAAATTTTTTCCGCACACCTTCAACTTCGTTGTAGCGAGAGTCAACTGTACGAGGCCAACTGCCCGTCAATTTCTAGACTATCACAAGGAATGTGTTACAATATGATAGTAGGAAAAAAGAAAGGCCTTGAGTATCTAGTTAAAATAAGTCTGCTGCTATGACAACAAGCATCAACAACAAAGAAGACCAAAGAAAATTGCACATTTCTGTGTTGCATCGAGTTACAACTGAATACCTGCATCATTTAACCAAAGTACCAACCCATAATTCTGTCCTGACGAATGGTAACAGATTTAAAGAGTGGAGACAGAATGCAGTGAAGCCAGAGCAGACTGTGGATAGTAAACAGCCATTGAAAGGCCCAGACAGCAAAAATTTATCGACCCATCAATGTTCCGGGGCTATATTTACAGCAGCTTTCTCATGCAAGTGCCATCTGTGAATGGCTATTGGCGTGTTGGTGATCCCACTATCACGCTTATCATTGTGAGTGATCGGTGCTCGAATGAAAGCCAACGTTTAAAAGTTGTTATGCTAAGGGAAATTCACATTACGAATCCCATTACAAATCCCAAAAAGATACACCCATAATTCAAGCATCATACCTGTGCATCCACAGCAAGTAGCTTTCTTTGTGCTGACCAGCATTGACGTCAGGACTGGAAGTAACCAAACAGAAAACATCCCTTAAACAATCAAGGCAGTGACACATTAAATCTGAAACACGAATTCCATCCTCAGACCATGGAACGCCAAGGCTTTTGAATATTTTTACTCTATACGCCATTAAAAAGAGAAGAGGAGCATGTTCCCTCTTAATTCAATATTTTCACACTTGTTTGTGGCGTGTGGTCGTCCACTGAAATTTTCAGCAGATGGAGCATGTGCATTTCAGAGTGCTTGGTTTGCTAATCACAAGAGGTCAGCATGATATTCTTGCCAGAACATACACACGCACACACTGGTGCTGGTTAAAGCAATGAAACAGGCTGATTGTTGCAAACAAGGAATGAAAAATTATAGCTTTGCCAAGGCAGGGTTTGTGATAGAAGTGGTTGTCAGAAACTTTGAAGGACACTAAAATGAGAAAGTGAAGTGGTTTAGACTGATAACATATATCTTGAGAACACGATTTCCCTTAATTTCTCCATTTTATCTTCAATATTAAAACAGAAAATGAATGCCAATGGTTTATATTTGAAATTTGCGTCGGAACCTGGCTTTCATGATGTCAGAAGGCCAATTTACTTTTTTTTTTTATTCTCTCTAGACTTGTTAGATCAAATCTTCTGAAACTTCCTGTGTTAAGTCTCTTGCTTCATTAGAACTTGACGTATGTCCTTTCTTGCCAAAACATAGTTTGTAGGCCCTAGCAGACGCCGCCAAAGATCTATAACGTCACGCGAATTAGTACTGGAACTTTAAAGCGGCTTTGCTGCCTGTGTTTTCTTTTTACACATTTTCTAGCTTACCGAAGGTGTTCTCCTCAGAAAGTGGCGTTTTCAGTGCTGTGAAAATTGTTTTTCACAGTTGTGTCCCTTGAAATACACAACTGTCGATAAGCACATCAACTCTTTAGCACTCAAGCCATATCACTTATCAAGGAAATTAGAGCAGATGCTTTACCTCTATTCCTGGCCATGAAAAGTACATTTGTGCAAGACAAACAAGAAGGTTGGAGTTTGGGGACATCAAACACGCTTTCTCCCGCCAAGTACCACATTTCAACCCCAAGTGTGAACCATCAAGTGCTGGTCATGGCACTGTCGCTGACCTCACACTACCTTGCTGTTCTGGGTGGCACCTCCTCTTACAACACTTAATTCCTTTCCTGCTTTCCTTTTTTCTTGGAAGAGAAAAAGGGAAGTGCCCTCGACAGTGTCATTGCTGAGTGATGCAGTTTGAAGGGCGAAACTCAAGTCAGTTTGTTACTCATGATCATCTAATGGCAGCATATTAACTAGGCAAGAATATAGAAGAGACATGTAAGCACTCTCTATATCTGCTATGTTTGTTTCTTGATTATGGTATATTGTTATTAGGAGATCACGAGTGATGCAATTGAGAGGGAGCAGTGTTTAAATCGATTTTATTTTCAAGTGCCCAACAATCTTTAGCAGGAGCAATTTCCTGCAGCCCTTCCAATTTTTCCTTCGGCCAACTCCTCCTCACCTTTCTCTTCATTGCATCCCGCCATATAGTTCGCATTCATTTATTCATACTATGCAATGTTCGAATTCTTGTGCACTTATCAGAAAACATATGTCCTCCATACACCACAAAGGATTAGCAGTGTGACAGGCTTGTAAAGAGGTGCTAGACGAGGACAGCCTATGAAAGCAATGTGTGAGCTACACACCATGGCTGATGGCAGTGTACCAGTAGTGTCTAGGCTGGATCGTGGCCGCTCTTCGAAGTGGAGGCCCACCTGCCACGCGTCAGACTGCCTGCTAGCTCCACTTCCCTGAAAAGGTGGCGTACGCACACCAGACCATTGCTCAATGATTTTTTTCAGGCAGTGGTGCCACAGCTGAGGCAAATGATGCAATTATAAAGCCAAGTGCAACAAAGTTTCAGTTTTATTAAACACGTCATAAATGAGTATATACATAGACCGGAAGTGGCCTTGGCAAAGCCAGAGTTGCTAAATGCCGAGCTTTTAAAAATGAACACATCCTGAATGGTGCCTTCCACACAGCTGCTGATAGTTTTGCTGATATGCACTTTAAAAAGCTTTTAGAAAAGAAGGAAAAAGTGTCAACCACATAGTCGAACCCACTTATAACAATATTGAAGCGCCATAAAAATTAAATTGTTATAACCGATAGTTGTTATAACAGGGTTACATGAAAGAAAGCTGAATAAAGAAACCACAGAGCTGTTGTGTGTGTGTGTGCACTTGTGAGAGGAGGGAGGAATAGCTAAAGACCCCTTCCTAGGTGCAGCATGACAATGAGCATAACAGTGGCCAAAGACAAGACCCCGAGCCAACCCTAAGCTGCACTGAAATGACCTTCTTCCCTCCCTTCCTGTAGTAGTGCTATTTTTATCTTCACCTCTAGTTCAGTGGCCACATTCAACAGCACTGAGGCCTTTCTAAGGAAGCTAGTTGAAGTTCCTGAAGGCCACCATTGTAAGGACTGTCCTTTGTTGGCTGCTTTTCACAGGCGTGGAATGGAAGAGGGGCAGAGAGACCCTGAAGGAAGAGCTGTTTTCTACTGTACTTCAGTGGGGCAGGGTTTAGTAAGGGGGAACATAACGTGTGCAGCAGCCAGAGGGTTTTCTTTCCTAAGATTTCACATTCCATTACCTCTTGGCACCGACACAGGGCACACCCAGCAGCCAGACTTCATTGTTATAACCAATAATGGTTCATGGAGGAATTGTTGTAAGAGGGTTAGTTCACCACAGAAAACATAGGCACGTTGATGGTGCAGCAGCTCATCACTGTTACAACCAATATATTGTTAAAACCAGTATTGTTATAAGTGGGTTCAACCTACAACCATTTTGACAGGAAGTGTTACAGGATTCCTTTTAAAGCCATGTAAACAAGCAGAAGCAGTAAAGGATGCAACTTTCCAAGAGCACTTGCCTGCTGCTGCAGCCAAGGATGAGCAAGGACTTGCACTGCAGTCAAGCGCTGTGTCACGTCCACCTGAAGCATGCCTCGGATCAAATCCTGCACGCCCCAACGGACAATCCCCCATGACAATCAAATCCCTTCAGATGTCTTGGAGGCTATCTACTACTCTTAAAAGACTCAATCTCCAAGAAGCAATCAACACAAACTATTAAGATGGTACAGAAGCAGCACATGAGAAGAGAAAAAAAAAAAAGAATGGAAAAGAGGAACACCTTCCCATCTTTGTTTTAGCTAAAAAACATGCTCTTACAACTAGCCAAGTCCATTTCGAATACCTGGAAAAGTAGTGGAGAGAGGAGGAGGGGGGGCTCGCACTGATATGCTCAAAATATTAATAATATCACTGAGGCATATGTGTGAACAGTGACTAGCAGTCTGTCGAGAAATGTTAATATTTTAATGGAGTGTTCATAGACTGTGCTGTAAACATTGTACTGTACATGAGATGCAGCTCCAGTGCTGACAACAGCCAGTTCTTATGGTTGTGGCAGAACGAGTGTTTTACCCATGATTTACTGTACTCCCGACCTGCCCAGTGAGCAGAACACCAGTGTGCATGTGCTAGCTCCTCTTTATACCGCTAGGGGCCTTTTGGCCACGGATTTTGGCACCACCAGTTACCCCAACCACACCACTTCTAGGCAGTCATCTGACAGCGCTGAACCGAGATGTCTGCGGGAGCAGGCACCCTGCGCAATGAAGAAAATACTTGCAAAACTGCTTCTATTCGGTTAAATCAGTAATGACAGTACAGTGTAGTTCCCAGCAATGCACAACCGTGAGCAATGAATCAAGGTAGTCTCTAGAAAGGTAAAATTTTAACATTGGAATGCGCAAAACTATCGCTACACACGTCGTAAACACATACATACATTTTGTGTGACTAATGAACTGAGCTCGAGCATTTGCTTTTGCTCAGTAACACTGTCCAAGTTTTCTCACTCAGAATTTATACCACTTTTCACTTGCACGACCAACAAAACAGAAAAAGAAAAGCTATTACCGATTGTCCCAGTGGCACACCAATGCTGTTGATCCTTTGGTAAATAGGCGCTTAAACGTTGGTTGCAAGTATTATACGGACATTACAGCTATTAGATACACTGCAATAGTTCGCATATGTGCCCAAAGTTCCGAGTACTGTGGACAAGCAAAGTACTCACACGGTGCTCATTGTTCTGTACCCATGCATCCGTCGCGGAGATCAAGGCATGCCTAATTCTGCCATTCCTGCGCTCGACTGTTGCTTCCCCGTCTATCCATTCGCGATCACGCTTGTGCGGCGGGTCGGGTGGCACTGGTGCGTCTAGTCTGCCCGCTCGCCCTGTGGTGGATCGCAATGGTGGCACCCCGCGTGGAGTCTCAGCGATGTTTCACGAGACGTTACGCGCATCGCAGGGGGAAAACATGACATTCTCTCTCGATAGGCGATGGGTAAGCACGCTTTCGTTCCTCATCCACTGGCTCCTTTGTTTGAGCTCGCTTGGACAGAGTCCGCTCGCAGTGCATGTGCACCAACGGCGAACGCTTACTGTTTCGTTGCCTTTCCGAACACTGCGCCGTAGAGCTGTGCCTCGGGCTCATGCGTGGTCTTACTATGCCGAGCCATACTAATTGAAGACAGACACGAACAGAGTTTACCCATACTCGGATGATCAAGCCCATTCGTCAGCGATCGTGCATGTGCACAGCATAGTTGCAAGCGACCATTTTTCTCTTAGCGGCGTGTCATCGTCAGCCATTGCCCATGGAGACATGCTAACGGCGCCCTGTGTCCGTATTTTGCCGTGGCGTGGCAAAGCCTTTTGGTTTTCCCGCCGCCTTTTGCAGCGGGTGGTGCAGTGTTCGTGGAGTCACTGTAGGCAAATAAAGTGTTACAGTTAATATGAGAGCAGTACTGTGTCATTGCCATGCTGCGCTCGACACCTTTGCCGTGTGAACACGTGCACAACGGAGCGCGAGATAGGCAGCGACATATGCAGCCCTGTGGCTCACTAAGCCCGAACCTACGGTGGTGGCCGTATTCTTGTAATATACACACCCACTACGTTGATGCTCAGGTGGGGTTACTCGAGCGCCACCTCAGTGGCAACGTCGGGAATGTGAGGCAGCGCAGGCGGCTCCATAGAATGTGAGCTTGGCAGGCCAGGAGTGCAGTAGGTCGTGGTTTTACTATCCCCCAACAATCAACAGGAATACCAAGCAAGTTCCCAGTAAAATGTGAACAGCTTACAATTAAATAATTTCATGTACGAAATGGCAGCTCTATGATTTATTTTGCGTCTGAAAAAACTCCGATAACAAGGAAGCACTGTGGCGCCACTAAAGCTAAAGGATGCACTGTGCTGATTTGGTAGCTGCTGCACCTACCTGAGCTGATGCAGATATACCATCCCAGTATGGAGTCATGAACTCGAAACGCCCGCCCAGGATCTGGTCAAACAGTTCATCTTGGTTGTTTGTTTGACTGTAACAACGAAAGAAAGATAGCAGGTACACTAAAGAAATTGTAGAGTGGTTTAATTTATTTCAAACAACGAGGTCATCAAAGTGACTTTGATGATGAAAAGCTTTAATAGTGCTGAAGGACAGCTGCGGCCTGTGCTGTACAAAAATGTACTGCATTTACACAACTGCAAGTCAACCGATTTTGTTGAAATCTGAAATCCGAAACTGGGAAGCCAACTTACAATCAAAGCCAGAATGTGTACCACTAGCCAATTTTGTCTTCCTGACTTGCAGATGGGGAAGAGGGTGGTTGACTTACAATCGTGTACGATACGTTGACACTATTTGCATGCTTGTAACATGCCTCAACATTTATGCCTTCACACATCACACAATGATAACACACTATTAAATTTCATAAAGCGATAATGTCTCACTCAGGAGATATTAAACACATACTGTTGCATTTACTGTAAAAGCTGTAAGCTGAATGTGAATACTACAAATACCTGACAAATGGTGGGAATCCACAGAGCAGGATGTAGGTGATGACGCCCATAGCCCACACATCAACCTCCAGGGCATAACTGCAAAGGAACCAAAAGTGGTTCCCATAATCAATCGCCACTGCCATCAACAACACCCACTTAACCCGCGGATAAATTGAAACAAGAGATTAGCAACTACTGCAAGCTTAGCTCAACCTGAACAACCCAGCAGTATCAACAAACATTCAAATGGATGAAACACACATTCATGGCAGTCTCTGAACACCTCGGCAAGTTCATTCCTCTGGAGCAGAGGAGCAAACGTCACAAATGCTCACCCTGTTTCAGCCAGTATCTCGGGTGCCACATACGTCGGCGTGCCGCACACCGTTGACAGCAGAGAGCCATCCTGGGGAAGTTCCGTCGCAAGGCCAAAGTCGGCCAATTTGAGCACACCCCGGACACCCACAAGCAGGTTTTCGGGCTTGATGTCTCGGTGGACAACGTGCAACGAGTGCAAGTGTGCTAGTGCACTGGCCAAGTGGCTGACCAGGCAACTGGCCTCGTATTCAGGAAACTTTGTCGCTGCCGCTATGGCATCAAAGAGGTCGCCACCCTAGTGATCACAGAACACTGAGAACAAGTGATTCTAGCTTGCCTTCCTCAACTAGACACTCTTCATCCTGCAAAGTTGTACAGGCGCGGATACAACTGCTATACTGAAATTGGAACAGCGATCCTGTTGCACAGTCACTTAGGTATGCCTCGGCCCAGAAACAAGCACAAAAGTGGAATAAAATTTTCTTTTTTTTACCTGTCTGCCTAAGTAGAGTACTAAGCAATAATTCAATTAAACTATAACATCGCTCATTAAAATAACAAGACTATAAAGCTAACAGCAACAACAGAAGCGCTGCCAAGTAGCCATCTCTTTGTACTCCTCTACACTACTTCATTCCAAAAAGCTTGAAATTTTATTTATTTATTTCCCACACTGCTGCTCTCAGCTGAGAGTTTAGCAGGAGGGCAATACAAAAAGTGAGTACAATAAGTGAAAGGTTTAGATAACAATCAAGTGTGCTAACAAATGAAGGTAAAGAGAGATTACAAACTATATCGCAACAACAAACAGTGGCTACATAAATACATACAATAAAGCTGCATGCACTCATAACATCACTAAAGCAAATTGTGTAAAGTTGAATACCATTTTCACAATGATACAGCAATATAGCATCCCATGAAATAATAACTAACATGCCATAAACACACACTTAGAAAAAGTGTGCTATGATGACCTCTGCAAGCAAAAACATTCCTGGCAATGCTTAACAGTTCTTCACTGTTTATTTCAGTTGATTTTGCTGTAAACAAGTGAGCTACACCACATACCTTGACCAGCTCCATGACCAGGTAGAGCTCAGTGTCAAAGTTGAACTCCTCAACTAACCGCACCACGTTTGGATGCTGAACCCTCCGCAAAATAGCCACCTCGTTGGCAATCATCTGCTCCTGTGGGCACAATTTATAGCAATGCTCCCATGACACTGGTTATAGTCGTAACACCAAGGCAGCCAATGCTTTGGCCATGTCGTCTGTCTTATGGTGCACTAAAAGATTCATAATTACTGCTACAAGGCCCATGCCATGCCTATCAGAAACTGCATGTTTCCAGATGAGCATGCTAAGGCTGCATTGTAGGCAGCAGTACCTAATGAATCGATCACGTTCTGGTGCCAAGGCAGATTACTGGATTCAAAATGTCAACATCTTCTGGCAGCCACACAAGGAAAACCCTCAATGGAACTCATGCAGTTTATTCATTACTTCATTTAAATGTTTCCCGTAGTCCCAGACTCAATGAACTTGTGTTTTAGACAGCTCCCACAAACATTAATGGCTAAATACTGCTTTTCCTAAAAAATATTGTTACCACAACCACTTGCCTTGCCTCTGCATTTGTCCTTGTCGATGATTTTTAGCGCGAACTCAATGCCCGACTCCCTGCAGGTAAAAAAAGAGAGAGAGAGTCATATGTATTAACCTGTGCACCTCACAATCTGAATTGAGATCGGGCAGTCAGGCACCATAATGCACATAAACAAAGTCATGCCTCACCTGGAAACACACTGGTACACTCGAGCAAAGTTTCCGTCACCCAGCATTTCTCGCACAAAGTATAGCCGTCCGACTGTCTCTGGTAGTACCACCTTCAGAGCCATGAAAAGAAAGCAGTGCTCAGTTGGGCTCACAATCTAAAGCCTCAGTACACTGGCTGAATTTTAAATGGTTTCTTTCAAGCTTCGTTATTCTTTTTACGTCTTTATTTGTTTAAATCTGGTGAACAACTCATAGAGCTACAAGTGGGGATGCATAGAAAGTAATTCTGTATGTGCACAGGGTGTCTTTTTCCTGTTTGTGCTGCGAGCTGCTAGACACCATAGCTCTTCCAAAATGAAATAGGATGATCTCATCTATGATGAGGGTTTCACAATTCAAGACTGTTCAATAAACACAAAAAATCCTTCTAGCCCCTTCCCTTTTAATGTTGCCACAGACCTAGCTACTTACATTATTCGTAAAATGTAGCTTCTTGGATGCCTTGGGTGAGATGGAGTGGGAGCTCTGAAAACTCAGGTTTGAAGATACTGAAAATGCAGAAGGAAATGAAGAAAGCAATTGGTCGCCATGGCTGTCTTTGTGCAAACAATGGCATTTGACATTGCCCCCCTTCCCCCCCCCACCCCCCAAGAAAAAATAAAGAAAAGAAGGAAAACAGGCAAAAGTGTATACTGTAGTCGGTGCTGGAGACAATCTTATGTAGTATTTAGTGGGCAAATATAGCAGAGCTACAGGCGTTTCCCCAGGAATGGAAGTGGGGGGGGTGTACCTAAATGTGAAACATTAGATACTTTGCATTTCTTAGAAGTTTTCACAAATTAAGAGGGTGCCTTTAGAAAAATAAGGGGGTGTGCATACTTTTCCTTAAAGAATGTGTAGGGAAATCTGCAGAGCTATAAAGAGTGCGCACGTTTTCTTTCCTTTTTTTTAGGACATTGTCATGAATGTTCTTTGTTGTAATTATAGATTTCTGCAAGCAGCATACACGGACATACTTTTGTGCAAACTGAAGAAAAAGGAAAAATATATTCCCCTATTACCGTAGCTGCCCTATAAGAGAACAAGCTAGATGACTTCCTGTGGCTCACCAGATTGAAAAAACATGAGAATCATTCTTCACTTTGAAATCCACGGTTCAAAGGAAACCTGTCTGGTAGGGAAAGTCCATGGCAGAAAAAGTGGGCACCAACTAATCGTTAAAATCACACAAAAAGACATTTCAGCACTGCTACGGGAACCTCCTCCACAACTATACGATTTAAAATTAAGGCAGGTAAATACGCTTCATGATGTGACGCAAGCATCGGGTGCATATCAACGGTAGATTGCCTGAGTTACAATTGAGCATGTTCACCATCGTTTAAATATGAAGAGATTCCAGGTAAAACCTTATCATCTCATTGCCTTCTTTTCCAATGATCTTTGCGCTATCGCAGTAAATGTGATGGGCCATGGAAAGTGCATGTTCAGTCAATGCATTTGTTGCCATGTGCTTCTTGTTGAAATCATACCATTTTAATCTTTTTGCGAAATCGCCTCTTTCAACAATGTACAGCCAACAGCAAAAAATTAGCCCCGCCACGGTGGTCTAGTGGTTATGGCACTCGGCTGCAGATCCGAAGGTCGTGGGATCGAATCCCGGCCGCGGCGGCTGCATTTCGTTGGAGGCGAAATGTTGAGGCCCGTGTGCTGTGCGATGTCAGTGCACGTTAAAGAACCCCAGGTGGTCGAAGTTTCCGGAGCCCTCCACTACGGCGTCTCTCATAATCAGAACTGGTCTTGGGACGTTAAACCCCACAAATCAATCAACAGCAAAAAATTTGTGGGATCCGAAACTTCGCAAAAACCTATACAGTCAACTCCCGATAATTCGAAGTCGCTTAATTGGAATTTTCAGCTAACTGGAAGTGAAGTCGGGGTCCCGTCAGTTATGCATGCAAACGAACAGAAAAAAATGCTCGGTAATTGGAAGTTCGAAGTCTAAAGTGTCAGTTAATTAGAAGTTATTTCTCAATCTTATGGCTTGAGGTGGTCGTAATATTTGAGAAATTCCGTACTATTGAAATGAAAAACAGCTTTACATGCTGAATTTACAACGCTAGCATCGCAGCTGACTACAGCGCCACAGCTCATGAAGCGTCAATGTTAGGTACTGGCACCACCGGCATCGCAGCTGACAACGGTGCCAGAAATGATGAGGCGGCAGGGTTAGCCCATTTGTCCAGCATGATTGCAGCCTCGCATGGTCGCGCTGACGTTTTAGGCCTCTCTGTTTGTTTCCTCGAATGTTAGTGAATCCCGCCGGCATCGTTGCACAGTTGCGACGATGGAAACTTGCAGACCTTATCGGACACTTGACTTGGCGACGAAAGTTGTTTTGAAAGCAGTTGAAAAATGAGCCAACGAAGGCACTGCCAAGCAGAACATTGCACGGAAGTACAGCATCAAGCGCTCTTTCGAACTTCAAGAACAAGTGCTCGATACTCGAAGCATTTGAGAACGACCAATTTAAAATGTCACGCATGAGAATGCGAACCGGTGCCCACCCGGAGTTAAAGCAAGCGTTGCTCATTTCAATGAGGGAGGCCCGGAGCAACCAAGTTCGGCTCAGTGGCGATATCGTAGCAGCAAAAGCCCTATCGCTTGTCCAAAGGATCACATGGTCAAAGGTCACAAAGGATCACTTGCAGCGATATTAGACATTAAAAATTTTTCTTCGTCCGATGGATGGCTGTACCGAAAGCACGTTTTCGAGCGGATGCTTTTGTGCATAATTCCACGCAGTACGAGGTGAGCCTCCTCAGCGTTATCCACATGCTAGCGCGAGCATGGGGTCGCATTAAGGAGGAGACGATTGCGAACTGCTTCAGGAACTGCGGTTTTAGTGTAAGTGCCTCGAGAGATGGAGGTGATTTGTTTTCTCCAGCAGGGGAAGCGTACACAACCGAACTTGACGACGATAGTCTTTGACCAGCTCTTGGTGACGTTCCTTTCGGAGAATACGTTGCCGTTGACAGTCAAGTTGCAACATGTGGTGCGCTGACAGACACCGAAATACTCGGGATCTTTCGTCAGAAAAAGGCTGCTGATGAAAGTGACTTGGACAACGATGTTTCAAGTGAGCCGCAACCTACGGCTGCTGGTGTAGCTGCACGCCTTGCCCTCGCGCAGCGGTTTTTTGCTGCAGAGAGCAAGGCCACTCGGCCAAGTCTACAGCCTGCAGAACTTGCTCTCCGCAGCAAGCGCCGCAAGCAGAAGAAGACGGCAATAACAGATTTCTTTTCCAAGTGAATTAATAAAAATGTCCGTTTTTGCCCACTTTGGTTAATTGGAAGTTCGGTTAATTAGAAGTTTTTCGTGGTCCCCGTCAACTTCGTATTAACGGTAGTCGACTGTATTACCGCTTAGCCTTGCAACATAGCGTCTGGGGAGATGTTTTTGTGATGTACAGGCTAAGGAGTAATATAGCTTTCTCCGAAGTTTCAGATCCCGTAAACTTTTGCTGTTGACTGTACATGTGTCCACAATCAGCGCAAGATCCTATAGAAGACACCAGGAAATTTGTCCCTCACAAGCTTGTCTTTTACTGCCACCAGTGAGTGTCTGAGCTTGCACGTAAGGACAAGCAAAAGATAGCAGGATACGTCACAGTTCAGCCAGTTACTTAAGAGACAACTGTTTGAATTAGTTAAAAGGATATGGAGAAGCAGCACTAAACAAATTTACATCGACGAAATTTTCTTTCAGAGCTTAATTTTACTATAAAAAGGAAGAATACGCTGCAAACTCCTGCCTCTTGAATTTTGCTCCAAACTGCAGCGCAATTAGACTCGAACTTTGTTAAATGTAACCAGATATAACAAAATAATGGATATAACAAAGTAAACAAAATTCCCCTTTATGTCCCCATAGACATACGAATTCTAAACCTCGTTTTAACAATGTAAAAGTGACCTTTCGATGAATATAATGAACTGAAGTCATCTCTGAAACCAAAAATCAGCGTGCACTCGTGTCAAGAAAATCGCCTCCCGCGGTGTTTGGTGGCCGTTCAGTGCGGCGATTCAAAAGCCCCACGGCCTTATGAAACTGCTGCACGTAGCCTCACGCAAGCGGCGGCACACAGCGATATGTACTGCTGCCTCCCTCCGTTCTACTGCAGTCCTTACATGCTATTCTAATTTTCCTTTTTTTTTCCTCTCTCACAGCAGTAAATGTCAAAGCATGAATGGGCTCCAAAATTGCCGCGATGTGATCTTGAAGGTCATGCTAACTGCTCATTTAAACGGCCAACTGTGAAGATGTGAGCGACAAATGTGATGGTGTGCCGTGTGGTGGTGAGAAATTAGTGCATCCACATTTCTTGTTATGGTCACCCGCGAACACTGCCAAGCACTGGTGCAGCTGAGTGTGGCCTCTAAGAGCACATTAGCGACATAGTGAGCTTGGGAATCACAAGCCAGCAAAGACAGCGCGGCAACGTTCGTTGGCCTACACATCGTGTGTGTCATAGTGGCAAAGACGCCGCGCTTGGCCATCTGCTGCATGCTGCTCGTTCACAACAAACATGTTTTTGCTGTTGACTGGGTTTCGGGGTAACATGGATGAGTGGCGTGCTATACAGAAGCAAAAGAAAACTGCGTTGCGACAGAACACGGCCTGTCGTGCCAGCTGCGAAAAACTAATGAAGCTGTGAAAAACTAATTAAAATGGAGTCTTCAGTTTTCTTAGAACACACTAGAGCAGATACTGTCAAAATTAATGACAACATAGAGAGTTCAAGTGGATAATTTCACGTTTTCAGATCTTGTGTCTTCCCCGGTGCAGCTAGTGGCAAGAGGAACCATTTCCTTATTTTTACCGGTTTATTAACGCCGCACAACTAAATATATTTTAGTGTCTCGATAACAAACTCAAGCTATGTCACAAAACAACTGAGCAAGACAAAATAGCACAAAAATCAAGTCGGATGACTGCTTACCATCAGAAATGGGTGACATTGGTCGGCCGCATGAAAAGCGCTGTTCCCGGCGTACTCGCATGGCACCATTGAGATGCTTACACTCTGTGAAAAGAAGGGGAAGAAGATTAATGTAAATGCACAAGCAGTTTACCCAATGTGCACAAGAAAACACCAACCGAAACATGTGAGCTTCTTCAGCTCAGACATTCTAGCATAGCTCACATAGGAGTGCAGTTTAGATGAATGGGCTGCTTTTACTGGCAACTTAGTCTACTAAACTGTCGGACAGTCAAAGCCCCATAGTAATTAATGAGGACACTAATACGGGTTATCATTTGTAATATATAATAATGGCCATTAAAACAGTCTTATCAACATATAACTATAATGAGTGTCTACAACGAAGCTATTTCCATGTCATATTGAATTTGTTAAACAAGGTTTGACTGTAACTGTAACACAAGCAACAGGATTAGCTTCTTAATGTAGCAATTTTGGCACACATATCCCATTCCAAAATCGAAGTGCATAAGTGTCTAGGAATCGTGCAAGGCATTTGGTCCTTTTAATGCAGCCCTGCATAAGGCACGCTCTAAACTTAACAACGAAAAAATTATAAGAGCAGAGTAAACAGACTGATTGTGATGACTCAGTATTGCATATGCCATAAAAGAAAGCTGCCTTTAGGCACAATTTCAAAACTGTGCCTCAAGACTAATATTAGAGATAATTAAAGGAGTGCCAACCTTCGGAGTCTAGATCAAAGTCATCATGCGAATATTTCTCAAGGCCATATGCAATGAATATGTCATCTGGACCAAAGAAGTCGGCCAAAGTGGTCACCTGCAATGTGTAATATGGTTTGCATAAGGACATACCTACATCAGAACTAAGAAGTAGTCTCACCAATGTACAACACAGAAAGAGCATAGGGCCAAAGGCTTTAGTTCTCTACAATGCTACCGCTATCTAACATCCCAAGCACGCAGTCGGAAAGTTAAGAGCAGGAGCTAAGAATATGAGGCTTTGTTATGTGACAAAAAGGCATATTATGTGACAAAAGGCATAATGAAATGGCACTGGCTGAGAGGATGCCACGGTTCCTGCGATAAATTCACTTATTCAAGCATTCCACAACATATTTATGTCCTTCACAATAGATTAACACCTCATCACAAGCACGTGCCCAATTACAGTGCAGTCCACTTATAATGATACCACGTATAACGATATATCGGTTATATCGATGGGTTGACCTAACAGTCTCATTTTATACATTGGGGCTATGGGGAAAAAAACCATGTATAACGATATGTGATCCACCGCATATCGGATACAATGATGAAAATTTTGCCATCTGGACAACATGTTTCTTGCAGAATAATTGTAACATTTACATCGATAAGTTCCAAAGAAATGAGCTATGCCGCGACAAGACGAAAAGTTAGCGTAGGCGAGTTCGTATTCATTGCCACTGCAGCGCAGCGCCAGCGGCGCGTCCTGCCCATTCCGCATCGTGAGTTGACGCGGCGCGCTACTAGATGGCGCCAGCTGAGTAATGTTTTCAGACTCGTGCGTTGAGCGGTCGAGCGCGGAGAGAGCAAAAAATTCGAAAAGCAAAGCGGTGGGCGGTGCGTAGTTCTGCGGCTCCCCGTGTCAAAAGGGGGAGAGAGAGAAAAAAAAAAAAAGCGAAAAGCAAAGCTCCACGGTAGCAATCCCGCCCACCCGGCGCCAGTTTCTCCTTCTCGGCGATCGCGCGAGCAACCGAAGAGCAGAGCAGATAAGCCTCAGCTAGGATGGCGCCGACGAAACGCAAGGCCGTGTCGCTTGACACGAAGTTGAAAATTTTGCAAGACTCGCGACAAGGTTTCAAGGTGAGTGCCCTTGTAAAAAAATATGAGCTCGCCCAGTCGACGATATCGACAATTCTGAAGGCCGGCAGCACCACGCTTTTGAAGGCTGGAACCAGTGGCCATGCCGTCGTGCGGAAGAGGGTTCGGGAGCCTTTGTACGCGGATGTCAAAGAGGCACTCTATCAGTGGTTCCTGACAATCCGCTCCCAGAATTGCCGATCAGTGGACCAATACTTGCCGCAAAGGTGAAAAACTTGGCATTTCCGCTTGGTCGGCCGAATTTCGAACCCGGAGGCGGCTGGATCCAAAGGTTCAAAGAGCGGCACGGAATTGTTTACAAGAACGTGGTGGGGGAAGCGGCTTCTCTGGACTCACAGGCAAAGCAGCATTGGCTGATTGGCTGCAGACCAACCTGCCCGCACTTATGGAGCGCTTTTCGGATAAGGATGTCTACAACTGCGACGAGACTGCCCTTTTTTTTTCAAATGACACCATCGAAGACACATGCTCTGAGAGGCGATCCGTGTCCCGGCGGAAAGCACTCCAAAATTCGAGTGACCGTATTGCTCTGCGTCAATATGGACGGGAGCCATCGGCTCAAGCCCTTCGTAATTGGGCGATCCAAGAAGCCAGTCTGCTTCAGGAATCAGCACATCCCGGTCCGCTATCGCAGCAACAAGAAGGCCTGGATGATGCGCGACTTGTTCGAGGAATGGCTGCTCGAGATGGACGGTGTCACCGCAAGCCAGGGGCGGAAGGTCGTTTTGTTGCTGGATAACTGCAGCGCACATACTGTGAGCCCGAAGCTGACGTCAATTGAATTGATGTTCCTGCCGCCAAACACGACAGCAGGCTTGCAACCGCTGGATGCTGGCGTGATTGCAAATTTCAAAGCGTTGTACCGGTGGCGCATGCTCGAGTGGCTGGGTGCTAACAATTGACCGCTCGGCTCCCAGTACGTCAGGCAATGCAGACGGGCCCCCTGACTTGAAGATTAGCCTTCTAAAGGCTGTGCGCTTTGTTTACGGCGTGTGGTACGAGGTGAAGCAGAGTGCCATTCAAAACTTCTTCAAGAAGGCAGGCTTTGTGCGACAGGACCAGCCTCCCCTGCCTAATCACAGCGAGACTGGCGAGACCCTGCACGGACACCGCGGGTCTCGCTGAGCTCTGGGAGCACGTCGCTACTGGTGATGCAGATAGCGGGTGTGTCTCGTCGGTTGAGGACTTCCTGACAGCAGACAGTGCTGCTTCGTTCTGTGACGAACTCACCGACGAGGCAATCGTCGCGGATGTGCTGTCTCGACAGACGCCAGCGTTGTGCGACGGCAGCAGGGACAGTGACGACGAGGTTGACGGCGCTTCTCCGACCCCGTCGATGACCACGCAAAGTGCACTGATGCCAATCGACTCTCTAGTTGACTTCATGCACACCAAAGGGATGCCGCCAGAGTATGCACAGCAGCTGGAAGTTATGCGAACCGCACTTGTTAAACTCAAGCTTCCGCGGAAGCAACTGCGGATTTCGGACTTTTTCAGCGCACCGAACCCGTAATACGCAGTCTGAGTAAGAAATAAAGTTCTTTTTTTTTAAAGCTGTTTATCTACAACATCTGTTCATTGATGGAAAAAGTGAATTCGAGCCCGGAGCTACGAAAGGTACGTCCGGCGACAATATTTTTACGGCAGTCCAGATATAACGATTATCGGTTATAACGATCATATTTTCAGGCTTCCTCGATATCGTTATAAGTGGACTGCACTGTACTGGCATTACTTCAAACAAGTGTTTCAAGTTCATTATTGACTGCATGAGAAACCATGTTGCCATTGTCACACACAAATTTTCAATGCTGGCAAAGTTAGGTGGTAGTGTTCCTGCCCCTTCCCTGTCACATGTAGCATTCAATGAATGCATGCAAAGTGTTGTTTCTGAGTGCATTTGCCCTTTTACGGTAGTAGACAGTGCGAAAATGAGTGAAATTGCAAGCTCTTGCTCTTCCAAGAAAAGCATGTCTAAATGACATGTGTAACATGATACCACTTTGATTTCACTCTGGAATCAAACTGCCATGGTTCAGTGGTCAGAGCACCGAGCTCAAAAAACAAGGAAGTGAGCACGAAACCTGCTAGCAGACAAGGAATATCAGCAGCAACTTTCATGACTAAAATGAACCAGCTGACTACATTAAGCATCATGAAATATACCATGCTTTTCCTAATGATTTCACTGTTAAAGAGACTTACCGGCTTTCCTGTAAGAGTGAACACCTTGCGCACAGCACCAGAGTCAAGTTTTATCACTTTTGTGACATCGTCAAGCACCTGCTCAAACGACCGGGCTGTTTTGTGATTTAGCAGTACTCTCACTGCTTTCCTTGGACGCACTCCATTGCGAATAACCTGTAAAGAATTAGCAAGCAAGCTCTCAGGGAAGGCTCAAACTTCATCAGTGAAGATTGCATACAACAAGTGATGCACTAAATGAGTCATACACAAGCTGTAGCTATAACAGTGACAGTAGTTGTACATACAGTCGATGCCACATATATCAAAGTTGCATATATCAAATTATTGGCTATATCAAACTGTTCAACAATCCCCTTTGATATCCAATGCAAAAGTATAGGACTGCTGCCCATGTATATCGAACACCTGTCGCCACGTTTTACATATCGATCTCTGCTCCATGCCGAAGCCCTCAGTTACGTTCCTCCTAACATACGTTGACCATTTTTCAGCCACATTCTAATGTCCTGAAAACTCTTTTTTTGCACACGATGGTGTCGAAAATGCGGTTTTGTTGCATTGCTTTGGATGGTTGCACAGTGCTTGCCAGCGCACTAGTCTGCTGTGCCAATTTTAGGTAGTAATGCTGGGCAGCAACATTTTTTGAAGAATGCCGATAGGCAGGGCACCAATTGAGATGGATACAAAACAGCTGTCTTGCAGTAGTCTGCACCAGTGGCCTCAACTTGCATCTACGCGATGTACACATTCTGATGGCTGACCTCGCGCTACCGCATGTAGTTCACACAAGTATAGCCTCAGAGATTCGCCCTTTATGACATAATCCTGCTTGAAGGCCATGTTTTTATTAGTTGTGGTCTGCTATAAAGCCATAAGTGCCATCGCCATCACCAAGATTAACAGCAACATCATCATCATCCTTCAACGTTTGTTTTGGCCATTTCATGCTTTGCGGACCTGCATACGTCTCTTTCACATACTTGCCAAGTTTGGAGAAATGGAATATGGGAGATTGACTCAACAGGAAGGGGGGTTGTTGCGATAGCAATTAAATTGACACTGTTAGCAGGTCTTTAATTGCAGTCGCTGTTGTTCTGTACAAAGTCCAAATCGATAACATCACTTACGCACTGTATGTCTTACACGCGAGTAAAAGCATGCTAGCGGTGGGGACGAGCGAGGCTGAAGCTGAGATACAACAACTCGGCCGTCTCCGTCGTGTGAAGGGCACATGCGATACCATCGCACCACATACGAGGCCTGTCATCGCTTGTTTCTGAAGCAGAAAGGAAGTCGGTAATTAATGGGAAAAAATACACTATGTTGTGTGTCAAGTGGCCCATTCCTGCACGTAGTCCGCTTCGCCGCATAACACTTGTGTACTGCGGCGAAATCATCCTGTACTTCGGAGAAGCTAACACTTGTGTACTGCGACGAAGTTAGCACTCGCGTATTGCGGCGAAGTTAGCTCACCTTTCTGTTGCACAATTCTCTGACTTCATCAAGACTTTGGAATGATACTGCGGCCGTAAACTAAGTCATGCAATAAATATTTTTGCCCATGTTGAGCAGAACATTTTTCCATAATTTGACATGGTATTAGTAAAGAAATATTCAAAAATTATTCGAAAAATATTCGATTCGCACTTGAACATAAATATACGAATTCGCTTCGCACTCAAAATTTTGCTATTCGCACAGCTCTACTGTACACGTATTTAACCACTCCTTTCTGTGATTCCCTCAGGCTCTGAAAGTATTTATAATAAATAAATAAATAAACAGATAAACATATTCACCGTAATGAGCTTGGGCCGCACGAAGCCATGGTGGGTGGGCAACGTGTTGTGATGTGCGGTGGGTGTGGAAGATGGAGTCCCTGGAATGCCTCGAGTGCTCCGTCCCAGAGTCCAGTGGGGGCGAGGCGGCTCCTGGCGTCCATACGGAAGCCGCACAAAGTGGTCCGTTGATGAACACACGTATACACAGCCTTCACACAAGTGCTCCAGTTGGGACACCTTCTCCCGCCCGTCTTCAGAAAAGATGAACCGGACACCCTACGACATAACGATACACCCTCCATCAAGAAAAGGCTGAATGCAACATACGTGGCACTTCAAAACCTAAACACGCTCGGCGTGGCACTGGTTTTGCTAATGAAAAGTGCTTTAGGGGAAGGAAAATGGGATTTCTCTGGATCACGTTCTCGTCAGCACCTAGGAAAGCATTTATTCAGATAAAATAAAAAAAAATGCTCGGATCATGAAAACCAGGACAAAACCTACCATAACATGTGGAGTATCGAGTCTGCAAAAGGACGAATCCCACATAAGAATGTAACAACTGGTTCATTCGGTCAGCGATTGCAGCAGACGAGCATACTGAGGCTACGGTCACATGGGTAGTGAAAGGCAAAAAGAAGTGTCCAAGCTGGGCAGCCTGTTTTTACAGCCGCCATCAGTGACACACACCTCAGGTGACGCTGCGGTAGCACTGCATTTTATCAGACATGCAGTGCTGCGTGCAGCTGGGTGGCGCTGGGCTAGATGATACGAGCAAGATGATACGGCTGCACGGAAATATGCACAAAGTGTGTCGCCACAAACATAAAATTGCGATTTCAAAAAGTCCTTTTCAATACACAGGATGCCAAAGGCATAAACGTGACATTATTATTTAACAGCAATTACTGCTCTATGGTTCCACAGCAAAAGGACTCATTAAAGTGGCGCACCTCCAACTGTAGCTTCAATCCTCTATCCTATTACTGCATTTGCGTTTATGTATCTTCTATTTTAATGTTTCGATTACCTCCTTTCATAAAAGTAGGCAGGTACTCCACACTTTACAGGGGCAGTTGCCCACCTGCACTGGTTTACTTTTGTCAAGGCCAACAACAATGCATTACAAAATGCTATCAACCCTCTTTTACTTCTAGGGATGTGTGAACAGAGATTTCTGAGACAAAATCAAATATAAATCGAAAAGTGACAAAAGCGAACCAAACTGGATATTTTTCGCATAATTCTCAAATACTGACCAGCCGTTCTTACAACTACTAATTTAAACCGATGCTCAGGGCCTCAGATTCATATATTTGGCATTCAATGCACACATGCAGCTTCTACAGAAAACAGGCAGACCCTTCGCCCCCACAGAACTGCTGATAAAATGTGAATGATTAGGTTGTAGTTAGTAAGGTCATGCTTGCTAAGTGAAATAGCCTGCTGCACTACATCGGCTTTTATAATTTATGGCTGTATCAGAATGGATGATTTTTACTGTAATTTAGCATAAATTTTGTGTTTATTTCAGAGCAATTAGCATTTTGAAACGTTCATAGACTATTCTACAGATATTTAAGTTTATGAACAGCAACTATCTGATTCAATATTTGAAATTTTTGAATATTCACACTCCCCTACTTACCTCCAATGTTACACCTAAAGTTATTGCGAGGCCCCTCACATCTATGTCAGCTAAACCAACTCATAGACATACAAGCTAACATACCTGGTATCTATAGTAAATAGTCCCAAACATTTAAACACTTTTTTCTTTCTTCATTCAAGACTAAGATCATCTATACCAATTTTGTATGTTGCACTACAGTCAAATTCAAAGACAGCTTCGCCAATCTAGCACGATTTGGCGCAGGTCGTGTACTTATTCGAATCTCCATTTGTGTCTTACTGCTTTACTGATAGAGGAGTGTTGTTAATTATGATAGAAAATAAATGCCAGCTTCATCTCAAATATCTTGGCCAAGAAGTATGGCACAAATTTCAAGGTATTTCCTTGTAGATGGAAAATTTCTGCGCAGAAAAGGTTTGCAATGTTGTGAACTCATGACTTACTTTTGAATGCTAAGATACAATATTTTTTTTATTGATAGACAATTGAACAAAGCTAAATACAGACTTCTAAGATCCATGTAACATAACAGTGTACTGGTACAAAAACTTTAAGGCTGTGTCATCCGTTATTTTTCATTAGTGTCCTTTCTGGCTTATCAACTCATCTCCAGCTTAACCATTTGCAATTCTAGATGTGAAATCTAGAAGGGAAGAGACTGCATAAGCACATTGCTTTTTAAATGTTCACATGCTCTCTGTTAATCCTTCTAGTGCTGTGCTTTAATCACCAGACGTCAGCATGTGTTGTTCGACAATTTAAAAGAGAGCAAGCGAACATTTGGATTCTTACCCCTGACTGTTGAGTCAACAGCACTTAGTGTGCCTTTAACCCATTCGCTTCCGCGGCTTCGGCACCCGTTCCCGCGAGCTGTAACGCGCATTTTTCCCCGCCATGGACTGGTGTACATGGCGTTGTATAGAAACCTGCGTAACTCAGGTTATTACGTTCAGATTTTAACACTTTTTGTTTTATTTTGTTTGGGAATGTCTCCTGGAAGCACTGCACTCGACTGTCTTGTAAATGTTGAAGGTCCTGAAGCAGACGGGCTTGGCATATACACACACTGCTTTCACAATCACTGCTGCTTTTACTGGCACTCTCATCCCCGCTACTTCCTTGGTCTGAACTATGTTCTGGATTTATCAGTATAGTGATCACTTTGAAGACGAGTTGGAGAATTTCCTCAGATGTGAGACCGTTCTTTCGCGAAGCCACATTTCAGGCGCAGTGGACGACTTCGCAATGGAAGCGGGGCCGGAAACTTAAATTTTTTTTCAAACTACGGAGTTCAAAAACAGCAGACAACTATGTCCATCTGGTGTAAAAGCAAGAAATCATCCAACAAGAGTGGTGAGAAACGCGCCTTCTACCGGGATCTTCTACAAACAATGCTTGACACGGAGGCCGGCGAATCACCGGCTTATCGCACTTTGGCCTTGGCGGAGGTGGCCGGCGGTTCGCCGGCTTTGGAAGCGAATGGGTTAACTCACCATAGGCAGTTCCACCATAATGCGCGTGAGATCTTCCAGGAGGGCTTCAAAAGTGCGGACTTTCTCCAGTGAAAGCGCATACACTAGGCCTTTGTCAAAGCGGTCTCCATTTCGGAAGAAGGTGAGGCGACGTGCTTTCCTCCCCTCGGACAGCTTCTGCAGGCTGGTACGCATTGCGGAGGGTGATGCCACACTATTGGCCTCCGACCGACGCCGAGGCACAGGCGGCAACCAGAGCCGGGAATGCCGGGGCACCTCTTCGCCAAAGGACGGGGGCCGCTCGGCTGCTGTGGCCATGTTCTGCTCACCAGCACCTGTGCAGGCCATCACAGCTTAGATCAGCATCACTACAGAGTACAAAACTAACCGTGGGAACTTTCAGAATCTAACATGGTCTGATCTAAGTAGTGCTTCTGCAAAACATTACGAGCCAGCACTTGACACCATCTTTTAGGTTGTGTCAGTTTCAGTTAACGGTAGCAGAAATATAAATAAGGTTGTGTGCTTCAGAATGAGGCTGTCATTTGAGTTAGTACCAAACTATGTTAAAGGGGTTGAGACACCAAATTTTGAGGCTATAAAAGGCCTGCTGTAGGGTTCCACTGTATGCAATGACACTCCCACTAGGTGTTTGGCACAGCAAACATTTAAAGTGTATTTTAACTCTATTCCAAAAAGTGCCTCAATACTTGCTCTTGCAATCAAGACCTGTCACAAAGTGTGACACCGATGTCACTGTGTTAAGAGAGCAGTGAAAGTTTTAGTGGTGGCATATCACATTAGAGTGATGTACAATGAGCAGTGAACTGTTGCACCGAATGCCTAATTGGAGGGCTGTTTTCCTTGTGAGTGCCTCGTGAACAGAAGGCAGAGAGAACACAACAGGAAGCGAGAATGCAGTGCTGGAGTATTGAGGGGCCCCCACACTCTCTATTGTGTGTTAGCACAGGTGCAGCAAGTGTGTGTGAGAGCAGATGAGGTAGCAGTGTGTTTGTCCCTAGACAGTGATGTTGATGTTCAATTCGGCACCCAGAAACCGAAACTGAAAAGTGCTCACATAAATAATGCAATATTAAATTATTTGTCCAGAATATAGGAATTTTTTTAGTGAACAGCAGCGCTAACTGCAGACAAGGACAAAAGCACGACACGACACAGGCACTGAGTCGTGTCATGCTTTTGTCCTGTCTGCCATTAGCGCTGCTGTTCCAGCATAATCACCATCAACTAGCCCAAGTTTCTCTTCTAGTGCATAATGCTTCCTGCGGAGATGAGAAACGTTTAAAACAAAGAATGCACAAGCCAGAAATTTAACGCCTCAACCCCTTTAAGGAGTCGTTGGAAGGCTGAATGAAGTGATCATGGCATATGTTTTATGGTGGGAGGGCAGAGAGGGACTATGCAGTGAGCACAGACTCCTCTCAAAGTTTCAGTGCCTGTCATGTATACGTGCAGTTAAATCCCTTATTTGCCAACACTTGGCTGAGCTGGGTCGGTTTCCAGCCATGGCAGCTGCATTCTGAAGGGGGCAGGTGGCTGCCACAGCTGTAAATCAATATTCTGGCGCGTTTCAATGAATTCTAAATGATGAAAATTGATAAGGGACTTTGAATGTCAACACGGGCATGGTTCTGAGGTGTCGAAAGAATAACAACAGCTAAAGGAAGCGGAATAGTATCACTTACGCTGAACTTTCAGAAACATACACAACAGCCTAACACGGGTCTGCAACCCCGACACAATGCTACAAGGACATGGGTTGTGTAATGAGCCTGCATACTTCCTCATTTGGGGCACATGGGTGCGACCTCGGAAAGCGCGAATGATTGAGGCGAGGGCCCTCGTTACGCAAGCTTTCTTTCGATTGGCTCGCGCATACGCATTTCGTACACACCCGCGCATCAGTGGACGGCGGAGGATGCGAGGACGCGCGCTCTGCGAGGGCGCTCACGACGTAGCAGCCATCGGTGCGTGCGTGGAAGGGGGGTGGCTACCAGTGAGTCAGACGCAGGCACGTTGGGTGGGCAAGGTCGCAATCGGTGGCTGCGTTTGGGTCACGCCGCTCCCACAGAGAAACAAGGCTGCCGCCGCGCCGACTCTTCTTGAGTGAGGGGCGCGACTGAACGCTTTCTCCCGCAGATGCTGCGCCGGTCGTAAGGCAAGGACGCCTCATCGATGAAAGCTTGCGCGCCGCTGAACGATAACGGCCCGCAAAAGTAAACGATGCGCGCGCAGCGAACGAGCGCACAACGGGGAAACCTCGGACATAGCCTCCTTTGCCTGGGATGATATACGCGGAACTTCCGTCCGACTCACCAATGCCCCACAGATATGGCAAATGAAATGTCATTTAACATTAACCTTTAGATGTTTTTAATTGGCTAAGCTTAAAACGGTTTTGTCTTTCCAGTCGAAGGACACGGAATTCCTCTATACTTGATTTTTATTGTTTTTATCTGTAGGTGGATATCCTCAACGGAGCAAATACGGAAAAAAGCCAGCATATGCGACGGTCAGATCGACAAAGTGGGTCAGAGGCGTTTGCATTAAGGACACTGAAAGTCCACACATGCTGTCAAGCGACTAACTTCGGTGTGCGCTAGACAACAACAGTTAAAGGCAGCGGCCGGTAACAGGAGAGTTGGACGCTCGCCAGACTGCGCGTGCACTGCCGAGGTTTTTCGCGGCGGGAGCGCGCCTGCGTGGTTTCTTCGAAGCGGCCAAAGACCGGCGGCTCATTTATACGCACCAAAGAACTGAAGCGCACGCCCAGACGAGCAGCAGTGGGTGGAGGGACGCTTAAAAAGGAAGTCCTCATCTTTGCTCAAAACGCCCGCGTAGTATGCTCGCGAGCTCTTTGAACGGCTTACCGACGGCACAGCTGTTGAAGGTCATTACAAACGCCGCACAGATCATTTTAGCTTGATCTTTGGCAAGCGAGAGTGACATAATCGCACAGACACACCTTGAAAGTCTCACGAGTGTACGGGGATAGCACGAACAATATTCTCTTCCAGCGGCATTCAAGATCGCGTCAGAGAAACTGACGCATAGGCGTCAAAAACGCGTGCGGTCACCGATCGCTGGCGATTTCGTAACCGCACAGTAGTTTTGTCAGAATAGACCTGCGACCAGTTACTCCTGGGGGAGTGGAGAAGTCAGCGCGTGCGTGCACCATGCAGCGTGCTCCGATGCTGCCGAAAGGCGTTTACGTACACTTACGCACATCAATGAAAATAAACTTGTCCGTATGCCGAAAGCCGCCGATGAAAACCCAGGTAGTCGCCGACTTGTGCGTCCCGTCGCGAGCAGATCAGGGCGCGAGACATTTAGCGCGAAGAGCGACAGGACACTCACCCGCTCTTGCCGGTTGGCTGCATTTTAGCTCTGGAACCACGGCATTCCCCAACGCTTCGTCATCGCCACGCAATGCTGAATATCAAAGGAATATTCCTCGCCTCAAATCGCACGGGCCACCAGAAGCAAGGAGGTCGTGGTGATGGAGACGGGAGACGCGTTAAAAGTTCCACGAAACGCCGAGAGGAGCCGCCGCGAGCGAAACAGAAACTATGCTGATGATGATGGCTACTTAGTGTTTAAACTCATCCTAATACGATTTGGCAAAAGAGAAACAAAGATATGAATTTTAAATGTTCTCTAAGCTGTATTGCTGCAATGGTTTATGGCACGTCGGCTTAGCGATTGTCCGCGGCTTTAACGTAGAAAGAAAAGGAAACGGGTCGACTGTAGTCGATGTCGAAATAGAAAATGAGCCATTTCAAGATGCTTTTGACTGCTTTGACCGACGTACCGACGTGAAACTAGTGAAACAGCTGTGAAGTGGCGTGGATTTGGTGCTGTCATGCTGTCAACTTGATGGACAGCAAGCCTCTCTTCATTTACTCGTTGTCGGTGGCATTCTGATCGTGATTTACGGAGGGAAAAGACAAACGTCAGACTCAAAAGAAGCACTGGCGCGACTTCCGCCTTGAGGACAGCGATCAGCAGCATGCCTCCCGCTTGCGACGTGGTCCTTTCGGAGCTGCTCTGTCAAGTAAATACACCCTTTCTTCAGCTAGCTAGGTCACCTCCACGCCACCGTCATCAGAAATGTGACATGATGCTGAAGTGTGCGAGCCGTGCGGTGTCTACTGCTGTACTTGTGCTAATTTTCCTTGCGCATCTGTAAACAGCTGTCCGTACGAAATCAAGCGCGCCGAATTCGCTATCCGTTTTTGAGATTGCTTGAGTAGTTTCACTTTGATTACGCCGCTCTACAAAATTTATTCTTTTTTTATCAACCTAATCTTTTCAGATTTCTCAGCACATAGCGCGCAGATGAACGCACTTTTTTCCCGCTTTCAACGGAAGCAACCAACGACAATTTGAAAGCCTTGTCATGCAAGGCTACTGCTTATTAACCTAAACTAATTGAGGCGTGTCTGTATTTGTAGGTTAAAAATATGGGTCTGGAGTATTACATGCGCAGTGCAAATTTTCAATAGCGCACTTGGAATCGATCAAGGGAAATTTATTCGTGGAAAAACCAAGAAGAGAGATTGAGTGTGAGAGAGAGGTCTGTCTGAATAATTTTTCTCACCTACTCGGCATTGGGGGAAGAATGGATGTAGAATGAAATGAACAGAGAAGGCAGTTATGTGAAAAACTTCCATGGTCCAAGACTCTTCAAAATCTCTTGTCCAGTCCACTATCATGCGTAAAAATTGAGAGCCTTCAAAAATGCCATTTTTTTCTCTTGCAGAGGCTCTTAAAACACCCACACAGCTCAAGTCCAACGCTTGGCTACGTATTTGGCCATGTCTCCAAAAGAGGCATACAGTGCGTAGGTTGTGCTGTGCAGAATGATGGAGTTGTGCGGTCATTTGGATATGCCGTAGTTGGAGTGTTCTGCCTCTCAAGTAGCCTCTCTGACAATGAGGTTTACGAACTCTGCCATCCACTCGTGCTCAAATACCAGCAGGTGTGTATTTAAGTATTTGTTTCATCATTCATTGATTGCCTGTCTTTGTGTTGTTGTACTGTAGCAGTGATCATGTAACCTACCCCATCTACAACACCCTCTGCAGCTTGAAGGTATTGAAATGAATAAACACTCTTTAGTAACACTTAGTCATTTATGGGGATTTACATCCCGAGGCTGTACAAAAAGCTGCGGCACTCAGGTTTTAATGACGTGGAGTTCTTCTGTGAACTGCTCCTAGATATATGTGGCCAAGAGCTTTTGAGTTATGCTTCCATCGGAATGTGACCTCCATGGCTTGGAGTTGAACTGGTGACTCTGTGCTCCATAGCAGAATACTGTGACAGCTAAGGATATGCATCTGTTGATGCTTGCAGAAACAGCAGCATTTGCTCTGCGGATCAGGAGAGATTGAGTTTTTCATTTGTTTAGCAGTACTGTTAGGGAGCTTTCAAAGCGTAGTGGTACACTTGTGTAAGTGAACTGCATAGCATGTATTCATTGCTTTGTTCATTACAGTCAATGTCAGTGGATGGGCATTGAACCACCAACTCCAATAAAGTAGTTTGAGGTTGTCTGAGGCCCTGGCAAGCACGGTTGAAATGCACAGATGTATTCATTAATAGTTTGTGACAGCACATGAGAAAATAAATGGTATGAATAGCATAAACTGCATAACGAGATAAAGTGTGTAATTATAAAAAGAAAACAACACATAGAAAGTTGTATAACAGATTGCAAGTGAACATGTAAGAAAACAAATTAGTTCAACTTATTAACACAGATGACTTTTTGTTCTACCTTATTATAAGTTCTAAAATTAGCACATGAATTTACAAGAGCATCAGCAGCAACTACATTTTCTTTAAACTACTGTGATCCTTTCTATCAATGAAATGAGGCAGATGCTGATGTTATCTCATGTTCACCTCAGTTCGTTTTAGCAGCAGCACAAAACTTTAGTGCAGCCATTTTATTTGGTTGTGTGCTCACTTAAATACACATTAACCCCGTTGTTGTAATACTTGAGGGTAATCACTTTGTTAATTGAACAGATAATATTTTAGGACGTGTTTACTTCGTCTTTCTGTGGGGCAATAAATGCACTATACGAAAGCATTGCCCACTGTAATGAGAAATGTGTGTATGTGTGCATTTCAATCTCATTATCAGTGTTTTTTTATGAAAATTTATAGTAGCCTGCCAAGACCATGTGGGACAATTTTGAAGATGTATGAAATAAGAAAATTAACCAGTATATTGGAGGTAATCAGGCTTTGATGTTGCTATTGGAGCCTTTTTGCAGTAATGTCAAAAGACAGTCCACGGGCGGTGTCGTTGGTTTTAACGTCAGTTACTGCCTTCTGCAGGAGTGACACAATGCAGCCCTTTGCTGTAGCATGCAGTGCATCTGTGTAAACTTGAATTTGGTGCTTAGTGTCAGCAGTTCGATGAAGGGGTCACTGAATAATGACTTTACATGTAACTATAAATAGAAGAGTTTGCAAATAAATAGTTAATAAACTACATCTGCTAGTCAATTGAATAATGACTTTACATGTAACTATAAATAGAAGAGTTTGTAAATAAATAGTTAATAAACTACATCTGCTAGTCAATTGAACAGCCACAAAGTCAACATATGTGAGTTCTTAAAGGAACACTAGAGGTCAAAAGACAAGTACTAAGTTGGGCAATACGGAAACATTACATTTGTGTGATAACCAGTTCACCATTCCTTGCTAGAGCAGGGCAGTTGTAAGTGAGGAAATCACGAAATGAAGGAATCGGAGTAGCACCCCCTGGTCCCACCCTGTGGGTATCATCTTGATATGACTTCAGCTCATCTGTTTTGAATACTTGACTACTACTCCAGCTTACAAACGAGAAAGAATTAAATAAACTTTGACAATAATTAAATGCAGAGTAGCCACAGTTGTTGCTACATGTTGTGGCTATGGAGCTCACTGCATTGTACTGTCAGCAGCAGCGACTGTGACGTCAAGTTCTTTTCTCGGCGCAGGCGGCGCAAATTGAGTGGCGACACCAGGCACTTTTAGAGGCAGTTTTCGATGCAAGAATATTTGTTTATTGGCGAGCAGGAAGTGACGATAGGCTGCAACACAGGCAAAAAGTCAATCTAGCCAAATTTAATATTTTCCTTTAGTGTCCCTTTAAATTTTCTACTCTCTTTGCCCTTCATTAATTGGTGTAACACTTGCCCTTGCTTACGTGAATATGTAATGTGCCACAGAGGTTGACAACAAATGAGTAGAATTGAATTAAAGGACGCCTTACATAATAGAGTTGCTGCTAGCTGTGTTTTTATGTTAAATAATCTTGGAATAATACAAGTTGGTTGGTTGTATAGCAGTTGGGCACCTGTGTACATCTGATGGCATAGATATGTAGCCAAATCTTGTTAATTCACATTTCAGGGAAGTCCAGATCTCTTATTGGTATTGGAAAACACCTGGAGTGTTGAAAGCTGAATAATATGCAATCCAAAATAGCGTCATGAATTCTGCGTTGCGCATTCAAATTTCATGAAAGTATGTGTTGATGTTGCAGTTCACATGCATTAAGCCTCTGTGAACTGTGGTAATGAATTTGAAGTCTTGGGAGCCTGCAACTTAATTGAGAAGAAAACTGTTCCATTCCAGGAAAGTGCCATGGGCAGCAACCTTGAGGTGGCAGTTATTCTACATACAGACATGAGCAAAACAGCTGTTTCAACCCAGCTTGTTTCTCTCGAGGCAGACTGTCCCCTGGAACCCAAATCGGTCACCGTGGTTCCAGATGTGCATGTTGGCACATGCACCCTTCGAGCTCGTGCTTCTATCATGATGCCCTTTGAGATGGACCCGGACCCGAGTGAGTGGTTAACGTCTCACCATTGCACCTCACAAAGCCAGCATTGTAGAAGCAAGAGAGGAGTCCATAGATCAGGATGCTCTCTCGTGCCCTTTATACACTCATTGCACAGCCGTGGGGTAGTGTCAGTTACAATATATCCGTATGACAGCTACCTCTGCAGCAGACAGATGTTTCACTGATAGTTGTTTTGTGTAGTGTGCCAATGAAAAGAGCACACAGAGATGGTCGAGGCAAGCAGATGGAAGGACCAGAAAAATGTCACACATGGTGCTACAGCCAAGATACAGGCCGTTGGGTGCTTCAACTTAGATCTATCGAGTCTTCATGGACCGTTCAGCATGTTAATTTCTGATAGATGCTTGCACTTGTTATGGATTTGTATAGTGATGCTTTTGTGGCAAAATATTTGGAAACATACAGCACTGTTCTTAAAATCCATTATTGGGTTTTGTGTTTTAGATCTTATAATGGAAGATAATGGAGCAAGGTGAAGGAATTACTGACGTCAGACAGGTGTATGGCCAAGTACCATCCTTTGTATGCCACCACCATATCGGCTGATGCTAGTTCGTTCGGTCTTGGGGTGTTCCTGCTGCACACGCAGCCATCTGATAAACATCGCCCTGTTACTTTTGCCTCAGCAGTGACAAAAACTGAACAGAGGTATAGCCAAACTGAAAAAGAAGCTTTGGCAATTACCTGGGCTCTCTGGCAGTTCGACGAATTCGTACTTGGCATCACAATCGACATCGAGACGGACCATTTGCCTCTCATCTCACTTTTCAGCAAGATGAAACTGGACAGGTTGCCTCCAAGAATCCAAAAGCTAAGAATCATGACTATGCCTTATCAATTCAATGTAATAAATGGGCTGGGAAAGCTCTTGGCTACAGCTGATACCCTCTCATGTATCAGCACCCTGAACACATCACCCGTGTATGCTGTGGGGCTCTCGACAGAAGCAGTTGCCTGTACACCTTCAGACGTGTTAGAGCTTTTTGTTGCAGAAATGGTAGCCATCACATCTTAGGCTTTGTCAATCAATATAGAAGATGTGTGTCAAGCACAAGGCTTAGACGGTGAAGGCAGCACACTTCTACCAATGTGGGTGGCCACTGAAGTCCAAGCTGCTGCTGCACATCTCCAAGTATTCCTCAGAGCTCATTCAACGCACCATCTGCAGTGGCTTGCTGCCAAAAGGTGTGAAGCTGGTGATTGCACCATCGCTTCGATCAGCAGTCTTGGCACTGCTCCACGAGGGATATCAGGGTACAACCATAAGCAAAGCCCTTGCACAAAATTCTGTATGGTGGCTAGGAATCTCAAGAGACATTACCTATATGGTCGCGAACTGTGATAAATCTGCTTTTACATGGATCTACCAAGGATCTACCTACATGGATCTACCAAGGACTTAATAAAAAAACGCCAACAAATGAAAATAACTTCATCAAAAGATAAGACAGAATTCGCAGAACTATCAAAATTGATCAGTAAAGCCAGGCAAAGAGATGTAAGAAACTTTAACATGGGAGAAATAGAGAAAGCAGTAGAAAAAGGCACCAGCATTAAATCGGTCAAAAAGAAACTGCACTTAGGACAAAACAAAATGCATGCACTAAAAGATAAACAAGGTAACGTTATCAACAGTTGAACGAAATAGTAAAGGTAGCAGAAGGTTTCTACTCGGAACTGTACAGCTCTCAGACAGACCATACAACCTTAATAGAAATAGAACCAGAGGAGGACACCGAAATTCCATGTATAACCGCTGACGAAGTAAAAAATGCTGCCAAAAGCATGTCCCGCGGTAAAGCAGCTGGTGAAGATGGTATAACAGCCGACTTGATCAAAGACGGAGGAGATATTGTACTTGAAAAACTTGCATCGCTCTTCACGAAATGTATCAAGACATGTAGTGTACTGCGCAACTGGAAAAATGCTAATATAATCCTTATCCACAAGAAAGGTGACATAAAGGAGTTAAAGAATTACAGACCAATCAGCCTACTCCCAGTAATATACAAGCTATTTACAAAGGTAATTTCTACGAGGAAAAGAGAAACACTCGACTTTAACCAACCGAGAGAGCAAGCTGGTTTTAGGAAAGGTTACTCGACAGTGGACCACAGCCACGCTATCAACCTAGTAATTGAGAAGTACGAGGAATATAACAAACCTCTTTATATGGCGTTTATCGACTATGAGAAAGCATTTGACTCCATAGAAATACAAGCAGTTCTAGAAGCTCTACGTCGACAAGGGGTACCTGGCGTATACGTGAAAACCATAAACAACATATACAAAGATTGCACAGCCACACTACTCCTACATGAGAGAAGCAGAGAAATCCCGATCAGGAGAGGTGTGAGACAGGGAGATACAATATCCCCGATGCTATTCACTGCATGTTTAGAGGAAGTCTTTAAACGTCTAGACTGGGAAGAAAAGGGCATTCGAATAGGCGGAGAATATCTAAACAATTTAAGATTTGCAGACGACATTGTGCTCTTTAGCAATGATGGTGACGAATTACAAAACATGATTGATGACCTAAACAGGGAAATTATTAAAATTGGATTAAAAATGAATAGGCAAAAGACCAAAGTTATGCTCAATAGCTTAGCTAAGGAACAGGAATTTAAAATCAACAATGAACCCTTACAATGTGTAAACGAATATGTATACCTGGGACAGTTAATAACAGGAATTCCTACCCACGAAAAAGAAATTCTCCGTAGGATGGGCTGGAGCGCATTCGGAAGGCATTACGAAATCATGACTGGAAACTTACCGCTCTCACTAAAGCGAAAAGTATTCAATCACTGCATTCTCCCAGTACTAACGTATGGTGCAGAAACATGGAGAATAACGAAAAAACTAGAGATGAAACTATGGAGCACGCAACGTGCAATGGAAAGAAAAATGATAGGGGTAACGCTAAGAGATAAAAAGCGAGCAGAATGGATCAGAGAACAGACAGGAGTAGCCGATATTATCAATTGAAAGAAAGAAGTGGACCTGGGCAGGACATGTCATGAGGAGGAAGGATAATAGGTGGACAGTAAGAGTGACAGAATGGATACCAAGAGGGAAAACGCAACAGAGGTAGGCAAAAGGTTAGATGGAGCGACGAAATTAAAAAGTTTGTGGGCATAAAGTGGAACCAACTCGCTCAGGATAGGGTGGATTGGAAATCGTTGGGAGAGGCCTTCCTCCTGCAGTGGACCTAAACAGGCTGATGATGATGATGACATGGATGAACTTTGCTGAGCCCCTGATCCCAACTCCTACCCCAGGTCCTACCCCAGGATCTCGGGATGGACCTATTTCATGTCGACGGGCAAACCTTCCTTCTGGTAGTTGACTGCTACCATAAGTTCCCAGAAGTGATAAGGTTGAGGAGCACAACTGCTCAAGTTGTTGTTGATGCGTTAAAAAGCATATTCGCTTGCCATAGAATACCAGACAAATTCTTGTACGACAGTGACCCACCATTCTCATCACTTGAATTTGCAGCCTTCGCGTCCTTGTTTGGATTTGTTCATGCGACATGTATTCCACATTAGGCACAGTCGAATGGGGAAGCGGAGAGAATGGTTACAGCCACCAAAAATCTCTTACCCTAAGTGAAAGATCCCCACTTGGCACTTCTGAGTTACAGGGACACGCCAGGCATCAATAAGTTTAGCCGAGCTCTGCTCTTATTGGGTCGTCAGCTGAGGACTAAAGTTCCCATAAGTAAAGAATTTCTCTATCCCAACTGATTGCCGACGGAGACTGTTGCGTCGAGGGACGCCTCCTACAAGAAAAAGCAGGAGCGGAACTTCAACAAGCGCCATCGTTCTAAGGTTCAGAGACCGCTTTCAGCAGGTCAGCAAGTCTGGATGCAGCCAGAAAATGTTAAAGGAGCATTAGTAAGCCCAGCACAGCAATCTTGCAATGCAACAAATGTCACCTTGTCCCATTTGTTCCTGCATCATTGCCTTTGTAAGCTCTGCCAGATTCTGCTGCTCCACAGCCGCAAGTTGCCTCTTCAACCTCTCACGAGCATCTTAGTGTGATGGAATTGTCCAGTGACCTGACACAGCCTCTACACCAGCAGCGTAGTGACAATGATGGTGTTGTGCTTACATGTAGTGGTCGATGTGTTATCCCGCCAGACCTCTTAAACTTATGAAAGTAGGAGTCGCCAAACAGCAGTGTTTATTTAGTGGCACCAGTGTTTATTTAGTTGTTGTTGTTTGGCTGTAGCATGGACTGGTGGTCTCTCCTCACTCGCTTGAGGCTAAGCCTTTGGTGGCTTAACACTTACTGTCCAAGTTTCTTTTGGTAATGACATCTCGTAAAGTGGTATGGACAGCTTTCAGAGGCAGAGTGTATGATTTACACCTTTAATACTAACTGCTTGCTCAGGAATGCCTATTTAAATGCTTGGAACTAAAAAAAAAAAAATCAATCTTTCCTAGCAACCACTGTAACAATTTTGGTGATGCCTGTTTCATTTGAAAAAAAAATTAAATCTTGTGGCTAAAGAATGAAGTGTTTATTTGGGATACCAGTATGTTTAGAAAAATGCTTAGAATTGTAAATGGTAAAAAAAAAAAACTTGAGTATCATATTTACAGCACTGCAAATAAATATGCAGAAGTGTATCACAAAACTGTGAATGACACTAAATAATAGTGCATTTAAAATGGACAAGTTTGTTGTGTTGTACACTGCTCTAAAATATGTTTACTTATGTGTAGGGCTTTTGCAAAACCACTGTTAATATAGCAACAGTATCATGTAAGCTGAAAATAGACATGCATATCACATTTGTCCACTTGCAGTGCTTAAAGAAATGCAGTTATGGAGCTGCAGTATCTTTTTGTGGTGCACATTTATTTCTTTATAAACTTTGTGCCTAAGTTTGCTAACCTAATTTCTTGACAAGGAATTCCAGGCCCTAATTATTGTTCCATGCCGTATAATTATTCTTTATTTAGTCTAATGTGACAGATTTCATTCAAATTAGTCCAGTGGTTGTCTCATAAAGGTATTTATGCTTTTTAAAAGTGCGTGTTGAATGAGGAAACGTGGTCAGTGCCGGCCACATTTTTTCAAGCCCGAGGACCGTTCCTGAACCAGTTTAGGTTAGTAATGTTCAGTGTTGACTACTTACAGCAGGAAGCTGGGCTTGTTTGTTGCTTTAATTGTGTTGGGTACTAAAGGCAGAACACAACATCAAATAGACAGGTCATGTGCACACGAGAGAGACACAAATGCGAGGAAGAACACGAAGAGGCACTGACTCACAACTAGTTTATTGAAAATGAAATGCACATATATATATAGAGTTGTGAGCCAGCGCCTGTTTGTATTCTTCCCTGCGTCCGTGTCTCTTTTTGTGTACTGAAGACAGGTCACATGTCTGTCTTAGCAGGGCAAATTTGTAGTCTTTTAAGTACTGTGTATTTATGCTGAACTGAAATAGTATTCTTTGCATCTACATCCTTCTTTATAAGAGAGTTATATTGCCCGATGTTCATTTTTAATGTGTATTTTTTCTTTTGATTAGAGTTCCTGCAACAAAATTTGGAAGTGGCTGCATCACGTATGAAGCGCCGCCTAGTGGCTGATGTGCTGTCATTCCAGCTAGATGGCAGTGGTGTGCTAATGCGACGCAACTCTCCTGAAAAGGCGCTTTCTGATTTGGTCGACCAGTCGGGGGATGGAAGCAAGCAGCGACGTCTTAAGAACAGTCAGGTGATAGCATGGTTGCGAATACTGCTCTGCAAAACTTTGGCTCCAGTGAAGTAGTTGAGCCAAATGGACTTGGCTGCTCATGGTGCATGGCCCTAAAGAATGTGGTTTGCTCCTCCTCTTTCAGAGGATTCTCAGCTTTGCTGTTCTGGTACAGTGTACAGGGGAGGCTGCAGTGGAAGCGTGTGGAAAATCCTGCACACCTGTCATCCATTACCAGAGACGTAAGCTGACAGTGATTTTGAACGGAAGAGAAGTCTGATGGTTTCATTGGTGCATAGTAGATCAGCTTGAAGTGTTGGACGTGTCATTGGAGAATTGAAGGCCTACATTGTTGGTTTAAGCTGTAAGCTTGGCACCTTAGCAGTAGCTTCACAGCCTGCCTCACACACCTGTGTAAATGGCATAGTGCTGCAACTACTGCAAAGTGCCAATGTAGTGGTTGATATCGCATAGCAACAGTAACTTTCGTACTTGTAATAGACCTCGCACTTATAAAGAGCACCATTTTGTGAAATAGATTTGTCTACGTGGTCACACATTCTTGTTGTTTTTGTTGGTGAAAATTTTTGACTGGTCTGTCATTGTTAACAAGTTATCCTTTCCATGAGATATGCCTACTGTGGTTTATAGTGTTGGCATTGACTCTGTAATGAAAGAGTCTTGTCTGATCAGGCAGCTTGCACGGTGGGGGCGGGGTTGTAGGTATATTCGGACATTCTCGCTTGTGCTAATGTGCATTTGAGAATGCAAGCAGGAACCTATAACAAATTTTGTTTGCCAATTGGAGGTTAGCATGCCTCCTCAGTCAGTTGCAACATTCCATTAACTTTGGTTGAAGTTATTGGAGAGGGAATGACCTCTGCTTTTGGGAAGAGTGCACCTCTGACTGCCATAACATTCTGTTTACTTTGGTTGAAGCCATAGGAGAGTGCATGACCTCTGCAATTAGGGGAGTAGCATGCATCCTTGGAAGCCCTTTTGATAAATACTTATGATAGAATCTTCTATGAGGGAAGAAGCCACTTGTTTTACATTTTTTACAGTGGGAGTAAGATTTTTCATGGGGCCTGCTTGGGAGCCGTCTAACTACTAATAGTACTGTCAACAAATTTTTTTATGTACTTTGCCAGGGACATTTAAGAGTGGCTCTGTGGTCCTGCCTTTGGATGTGGTGGCCACTGTGGGAGTGGAAGATCCTGTCCCTGACATAGTTGACCTGCTGGCCCAAGAGTTAGCCAACCAAGTGGACCAACTGGTGTGCTGTATTGCACGCTTTTCTAAGGTGAGGTGCTGGAGCAACTGGACTACAACCGCAGTGCATGCATACTGTGGCTTTCTTCCTTTCTCTTTTTTTTTTTTTCATTGGAGCACATCATGTTATAATACGTAACTGAGAGGGATAATTTTGACTAGTATCACAGTGTAAATACCTCTGCCTTAGTTCCCTTTAGTTCTAATGGTGCGCACCACAAATTGTAGCGGTAGAGAGGACCTGGGGCACTGGCAAACGCACTTTCAGTAACATGGTTCATAGTGTGCCGTTTTTCCGAACTCCATGTCTTTTAAGTAAAAAGGAAAGGTGTTGAGCTCATGCATTAGCTGACTAAGTTTCACAGGAAAGCCACTCTATTTCAGCATGAGCTCAGAATAGGCAGATAACAGATGCAGAACTTGGTGAAAACCTTATAATGGGACAATTGTGTGGAGAATTTTAACTACAGTAAGAAAGCTTTCTTCAGCTCTTTAGAATTAATGCTTTGATCCAATGTAGTAATGTGTGTGAAGAATAAAAAACCCAGCTTTTGGAAACACATACACAAGAAGAGAAGTTGGACGAACACACCCTGAGTAATGTGATTGTGCATGGATCACAAAAGTGAGATAGCCCATTGCTTTCCATTAAAGCGCCCATGAATTATGCACATTTAGTTTTCACTGCCTCAATCATTTCCAATTTCTGAGTTGCCTAAGGTGTGCCGTTGCCTTAGGCTTGTGATTTCAATGAAGTATATTCATGCAGATGTCTCAATCAGCACGTGTTCTGGATTATGTGAGAGAAAAAGTAACTATACTCCATTTAATACATCACGCGCAATGCTGTGAAAGATATGCAAGTAGTTCGCAAAGAAAAAGAAAAGGAGAGAGGTTTCATTCCGACAAACAAATGACAAACATAAAATACAAACTTGTGTACTTCAATTGCTTCCCCATAAATGCGAGCCTGTATTGTCAAGCTAATGAGAAATGTATTATGATTTATGGCTGCCAATGAGGCATTTATTCTTTCTTGCTCACTGCATGTAATGCACTACTTTTTGGTCGCAGAAGTACACAGCATAAACACAAGCACTAGCTTTGACAGCGTTGCACCTGATGTATAAGGCAGAGTATAGCAATAACTAGCAGTAACTGTGCATGCCTTATCCATTATGCAATTCATTCTACTGCAAACAATGTTCCTTTGCTGTGATGAGAGGCCATGAGCATGTTGGCAACCTGGTCGACACATACTTCACATGCTGATTGTTTGCCAGTGAGTGCATCTAATATTTGGACAGCACTGTCAAGATTTAGTGTCTACACTGTTTATGGCATTTGAATATAATTTCAGTTCTTTCATACTATTAGAGATATCTTTGGTGTTTGTTAAATATTGGCAAGCGTAGTAATTTGAAGGCTGTGTACTGTGGCTAATCACAAAAGGGGCGATATAAGTTGCATGTGCGTTCACAAAGAGCATAAAAACTATGATATGAGTCCTGAACAGTTAGTGTAAAAATGTGTGAAAAATACACACACAGAAAAACACTGCTGGACCTTGCAGTCGTGTAAAGCTGCTCCTATGCTGTTATAAGAGTCTGAAGCAACCTCATGTTGATGCAGGGTGACAGCATGTATAGTGCACAGCCATTCCACTACTGGCCTACCGAATGTGGTCACTGGGTCACAGTAGTCTACCCCAATGGTGTCTCCCAGGACAGCTTGTGTAAGTACTGCCCATAAAAAGAAGATTATTTTGAAAGCTCATAAACGAAAGTGAACATGTGCTTCTGATGAATGAGGTAACAAATTACCTGCATGCAGAAAATGAAAATGGTTGTGTATTTATTCATTGAGTCATCTCTCCTACTTCCTTGCACGTTCTGCACATGTGCTATTTGAAGGAAATGGTGTTGAACCACTTGGGTGTTTCTGAAACTTTGGAAGCCTGTCTCCTCTTTTACGATTCTTGTGTTCATGTTCTCACTGTTTTTACTTTATGGATTTGATCCTTTAAGAAATGGCTCATTTCAATTCAAATGTGTGTAGGGTCATTTAAAATTCTTTGTTTATGACCACTAGATCATTGTTGTCAGATTATTATAGGGGAGGTTTCACTCCACAGTACATTGTGCTGAGTTGCCGTAGCATTCTTTGTCAAATACCTGGGTGGTTAATTGGCTTAGATTGTTATGCACATTTGCAACATGATATGCATGGTTTTCGTGGGAAGTGCTATAGTGTCTTTATGCTGGGCGACTATGCAGTGTCCTGTCGTCGTGAGCTGCATCGGGTGCTCCTTCTGCCTGAGGACCGGCCACAATTTCGCAAGTCCAACGTCTATGCATTCCCCGATGACCTGGCATCGGAACCGTATCTTCGCAATGTTCATGTTGGTCTTAATGCCCCAGCAGGTGACTACTGCAGTCATTTTGTCTGCAAGGGATGGGCAGCCAATTTATGGTTTGAAAGATTCTATGGAAGCCCCGAAGCATGCCGTTTGCTGTCTAGAATGTTCATAGCCATGAAAAGATGATCATTAATGGCAATTTAAAGAAACCTGCCATCAATGCTATTTATGAGGGACCTGAGCACTTTAGCACTCTGTGACAAGGTGCACTCACTGATCAATCAATCAGTCACCCTTTGCTTTTCATCTATAGGGAATAGAAACATGGGATTTGTGTGCAAAGGAACTAAGAAAAAAAGGCAACCTTTTCACTGCCTAACAATTTAACAGAATTAGTGTGAAACACATGCCAATGACTTATTTGTGGCCCCCTTGAGTTATTAAGGCCATCTGGCACCTTTTATATGATCTTGCAATGTTTCTTTCTAATTACTCTGTCATGAAAATTTAAGCACATAATGACCATGGATGCTGAACGGCCAAGTAATAAGTAGTTATAAAGATAATGTGTAATTACTTGTAATTATTAATGGAATATTTGAGGTGGAATGCAAAAGAACACATTTATTAGTATTTAAAAATTGTGGCCAAAAAGGAAATAGTGGACTACTTAGACTGTATATAGAGTGTAATAAGAAAGATTGATAAAAACGAAGTGTGTACAGAAGTCGATGTTCCAATGCTCTGAATATGTTGCTTATCTTAAAATACTCAGGGGAGTTTCGAAACTTCAGTGGTACGGCGATGTTTGACATTGTGTGTGATGCTGTTGACTTGTTTTTTTGTGCACAGGATGTGAGATTCGGCTGGTGTTTGGCCAGTACAGGTACCGGCACTACCAGCAGGATCGGATGGACGATAATGGGTGGGGATGTGCGTATCGCTCACTGCAGACGATCATATCCTGGTTCCAGCTGCAAGGCTACACTGACTGTGCCACGCCCACTCACCGCGAAATACAACAGGTTGGAACCTGTTTTGTGCTTTCAGCCATCAACATTATGGGCCTACATGGCCACAGCCATATAAAATTTAGTGCTTTTCAAAATTGCTTTTCCGTTAACATCAGCCTGCTTCACATATACTTCAGAACAGTTTGTTCATCTGGCAGTGTTCCATCTTTTCTCTCATGTTGTGCCTGTGAAACCCTTGCGTAAATTTTTTAATTGAACCATGTTATTGAACTTTCTGTTTGCCTGCTGTGAACATCAACTCAGTTTCTTTCCTAACTTTTAATACAGGAACAGTGCTAGAAACAAGACAGAAGAAAGGAGCACAAACAAATTGACTCATACCTTCTTGTGTATCCTACTATATAACGAAATTGATGAAGTGCCAGGAAAATTTCGCTGTTGTGACTGCTGTGGCATTGCAGGATGATGTGATGTTGAATCTCGCAGGTGGTCTTTGCACAGTAGCTATTGTGCGAAGTGGCTCACCTGGGTTGCTGTTTGCTGCTAATGATGTTGACAAAAGCAGCTGTATATTCACTTAAGAGCAATGTAATTATGGTGACACAAGTGTGCCAACAAAGAACAGTGCATTGTGATTAGTGGTGCTTTGCCACAAGTTGTGTGGAATGCTGCTTAAGCAACCAGGAAGTCAAATGTGCCGTCTCACAGTGATGGCACTGTAGGTGCTGTGGACACTGAAAATTGTTGTCTATTGCTAATTTAATGTGGTGAGGCCCCAGGTAATATGCTTCATTGTGCAACAGTCTGTCCTCTCTTCTGTTTGTATGCTTCACTGCATTTCATGGCTTTATTGCAGTGAAGCTGACTAAAGTAGACTTGCTTTCATGGAGCAAAGATGAGACACTTGCCACACAAGCCATCGATGTACTGAGACACTCACCTTGCTTGTTTTCCATCTTTAGCATGCAATTCCATTAAGAGTGACAGCTTCTTCCATAAAAAGCAGTAATACAGTAGAACCTCGTTATAACGAACTATCGGATATAATGAAGTAATCACAATTCCCCTTGAAATTCATATAGATGAAATTGATATTGGTTATAACGAACTAATGGTTATAATGAAGTAATTACCGCTCCCCCTTCAACTTTGTTATAACGAGGTCTTACTGTATTTCTTTTTGTGTGAAATAAGAAATGATCTTGGTAATATATATTGGAAGACACACACTTGAAGGTGCATCGTTTGGCACAGCATTTGATATATGGAATGCGGTGGTGAACATTTTCATTGTGTGTTAGTACAGCGCTATAACTTTTGCTTTGTGTGATATCTTCAAGGGAACGTTTAAACTTTTAGATAAAGACTGTAATTCACCGTAAGCTTAATTGTTTAGTACACTGTGAAGCCTCCAGCATGTTTTCTCATGTTTTGAACCTGCTAGGTCATTTTTAATTGTAAAACATGTGTATAGTGTAGTAAAATGTACTATTTCACTAATTACATGATGACAGTGATAACTAATAAAAGCACTTAAATTGTAGTACTTGGATCTTAGTACAGTTTGTTAGGGCATGGTGAACGTAAATAAAAGAACACGCACAGTTTGAAAGAATGGAATGAAAACTATTTACTTGGAACTAAAAAGGTGAATTAAAACGTTAGACAAGGATGAAATTTTAACATAAAACGCGCACATTCTTCACACAGTCACACAGCCGCTCGCACATCGCACTCGCTCGCTTTCGTGGCTCTGCACACTCACATCGTCTCCTGCGCACTACCGCATCTTGTCGCTCTGTGTCCAGTCAGTTCGTCTTCCCGCACTTTTGTCTCACTCACTCTTCCAAAGCCACATGTCCACCGGCACTCACAGCCATGCCGACGCACATTGCTACAAACGCTGAAACACGCACATACATGCACTCACGCGCACCAATATTTGCACAAAAAGTTCTGGGAACCGAGGGAAGGACCATCCGGCCCGCGCAGGGCAATGAATCACCGGACTCTTCAGTCCACAAACGAGGAGGAAGCTCGTTTAAACTGACAACAAACACTCACGCGGGAGGACAGAAATAAATAAGGAATAAAAAGAAAAATAGTCAAAAGATTCGCCAGCAGTCGCGTACAAGTTGAACACCATTATAACGAACCTGAATACAGAAAAATACTTTGTTTAATTTTAGTCATAAGCATATATTCAATACATGAAGATATTGATGATAAATGTTTTAGGGTGAGGCCCTTATATTCAATGATTCACTCTACATATTTACATTTACTTTGTTCAGGTTTGACTGGTGCCTTTGTTTTATGTATGCGTGTTAGCACGAGAAAAATATTTATTAAATTTATAGTATTTATGCTTCATTATATCTAACACCTTGTCATATTGTTCATTATGCCCCTTTAGATACTGGTGGACATTGGAGACAAGCCATCTTCATTTATAGGCTCAAGACAATGGATCGGCTCCCAAGAGGTTGGCTACTGTCTCAATAAGCTGCTTGGTGTAAGCCACTTGATATCATTGTTATTGCATTATTTCTCACCTCAAACCCTCTGTACTGCTAAAGCTGTCCTACAACACCTTTTTTTCAGGTCGCTGTATTTTCATTGAATCTATTCTCAGCTCGTCAAACAAGTTTCATTAACTATGAAATTTCGTGCATGCAAACCCGCTTTATCGACCAAGGAAACTACAGACATGTCATTTATGGGTCAACAGGGAGTGCAAACTGATGTTAAACATTAAAACACATAAAAATAACAAACATCAAATCAATCTAGATTGTTAGATTAACTTTCTGAAAACACAGCACAGTATACAAGTTCAGCGAAAGGTCTCAACTTTCGGGCCCATGCTGTTCTTCAGTAATTCAAAAGAGGTATCATAACAAATGCCAGCAATCATGCTTAAATGTTCACTTCTATTTCATGTACTTTTTATTTGTTTTAGCGTGTCCATTGCACTAGATGCTTTGTATAAGCATGTACCGCTGTGCTGACCACTATAGGAGTAGGAACAGGAGCCCTTTGCAGCCTTTTGCTCTTGCTCCTGTTTCTACCATTTATTTTCACTCAGAGGTCCGACAGAGAAAGTACTACGCTTCTGGTGATAATATAGTCGATGACCAGTTTTCGCACATTTCTTGCAATTCGGACACCCTCGTGGCACTGTCACAATGGTATTTCATTATATAAGTATGTTCGAAATTTTGGGCTAAAACCCTCCCTTGTCTGATTTTTCTTATTTTTGCCATGACTTCGGGTCTGAAACGGGATTAATTGAAGCCACCGTCACTGCTATGTTGATTATCTCACAGCCTTAAACCAGCATTCGCATGCATCAAGCCACATGACCATACCGGCTGCCAAAAGTCGGCTTTATCGCAGTACAGAAATGTTACTCAGTCAAGCATGTGCAACGTATTGCAGTGAAGCATGTCAACGGTGGAAAGGAACCATTGTTCAGGGACATAGTTTCTGTTCTGTGATTATACACATATGCTCACCCGCCATCTCCGATCACTGTACGGTAGAATATTGTTATTTGGGATAAATAATATAAAGAATTATTGACTGTGACGAAGCAATTCTCATGCCATGTGGAATTTTTTATACTGAAGTATGACTGTACAGCCATGGAGCCGTATAATAGGTATACTGCCAGGTTTTCATAATTCTTTCATACATGGTTGAGGTGAGCCCTTGAGGGCCCTTGAGGGCCCTTAATGGCTAACTCCAGTGGTTTTTCCACATTAGTGGGTCTTAATAAAATTGCCTAGGTATGTTCCTTGGCACACTTCCATCATTTGTGCAAGATTACAGGCATGAGAGATGCGCAGATTGCTTAATATCAATCTTTACTGATTACCTCAAACAGCCCACGTGGCTCTTCCTACAATTACTGGCTACACTGTGTGTTGACGTCATCATCAGCTAAGCAACAGAAGCGCACCGTTGCTATAGCAAACTTCGTGACATTACCAACAGGGGAAGACACATGTGCTGTTGTACCCAGTAAAAGATGGATTGACCGATTCAAAATCACTGCTGGGTTTGCTTTTAGTCTCGGTTTCTCGCATTCTTGCTCATTAAAAATTATCTTCGCATTTGCTGAGCATTTCTACTGTCAGGAGACTGTGGCAGGGGTGCCTTAGGAACATAGAATCATCACTGGAGTTTGCCTTTAAAGGAATGCTGACATGAAAATCTTGTGTCTTGTTTCCAATGTTGCAATAGGTAGCTAACGGCCCGATTATCACTGGAAATGTTTCATCAAGTGCATGATAGTTAATTATTTGAAGATGTTTTTATAGTTCCCTGTTGCAGTTTCAGTTTCAGAGAGCACTGAGAGAGGCATGATCAAGGTGGTTTGCTGTAAACACGCTGGCCATGTAGCCGAGCAAAACAGTGACAGCTTAGTTAATTAACCAACGTCATGAATTAAGGTGGCGGTCCCACTCCGGTGGCGCGCTCCCCGCATTTTAGTCGTTTTTTGCGAATGCGCTGTGCTCTCTACGCTGGTTGTGCAGACGTGAGGTATAGTGCGTCAGAAATCTTAACTTCTGCGCTTTCCTACCACACTTAGCATTATTGCCTAGACTGAAGTGTTAAGTAACGACAGTGAAAACAGTCGGAGAAAGAAACTGTGTTTTTGGCGTACAACCTTCCGCATTACTGAGTTTCCAGCAAAACTTCTCAGCATAGGGAAATGAAATTTTCTGTGCTCTTAAATGAAATGTCATTCTAGAATTCTATGAAGAGAAATTTCGTGTAAAGCAATCAGGAACTTATACAGGCTCCAATGAAAATGACCAAAACAATAGAAGTTTATAATCGAATAACGTTTGTCCTTTTCAACGTAGAACAACGGTATTTGGTAGTTTCCTAGGCCGTAGTCTACTTATCATTTGCGCGAAGTTGAGTTACGTTCTGATGAACACATCACGAGTTATTATTACTTCAATTTGGCAATTTTGAGCTCTACTTAGCCACGCATTACTGACGAATTGGCAAAACTGTTTAGGTTGAAGCTCTGAAATTTTCAATAATCAAGCAGGAAGCCCTTCTCTCAAATCCTATGAAGAGAAAATTCTCTTTTTCTTATTAGGAAATTTAAATGGGCGTAGTGAATTTAGCTAATTTTTCTGCTGGCCAGGTCGGTACAAATTGGCATTTCTTGTCATGCACCTGCTAAGTCACGACAATTGCTGCACTTTAGTGGAATCATACGGTGTCTTATGATGACTTGCGCTCAGTAGTTTTACCGAGGAGCGCCTCAAACTAAAGATTTTTGATAAAATATAGATCTTGAAATTGTTTTCTAGCAGTGGTGCCCTCTGTGGAAAAAAATATCAACCTCTTGCGCGTGAGTTCTAACGTTTGTCAAAAGCGGCGCCACTAAACACTACAAAGTGGGTACGCTCTCCCTCCATCGAGCCTCATACAGTTTTACCCCCTTCTCAAGACCGGTTTCTGTGAGCACGCGCGTCACGGCATTCGGGTATTCGGAGAACCATTTCCAGCTTCCCTTCACTGCTTCCCGCTGGGCGCGAGAAGGCACCCATTGTGTCCCCCCCTTCACATCAGGACAATGCCGCAGCCCTCCAACTTTTTTTTTTTTTTTGTGAAACATACGTTCAAAAGGCGGGGAGATAAGGAAAGTTATTACTGGTGACCGTAGTGTCTGTCTGGCTCAAGCAGCTGACATGAAAGAAGGTGGAGTGGGAGTGAGAGAGGAAGGCACAGAGGAGAGCTATCTACATGTAACCAATAGAACACAATGCCTGCCACTTCTCCATGGTCTGCGCTACTGAGCGACAAATTCTTTGGAAAGAAACTTCGGTAGAGACTCCGAAGTGCACAGTAACTGTCTCTCGTCTGAGGAAACCTGAACTGAAACACTCGCACGGGAAGGGGAGTGAAAGGAGGGAGTAGGAGGGAGAGGTCGCATTCAGTGGCATTCAGGGAAAGGGCAGCGGCTTCCTCTTGGTGTGGTGTGCCACGCGACGAAACAGCCAACGATCTCACAGCAAGTGCACACCTACCGTTACCTGTCGATGTCCCCTAGGCTTGAGCAGCGAAGACATTCGTGGCACCATTCAATGCCACATACAACAACGTGACCCAGACCCAGCATCGTAGGAGTGGAAAAGCTACCCGCTGTCACCTCGCGCAACATGTTGCACTACCAACGGACGGGACTGCTGCGGTTGCGCGACGGGAGGGTGCATGTGGACGCAATCTCGCACAAACAAACCCGTCAATTTCAGGTCTGCATATGCGCTCCCTGTACACCATCGAACCTACCTTTACACACGCAAGTGCCTTGGATGCAGAGCGATCTCGACGTTATTTCACGTAAGGCTGGAATTTCAGCTTCTGGCTATTCTTCCATTTCCTCTATCTAAATCCTACGAGGCTGTGCTGCGTGACGTGAAGCCCAGATGTCCACGTGGCACATAGCGTTGCAGCTGCTTTTGGCGCTACAGGTATATATAAAGTGAGGGCCCCACCATATATTCATTCAATGGCCTGAACAAAATCTCTCCCTCTCTCCTTGGCATAACAGTGCAAGTGTGCAGTGACGGGTGACAAGCTATCTTGAAGAGGGTGCTTCAAAAATGAACTGCGAGATGTTGTATGCATAAGCTAACAGCGCACCTACCTCATGACCATATGCCCCTGCCCCCTACTCTTCCACAGTCACCGCTCAACGCTCTCAGTAACCGTGCAAGCGATTTTGAAGTGCACACAAAACTTGCCTTCGCCTTCCCCGTTTTTCCAGATTCGTACGACGATATCTGGAAAGTTACTTTCTCCATACGGTGAAGCGTGATAAGTTCGGCAAAGTACTGTGTCTCCTATTCTACGCAACTTCGGTTCAACAATACGATTAGAAAAAGAAAAGCATTGAGCAAGCTCTGTTTAGTGGGAAGTGCGGATGACTGGGTGACCTGTAGCACTCCAAGCATTTCTCAAATGTTGCGTGTTTCGACATCCAGTGAAGCTTTGAGACACGTGATAAGGTAGTATTCTCGTTGACATATATGGTATTTTATCTCCGTTATCATCATACTCGCGTGGTGGTCTCATCTCCATATTTTCCACCCGCTTTTTCGTGTAACCACCGCACCTTCGAAAATCGATCGAGCAGATTTTCCCGTAATTTCTTTTCGCGAAGTCTCAGAACACAAAGAAAAGGTTGCAGTGACGCTTCATTCAGCAAACACGGGATTGTTCCAAAATATTCGGGCCCAAAGCCTACCTTGTGTGCTGCGAGCAGGATGTTATAAATTTGTGGTCTTTGTGCGAACGTCTCGCGGTTCCTTCGAGACCAAGAGATTCCCAAGGAACGTTTGGGCAGTCAGTCTTTGCTCACGTGAATTAATTTACGCGCATACGTTACGCACAAGCATTTGAGTGATACCCCCATGTTGTACAGCGCTTTGACTGTAAATGTGGTGGTTCACTCAACGGCAAGACTCCCGATGAACGTGCAGGGCGGCATGACGGTTCCTTTAGCAACGCGGATGACAAGTACCTCTACTTCCACGAGACACCCGACTACTCGCCTTACCTCCCGTTTCTAAACTCGGGACGCATACTTATGCTAAATTCAATACAAGCAAATGCATCACACAGCCACCACTACGAACATTTACGTCAAAAAACGCAACTGCAAGTTACGCCTTGATATAAATTAGTGACACAAATGAATCCGTCTCAAGTTTCTCCTTCGCAGCCGGAGAGAGACAGCAACCGAAAGTTAGAGCAACACATGGTTAGCAGCATACGAAGCCGCCTTTGTGTAGCTTGCCGTTGAGAAGATCCGGATTGACTGTTCCCACGAGACTGCCTATACTTGTCAGGATTCGCAGAAAGTCAACACGAGGGACCGTTCCCACGCGACGCGCTCCGCTTGAAAGTGCAGTATTTAATTTTCGGAACACTTATCTCGACAGTACACCTGTAACCTGCAAATTTATAGCTGTTGTCAGTGATATATATATAATTTTACGACTGCGGGTATGATTGGACACACGCTCGAACAACTGGACATCTGCAATCGGATGTTGGGAAGTGTCTAAGCACATGCAGCAAGAAAGTTTTATGTGCGCACATGTGTATATTCATGACATTACTGAGTGATAGTTCACTCATAATGCCTTCTTTTTCACTTCTGCGTTTATCTGCAGAGAATATAGTGATACGCAAGCGGTATTTATTTGCTTGCACTATGCTTGCTTCACGTTCTGCGAATTACGATTAGCTTAGGCGGTGGGTGCTGATAAAACGCTGGACGCATACCTCGCATACATGTCGGACGCATACTTGAACACAAGAAAGTGCATCATACATGACACAGGCACTGATACGAAGACTCATGTCAAAGAATGCAGCGGCAAGTTGCGCCTTTTTCTTATAGGTTGTAGAAATTAATATCTCGAGTTTCCTCTTCGCGTAGGACAGGGACAACGCCCGTTTGTTAGACTAATGCAAGTTTATAGTAAATACCTATTGTAGCGGTCGGCTTAGCTTGTCGTTGGGAATATGCCGAGTGCTCTGTTCCCACGAGAAGGACTGGGCTTTGGTTGGTGAAGTTTCCGGGATTCGCTGAAAGCCAATGCCGGAAACCGTTCTCACGCGACTACTCCACCTGGTGTACTCCGAAACGCAGTCGGTCAGCGTTAGTTGCATATTGTTGGTGCAATGAGCGTTCGCCGAATATTTCGGGCTGCTGACTCCCGCTCTAATATGGAGAAAGTGCTGCGGAGAGGGCCGTATAGTTTCTGCACAGCAACCATCTCCTTCTCGCCTACGCCTCCACTGCGTAGGCGAGCCCTCCAAACAGTTCATCGCAACCGCAAAGTGTATGCGTAGCATTGTTGTACATGCATTTTCTCGCTTTGTAGAACGCGTTGTTATGTATTGTGTACTGCGCTTTATTACAGTAATCTTTATGTTACGACATAATGCAGGAATTAAAATAAAGTGCGCTATTAGAGACACTACAGATGACTAACACGCACATGCACGCACGCTTTAGTGAAGACAGTAAATGAAACAGAAGAAACTGGGTACCATTTTGGCAAACATTTTCAGAGGAATTTTACAAGCATGATACCTTACTATAGTCTTCAGGTGATGGAATATAAACAGCTCGTAGACAGCAGGCAAAATCGCACTCGCGTACTTCCGTGCACGGACGACAAGAAAGCCTGTCGCATTTATTCCATAAACCCTATAGTCGCAGTGAACAAGAATGCAGTTGTGGCCATGCAGCATGGAAGTCAACCGCTGAGCTAATAACATGAAGGCCTGTTTGCTGATATCCAGTGTCTGCACACACTTTTGGAGCACCCCAATTTTTATACATGGCAGCCTCATGTCGACAGCACCAGAACAGAACTTTGCTGTGTATTTGTGAACAACCGATGAGTCCCTAAATGGGGGTCCTTTTACTTCATTTCAGTTGACCAACGTTCGTTTAGACAACCACATCGCATCTAAAGCGTTACCTCATCCTTGCAAATTGCCAACGACAGGAGGAGTCACACAAGAGAAAAATAGTGCTGGTTGTCGCATGCACACATAGAAGAATGGGGCTATTGTTGCGCATGCCCGGAAGCTTTGTAATTCGCATGCTTACGGTACCCTTTTCAAAGCAGGAAAAATCGTTGTTCACGCAGTCAAGTGTCATGCCTTACAGGCTTACTCTGGACACTGCAGAGAGAGGTGGCTGCAGGTGAAATAAAAGAAGAGACTGCCTGCTCAGACATGGGGGGGGGGGCATAGCTAATGCTCGTGAGCAGGGACAGCCGTAGCGGTCGCCCTCAGACCTGAATGAAAAAAGGACACATTTCAAAAACCGAAGAGAGCAAAAAGAAAGAAAAAGACAGACTAAGCACACGCATGCACAGACATACACACCGCTCCGAGAGTGGGACTAACGACAGCAATTACTTGCTCACTGGGGGAGCACGAAGGAGAGAATACAGGAAGCCAGAGGAAAGGCCACAACATTGTAGTGTGTCCACCCCCCACCCCCTAGACCCCCAGTCTCACCCCCCTCTTTTTGTGTTCTATTCTTCGCTTCTTCGCGTACTGTCCCCGGCTAGTATATGAACGTTCACAGAAGCGCGTCTCCTCCTCACCCAGAGTCGGCCGCAGTTTCCTTTTCTCCGTTCTCCGCTACCCTGACCGAGTGGCGTAGCCTAGCGGGAAAATTTTAACTACGACTGTCATGGTGGCGGTGAGACAGTCACCTTAAAGTGCACATTTCGAATCATCACTGGAGTTTGCCTTTAAAGGAATGCCGACATGAAAATCTTGTGTCTTGTTTTCAGTGTTGCAATAGGTAGCTAACGGCCCAATTATCACTAGAAATGTTTTCAAGTACGTGATAGTTACTTATTTGGAGATGTTTTTATAGTTCCCTGTTGCAGTTTCAGTTTCAGAGAGCACTGAGAGAGGCATTATCAAGGTAGTTTGCTGTAAACACAGTTGGCCATGTAGCCAAGCAAAACAGTGACAGCTTAGTGAATTAACCAATGTCATGAATTAAAGTGCGCATTTCATGCTGAAGTTTCATGTTTTGTCAGAAATTGCCCAGTCATAAGAACATCTAAATATTTTTTCATATACGGTATTGAAGGAAATGTATATAAAGTTTTCATTCTGTAGGCTTTACTTCACCATTTCATTCTCAAGCTCTAGAAGCAGATTAATATGCAGTGTTCACTATTTGCAGTGCAAAACTTCTTTGCTGTTCATATTTTATGTGGCACAACAACTTCACTCTTCAAATACTCCTTGTTGTACATCATTGTGGCTCACGCTACCCGTGGACTTTCACAGGTGGAGTGTCGGACAATGTTCGTGAGCTCCGGTGCTGAGTTGCCAACCAAGAGCCGTGAACTTATGGCACATTTTGAGAAGCATGGCACTCCTGTCATGATTGGTGAGTGGTTCCCAGTTCATTTTTACCAGCTCAAGATAAACCTGACACAAAGGAGAGACATACCCTTAACACCAGCTTGTGCATGTCAGTCTACCACTTTGACATGTCATTTTTCTGTGTAGTAGTAGAGTTGCTGAAATGCAACCATCATCCACAGTATTCACTGTCTGAAAATTTTCCTGTGAGAGGAATGTGTATTTTGTGCTGCAGGTGAACAAATTACGCATTTAGCATTAACTCATGTCTGGAATATTAGACATTTCTAGTTTAGAGCGTTAGCGTGACGTTACCGTACTGCAAACATTCGTTGCAGAAACGAGCTTTAGTTGATCAGAGAAGCGTTTATGGCCCGATAGCTGTGATTGTGGCTCCATCTAGCGAAGGATACATGCGTTAAAAAAGGTGAAAAGAAATAAAGCTTGAAATGTTCACGTATGCTCCCGTGTGCAGCGGCATTCTAACTTTCCAAGAATAAAGAGAAGTAATATATACGGACCAAGCACTAAGAGCATAAATTGACATGTTGCAGAAACGTAAACAGATGTTCTCTCACTAGGCCTAGCAACAATCGAAATGGGAAGCGATCTCGAAAATTCGGCTAAGTTATCCCTAATACTGCATCGTCGAAGCTACCTGAAGGCAAGCGAAGCCATTTTGCACAGTCATTTGCTGCGAACGAAGTTAATCCTGCCACAGTAACGCTCAATTCAGATCGAAGCGGGCGTCCGAAACTGCCGCCATGTTTTATGTAAACTACGATAACCACGCAAACACGGTAACGTTAAGTCTGCGAAATACCGTGGGCACGGTAAACGGTATCGGCCGTTTACGGTACTGCGCATGCGCACTTCCATCCCGCTATTCCGATAACTACGCTATTACGCTAAGCCCGATAAACTAAAAATGTCTATTCTGTGTAAGTTCAGTTATAGGAGTAGAGTATTGAGATAAAGCATGGCATATCAAATTTTATGAAATGTTTTCTATACAAAAATGGTTTTGTAAGGGTACCCACGATCATAACTTGACGACGAGTGTTGGGCCGCTAAGCTCGTATGTGTGGGTTCAATTCCCAGCCGTAGCGGCACTTTGATGATAGTGAAATGCACAAACACTCGTGTTCTTACATTTAGGTGCCCACTCAAGAACTGAAGCTGGTTGAAATTAATTCAGTTCCCCAGTTAATTCCCCAATTAATTCAATTCCTCTTTATCATATTGTGGCTTTGACACATAAAACCCTAGAAATTTACATTTTAAGTACTGCTGAAACCTACAATAACGAAATCGGCGGGGGAAGCCAAAAATTTCACTCCTGCGGGAATTTTGTTGGCGCTGAGAATGCAGCAGAAAACACAGGGAATTGACTAAAAACACATTTTATTGCCAAAAGTCAGTAAGCTTACTTACTTACGGCAGCAACGAGTACGCAAAGCCAACGAATGAAGTTCCACGTGGATGTGGATTTGGCTACGCAGTCCACGATTATGAATCAGCATAACAAGCAGGTGTTTCCACGTCAGCCCATTAAAATATTAACACGTGCCCACTGTAAAGTCGCTTCAGATTCTTGTGGTTCGTTTTTAAAAATGTACTCAGTACTGCTAATATAAATGCATTTTTGGTTGAGACACTGTGCAGTCACCCGTACCGATGGGCAAACCATCATCATCATCATTGTTGCAGCTTTCTTTATTTTTCTAAACAATGATGGCAGCAGCTGCTCAAGTGCGCAGTGGTGATAGTTTTGCACAATTTAAGGAAGGGTACCACGAATGCTTTTGAGCAGTTTTTGAATGCAGGTAACGTTATGAGAGTAGATTATTTGAGCACTCTCGTTTCAAAAATTTCGTTAATGAGGGACTGCACTAAAAATATGTTTCGTTAGTCGCGAGTTACACAATGCATTGACTTCTATGGGCGTTCGCCAGTGCTCTGAAAATATTTTGTTGCAGAGAGAATTTCGTTCTCCCGGGATTTCGTTATCGTGAGTTTAGACTGTATTGCACGGTGCAGTATTCACATTCATTATTATTGACAATGCAGTTTCTGAAAGTAATGCAATGAAATCATTCTTGTCCTTTCAAAGGAATGGCATAGTTGAATAGTAGCAGTGGCGCTTTTCTTGGATGTAAAAGAGAGTCTGATGTCAGTCATCTGCACCCTTTTTGGCAATCTGAAATGACGGTGCAATCTTTGTAATAATGTTTTCACAGTCACACTTGATGCACTGCATAGCCAAGTGACCATGTCTCACTCGCGTGCAGGTAATTATTTGAATGTTGTACATGCAGACATGACAGCTTCTCACTTCTCTCATTGTTTCACTTTTGTGGCGCAGGAGGTGGGATGCTGGCACACACTATCATTGGAATAGCTTTTGATAGCAAAACGGGCGAGTCACACCACCTTGTGCTTGATCCACACTACACGGGCGGCGAAGATCTGTCCACCGTGCAGAATAAGGTAATTCTGGTACTCTCTTCATCACTTTCAAAATACAGCTGTTTTCTTCTGCACCAGAATGAGAAAATGCCCAAATTTAGCAGGTTTTGCTTTTTTGGTCCTCTTAACACAGTGGTTCTCAAATTGGGGTCCACGAAGTAATTCTTGAGGGTCCCCTGTGCACACGAACACACACGCATGCACACACAAAAGAGACGTTTTTCTTTCTTTTTATGCTTCATTGCATGGCACTAGTGTACCGTGGCGAAGCCAGCTTTGCCACAGTACACCATTGTCATGCGGTGAAGAGCACTAAGAGTGTGGAGCACAACCTGTCACAGGCCACCATTGGCAACAAGCCAAACACATTGGCGCTAGTGTCTAGTGAGCAGCTGTTTTCAGTGTTTGGAAGAATTGTGACATTGACACGGCTGTCACTGCTCCCCATGCATATGGGGCAGCTAACCTTACTTCATGACAACATTGAATGACTGCAGGTGCGGTACAATGTGTACTTTTCCTGTGAATATTTGCTGTACAGCCAAACTGCCTTTTTGTCTCTGGTCGGTGCTAATTTTTTGTGAAAGCCAAGAGTAGTATTCATATTCGAAAAATGTTCAAGCCACACTTGGCAGTGATTATTCAAATTTGCTTAAAATTCAGATTTTGATATTTGCACACCCCCCTACTAATTCCCCAATTTCGAAACCTGTTTCTGGAACCGCGCAGCAATTTGCACAGCATTGTTTCAGTTGGTCTCGGTCGCTGCCTATTTCCCACCGTACATTGTTATTTTATAGCGCTTACAGCCTCACACCCTCTTTTTGTCGCCGTAAGGGGCATGGAGGAAAGAAAAAGCTAGGAGAGCACATCACATGGCAATCTTGAAGCTTAGTCTAAAAAATTTGAAGGAGAGAATCATGGGAAATGGGCCTCTATCACATGGTATGCAAGCGGTCGAATAATGCACGGTCAAGCGCCACTAAAGGGTACCGCTTCCAAACAACCTTGAGCAGTCTGGCAACTATGAAGGGCCTAGTCCTACCAGAGAGGCACCGTGCACAGGCAACAGAGGAGGTTGGCTTGCCAAGGTTAACAGAATCATGCCTTCTAGTTTGTTTTTAACGCGATAGCATTAGAGAGCTCATTCCGCAGAAATACCGCCGCCGGTGTCGGTGTCTCCACGCGTCTCTTGTGAGCAAAAAATCGCCCATGAGCGAAAAGTAACAGCTCCAAAAATGGACAACCATGTCCATCTAGTGGAAGACATATCAAGCAATGTCTTGGCTACCATGGCTTCCGAGACCGTGCGACTACAGCAGAGCCTATATGCAGTCTCGTTGGATGCTTTGCACCCACTTGTTTAGCATTTCATTCTGACGACACCATTAAAGAAGTGAAGTACTACAATTGCCATTTCACTGACCATAAGGCGATGCTTGTTGCGGTTGGCTGGAAGAGGTCTCCAGAACAACAAATCGAACAGCTACCAGATAGTTAACGCATGAAGGATGACAGAATGTGACCATTTACGAATAAAAGTGTCATGCCTATGCGCAGTTCATAATACAGGACCATGTGACTACGTAACTGTAAGAAATTTTCATGAAGTTGATATAAAAGTGTTGTTAAATAGATCGAAAACCTCTACTATTACTATAGCTACGTCGCGCGCATGTCTATCTGTGCGCATGTGTGTGTGTGTAACAACACACATTAATAAGTATGCAATGAGTGGTTGAAGTGGCACACTAGGGGCCAGATTTCGCTATTGCGTTCAACTCTTAAAGGCGAAGCTTAAGGGTCCCCCAATTTTTTTTTCCCCTCCATGGCAAGGGGTCCCCCATCAGTTCCACTAGTCGACAAGGGGTCCACCACACATCCATGTCCAAGAAGCACCGTCTTAACGGGTTGCATGAGTTGCGTTATAGCGGGCTGCCCTACTAGAATACAAAAAAAAAGCTACCTTTATTTCGTGAGCTTCCCTTACCAGCTTATTGCAACATCGTAGACATTGATGCAGTGTTCCTCAGTTCTAGTTTTTATTTGGTAAAGATGGACAATTATGTGTTTTAAGGAAGCCAAAGGCCTAGCTATGCAATGTCCTGGGGTTATTAACTTACTATGATCACACCACAATGACCAAAGCACAAAGAAAAACAAAAGTACATTGAAATTAATGATGTCAGCACAATGTCTTAATGCTGGATTTGAAGGATTGACTGAAAAACTTAATTAGGCTTCATATCAGAAGGGCTGCTGTTCCAGTGTGGCTTAGTCCTCAATCAGGACGCCCACTGCCCTTGATATCCAATAGATGCGGTCAATCGGACATGGCTGGTCATCCGCATCCCTGCTCTGCAGCAAACCCTATACTGCTTCAGTGTAGGATTTGGTGTAGTTGTAGTTGCACTTTGTTGGCAGCTCTATGTAGTAGTGTGTTCAGTGTAGGCTTGACTGTGCATCACAGACATGCAAGCCTGTACATGGTGACATATGTCATGTGATACATGCAAGGACATAATTCATTAAATGGGAGATGAATGTTTGCCTTTTATTACGTGCCAGCACAACATGACGAAATACTGAAAACCTGCTCCATACAGCAAGACTTACGACTCTCTTGAATCTGAAACGATTTTTGGTGTATTTTTAAAAACCAGAGCTACTTGTGGAAAAAAGAAATTACAGCAAGAAGTAATGACTACTGGCAGATCCTGGAGATGTTTCGAGCACCTGTTACAGTGCATTTCATTGTAGATGGTGCATTGAAGTACAACTGACCACTGGAAGCTTCGGAAGCAGAGGTAGGAAACAGAGTTTTGCAGTGGGATGAGACTCATGTACAGTGCCTCTTGCGAAGTGCTGTGCTGACAGCATGTTCTAGGGTGTTGCCCTAACCAGCAGAGCACCTTGACAGTCATAGACCACTGCGCAGTTCAAGGCCATAATAGCATAGCTCGATAACAAGTGCCTTCAATTAAAAACAGCTTGTGCCTGTTGCAGCTTACAAAGATTTCTGCTTAGATAAGCACATTGAAGAGCCTGCACTGGCAACAGCCAGACTCTCTACTTGCACTTTTTGTAATTTGTGTATGCCAGCAACATGTCATAAGCACATACTATCGGCAAACATTCTGTAAATGTCTTTTATGGGTGACCCTTGGCACTTCATGCTTGGGCTTTGCGATGTTTAGCACCAAGACATCAGTTGGCTCCTCTTAATCGGTTAAAAGTAGTGCATTAGCTAATGACATAGGTGGTGTACAAATTCACACCCCCTATGAGGCCTTCCGCGTAACAGTAGGAGATCTCCAGATTTCATGCTGTTTCCAACCATGCGTGGTGGAAGAATTTGCAGCACCGCAAACGCACATTTATGGAATCATCTTCAACAATGTTACATCATGCATGCTCAGAGGTTTACACATAAGCTGCATCTATCTATGCAGGGCTGGTGTGGCTGGAAAAGAGCGAACTTCTGGGACCAGAACTCCTTTTACAACCTCTGCTTGCCACAGCGGCCTGTTGTCATCTGAGCTTTAATCGAAAATATGAGCGCTTTGATATACTTCGTTTTCTTGGTGGATTACTTCTTTTTTTAATGCATTCTTATGTAAAAAAAACTGCGAAAGGGCCACAAGAATACAACTTTAATGCCACAGTCGCAACTGGTACCTCTAGCCCCCTTCTTGTGCTTTGACTTTTTGTCTTATTGTTATATGTTAGTTCATGTACATAATGTGCTCAGCTCATAGGCATTGTTCATTTACTAGGTGAAACATTTTTCTATCTAGTTTGAGAGTCTGCTTTGGGCGCCGTTGAAGCCGTGTTTGAAAGATGAAGCATGAAGCAACTAGTACTGCACGCAGAACCAAGCTGTGCTGCTACTGTAGTAATGGAAAAATTGCATTTCCCTCTCTCTCTCGCATTTCTACAGGTATTCTTTATCACTTTTGTTCCACATTTTATATCTGTTGCACGCTAGAGACACATTCGTCCTCCATGCAAACAATGAAAGTAATTGTAAAAGTTCTGTCATGGTGGTCTATACTTGGGCACAGGTCAAGAAGAAAAGCAGCGTCAGCCCGCCAAAGGAACCCCCGGATATCCAGCCCATGGTACTGCTCTGTGAACATGACGTTGCAGTGGACCACCTCTGCGCTGCGCTCAGGAGAGAAATCGGAGTGCGGCGCGAAGAGGGTCGACTGCATCACGTTGACAGAGTGGCAGCCATTGGCTGGAGGGTGTCCGTTGACAGGCATAAGCCACTTTTTTCTTGACCTTGACCATGCCTGAGTATAGAGGCTATGGCACTTGGCTGATCCAAAGTTCGCAGGATTGAATCCCAGTCGCAGCGGCTGCACTTCGATAGAGTAGAAATGTTGATGGCCGTGTTGTACTGTGCGATGTCAGCGCACATTAAAGAACCTGAGGTAGGTCGAAACTTCTGAAGCCCTCCACTACGGCATGTCATAATTGTAGTGTGGTTTTGGGACGTAAAACCCAAGAAACCATCAATCAAGCAATTGTAAAACGCCGTACATGGGACGTGCAGGGAGCCAAGAGAACACATCGCAGCAAATGCTGCGAAATGGCAAAGACGGCCCACCGCATGAGAAGCCCACTTCCCATGCGAGTTTGACAGCTGCACTTGCAAGGAAACTTCTGTTTGCAAGATTTTATTTCGTCACTTTAGTAGGTCTGATCATGTCACTTTTATGTGTGCATGAGACGGGATGCACACACGCCAGGCAGACGGATGTAATCTGCTCCACACAAAAGGGGAGAAATAAGAGCTGGCTAGCGCTGTGGCACCTAAATTAGTACACACTGCTCGCTGCACAACACAAAATAAGAGTGGGAAACAGCCCACGCCACAGCTGCAAGCCCTTGCAAACAGTTATCACAGCGTGATCTTAAAGCCAAGGATGGAAATGCTACTATGAGGCAACAGGAAAAGAAAAAAAAAAAATCGTCAGTGAATGTACTGTCATGGACAAATGAAACACAGAGTGCAAGATAGAGCTAACAGATAATTATTCAAGCAGTGCCTTCAATATTACAGCAAAGCAAGATCTATCAAACTGCAATTATAGGTGTTCTGCATTAATTCTTCACATTTTATTTGTCCATGATAGTACAAAGGTTGTATGTGATAACACAACTTTGCAAGCACACAGCAGAGAGCAACCACATCTGCTGGTAACAAGCACTTTGGCGAGCACAAGCAGCAAAAACCAAGTTGTTTTCTTAAAGACGCATGAATTCGAGTAATGAAAATCATAACTCTTAGTGCTGAATTCTGCGGCTCATACAAGCATGCATAAAAACCACAAGCCTTTCCCTTCACAATGCAGACATGACCTGAAGAAAAACACTCATTTTTGCAGGTTGTGCTCATACTTCCAAAAACTTCAGCTGTTATCAGCAACATGGATGGCATTCTTTGTGCTCTCGCATGTTGCTAACCAATGTATGAAGCCCTGTACAAAGAGCACACAGTATGGGAGGGTGGCAAATTTACTACAGTCACTATGGCACCATGAAGACAGAGAAGAAAACTCTGCACAAATTTGAAGGATCCTGGGCAGCCAAGCACATATACAGCTTTTTTTTTTTTTGTCTGCTAGCTTAGGAATCTGAGCTTTACTTGCCTGCTCTGCATTGATGCTGTACTTTCACAAGCAGCAGTACCTTTCCTACCCCATGTTTTCACAAGATTATACTGAGGTAAACTACATAGCTCTAGCAGCTGTGCGCAGAAAATTGTGCAGCTATTTACCCACGACATGCTTTGCTGATCTCAGCTACCCAAGCCCATATATAATCAAATGTGCACAGCTGCTTCAAGAGTTTTTGCTGAATGGTCCGAGTGTGGACAGCGAGAAGGAAGGCAAGCCAGAGTGGAGGACAAATATACTTGCATTGCCAAAGAGAACATGGCATTGCCGTCGGGTCCAGTACGGACACTTTCGGCAGCAGTAGCCCAACAGATTTCTTTTGTCTCTACAGTCTAGACACGCCTTGGAAACAGACTAGAAACATATTGCAGCGTGAACGCAGAAAAAAACCAAAAAAAAAACCACAGGACTCCCAGAACAAAGTCGCGTTGCTTCTGAAACTGTGCACGAATTCCAATTTTCTTTTGATGCAAAATGCACACACGAATGTGGTACACTGTGAAGTTGTTGTGCAACACTTCAACTACGCAATGTTTCACGCCATGCCACTCATTGAAACATTATTAATGGGCCAGTTTCCGAAATGTGAGAACTCAAGGGGGCGCACATAAAGGTGCAGCAGCAAGCATGGTTGTTCAGTGCATGAGCAAACCTAATATGCTCAATTAATCTGGCATTTACTACACAACCACTCAACCGGAGACGCACAAGAATGTACAGCTTGAAAACACAGTTGCCCTAACTTGCCTATTCAACCTAAAGTGAGCCAGACTTGCCTTGCAGTCACCTTACCAAAATGGTAAAGATGCTTGTAAATTTCACACGGTCAAAATGTCACGTGTAACTTCAGGGGAAAAAAAAAAAAGAATAAACGGGAGGGGGACAGGTGTCAAAGCTAGCATTTTTCCTGTTACCAAACATGTAGACCACAAGCAATCATTATGGGAAATTTTTTCATAAACCAATGAGACAAATGCTTGCTTCATCAGTCAAATGTCTTGAAACTCTAAAACGTCCGAGGTGCTCAACAATCTCATAATGCAAGTCCAAACAAGTTAAAAGAGGAGGAATCTTCCACTCATCATCTTAGCATTAAAGCATGTAAGAGGGGAGTAAAAAAAATTGTTGCCCAGCCAGTTGCACTATATTCTTGTCAGTCCACATGCGTAATGGTGAAGAGAAAATGTGTGTGTGTATATATTTATATATATATATATATAAGGCCTGCATGGGTAATGCAGCGAGGACTTTCACACACTCATTTTAACCAACCAATACAAGTATAACTGCAAACTGTGCAACATTGCACAGCATGCAGAATTTAAACGAACTTGTCAGAACATGCCCCAACCAAGGCTGTGGCCCTTATCAGTTCAAAAGCAGCAAGACGGCAAGAAGCACAGGATTTTTCCAATGAAACCAGCACTGTAGGAGCATCCTGCACTGCACAAGCACATGCCTTGCGTGGAAAAAAGAGAGTGATGCTCAACAAACAGCCACAAAGTTGCAATGAGTCTGCACACAAAATGAAAAGCAACCCTGCTCATGCCGCCAGCACAGAGAAAAAATCATGTGCAGTTTTGAGAAGCAAAAGTCTTCTCATTCAGTCTGTTTAATCAGCCGTTGACTTTCCACTTGCTGCTTTTTTTTTTTTTTCTCCTCAAAGAGCGGCCTACACAGATGATGCCCCGTGCACCATGGCCTCAACTCTTTTGGTGTCTGGTCTTGCATGGGGGAGGGGAAGGGGGCGAAAGGGGAGGGTGGGGGGCCAAGCGCTGTGGTGGTAGTGGTTCAGTAGCAGCAGGAGAAGCTAGGATGCATCCTTTTTGGATTCTTTGCCCTCGTCGTCATTGAAGTTGAGCCAACTCTGCTCCACAATGGCGGCCACCCGTTTCTCATACTCCCGCCTGTTTTCTTGGTACAACTGTGCCGCCAGGCTGTTTGCCGGGCTGTTGGGATTTGGTTCATCCAGAAGAGACTGTGGTGAGAGACAAAGAAAAAAATGCTTCTCTGAGTGAGTGTGCCTTGGCCTTGTTTCAAATCTACCACTAGTCTAGGTATGAGATGCCACTCACTGCAGGTATTAAGGCATTGTGCCATAAAGCACTGCCTTCATCAAAATTCACCATAAACAGGGCTCATGCTGGTTTCCACAACAGAAATTCAAGTTTTAAGGCACTCTCAAGGCTCTATGCTTGGATTTTCAATTAAAAATTAGAAATTTAAATAAGATGTTGAGCGGAATAAGTAGATTTGAAATGATGATGTAAGGACGAAGATGAGTACGCTTAAAAAACCCTATCGCCATCGTGTGGCTCGTACCAGATTTGCTCGCTGGCTGTGCCCTACGTGCCGACGTGACGACTGTCGCTGCTACTCAACATCGCCAATAAAGCTCCTTCACAAGAGCTGGGTACGGTAGGAAACCTGGAACTCAGGAAACGGACTACCCAGCACCTCCACCAATTGTGTGTTACAATGAGAAATTGTCGAAATGGGGAGCATGTCAGAAATGCCTGGAGGGTCATAGCTATAGCAAGTGGGCCACAGAAAAATTTTAACAATGATTCAGAAAGAAAAATATATGTACATGGGAAAGCTCACTTCCTTGCTTCTTGCTACTTTCACATACCCTCCGATGTTGGGCCAGAGGGGCATAACGTGCTTTATCGCCTGGACATTCTGAACCAACCAGTGTGCACAGAACTTTACAGGAAACGAAGTACGTTCAGTGTCAGCTAGAAACCCCTCACTCTAGGCATCAAGAAACAACCTGCTCACCCTTGAGAGCACCGTCCAACCTCAATTTCGTTGCTGTAAAACCTGCCTCTTTAAATGCGTTGAAACTTTCTGGAGTACAATCGCTGGAAGCTTACCAGAAAAAAAGAATTCAAGAAATTCGAGGATTTTCAGGGATTCATGAACATTCTAGCACTTTCAAGGCCCTAAAAATGAACTTTCCAAATTAAGGGGTTTTCAAGGACCCTTGATCGTAACCCTCCCAAACATGAGCTCCACATTGAAAGGTAATCAAGGACAGCAATTCCAAAGCTGGCCCTGAGGAACTCCAACTTCCCAAGAAAAGAATGAAACCTGTATAAATGCACCATAATTCCCTCAATTGCAAATTATGATAGGCTGTCTGTAAATTAGTGAAACTTGCAGCACTTTATTCCAAAAGTAAGAAGGTGGCAACATGTTCATTTCTGCATTTTCAGCGATTAATTGTAGTTGGAGTTAATTAAATATCTGAGTATTATGAAGTCAGTCATGTTTTTTCTTTTTTTTTTGTATAGAAAAAGAATAAACATGAGCCCCGAATTATCAAATTACCACCAATGATTGATGGTTTTCGACATGTATATTGAACAATTCACAGTACTCCTGGATTTGCAGTGCCACATCGATAATTGTGCACAAACTATACTAGCCATTTCTGCACAGTTCACATTTTCATCGCCTTGCAGCATTTCTAAAGAGCATGTGAGCTCAATGTTCGAACCACATGTGTGCCGCATTGCGCAGTGTGATGGCCTGGACACTCAAAACTGCATGTGCTCAAAATAAAACAGAAGAAGGCAGTTCTAGTTAATCTTACATCGCTTAAGCAATCTCTTTGGTTCTTTGAGCAGTGACAACGCAGACGTTGGAACTCACTGGGAGAATTCAGCTTGGGCGAGTTAGAAAGTAATGTGTGTTTGTTGCTTTTTGTTTTATATTTTGCAATTGCTTTTTATTTTCCGAAATGTAGCTTTCAGACGTGCATTTAGTACTTGTGCTGGCATACACAGCTGATACAACAAAACTGACAAATGCTCGAAAATTTTTGTTATAGAGAGGTTTTCATTACATCCAGTTCTGGCATGAATGTTTGAAAAAGAAACATGCAGATGAAACAAAGGGGGCAACTTGTCACAATAAAACGTGGAAGGCATCGCCCGAACCAACATATAAAGGCTCGCTACCTCGCTCCAACATGTTTTCGACAGAGACGTCGCATTCGCCCACAAAAAATAACAAAAACAAATCCTGAAAAACTGCACGTAGTCCAGAGCTGCTCCATTTGCATGCAACTAAAGCCAAGCTCCTGCACGATGGGTGGGCAGGCACTTGTGCTTGCAATGATACACCCAAGTGACCAAATTGCATGGATATGGGGAGTCCAAGTTGCACGTGTCCGCACCGCATAACAAAAAAATAAACCTGAACGTCAACAGCATGGTGGATAAATAAAGAGACACGGAAAGCTACAGTAGAAGGTGGCTGTGCTGCCGGCATGCAAGCTTTTAGGACCCCATTATGACATTTGAAGGGAAGAGAAGAAGGACAGCTGGGGCGGTGGCGAGTCTCGTGATATGTGATCTTTTTTAACTCAAGAAGCGTTCAACCTGTCACTGTAATTCTTCATATAGAAAGTGCTAAGTAACACTGTACCAATTTGCATATTTTGAAATTTACTATAAGAATTTTAGCCAGAAATGATGATATTCCTTGTCAAAAATATTTCTGAAAATTTTATTTTTTTTCTTTGTTTACATTATTTTATAGAAAAGTTCTTTATGTATAATAGTAAAACAAATACCATTTGTAGGGATGTTTACTGCCCTATGCTTCTATATATTGCATGCTAAGGTAAGTGCAGACGTTGCAGGAAAAATTCCTAAGATCAAACACATAAAAAATGTCCAATTTTTACGAGGTAGCAAAGGAGTTCATTGATGTCACATGTCCAAGGTATTTCAAGCAACGCACCTAGCGTTAAAAAAAAACACACATACACACATAAAACTGACCTTGGTCAATGTATGGCTCTTTCTTGACAGGAAGGGAATGTGGCCTTCCAGTTAAGATCTTGGTTTCCATAACATGCAGTAGTTTCTTACTTGCAGACAGAGCCGTCACCAAATAATCCACATGCTGCACTTAGTTGCAATGACCAAACCCGATTAGGAGTCTAAGATTATTTACAGAAGAATCCTAGATGGGGACACATACATACGAACTGCTGCTGTGGATATGCACCTTGGGCGCGGATTTAATGTGGGTTATGTCAACACATGCTAGTGTTCTTAAAACACGCCACACGATTCGGACGCTTCCCTTTAGTATTTTACCATAGGCTTGGGGATCGTGGGCAGGACCTTGGTGCTTTAGGTATGGAGATGCGAGGGATTATTGGGCAGCAGCCACTCATCTAAGTTTCACGTTCGAAGTGACGCACGCCTCGGCCAGAGCCAGCGCTGCCTAAACACTATCCAGGATAATACGTATCATAAATACACAATAAGTGGACGGGGGGACAACCGCTTTCGTAGATCAGTGGTAGAGCATCGGACGCGACATCGAAGGTGTGGGTCCGGTTCCACTTGAATCAGGTTTGTCTTTTCGTCCACTTTAATTCCTTTCTACTTTCTTCACAATTACAATACCACAAGTAACTTCCCCTATGCTTTCCTAGGCTTGATTGTCGGTTTGCCCAATTAAAAATTAGAAATTTAAATAAGATGTTGAGCAGAATATGGAGATTTGAAATGATGAGAAATTGTCGAAATGGGGAGCATGTCAGAAATACCTGGAGAGTCATAGCTATAGCAAGTCGGCCACAGCAAAAATTGTAACAATGATTCAGAAGGAAAAATGTATGTACATGGGAAGGCTCACTTCCTTGCTTGTTGCTACTTTCACATACCCTCCAATGTTGGGCCAGAGTTGCAGAATTTGCTTTATCACTTGGACATTCTGAACCAACCAGTGTGCAGCGAACTTGACAGGAAACGAAGTACGTTCAGTGACAGCTAGAAACCCCTCACTCCAGGCATCAAGAAACAACCTGCTCACCCTTGAGAGCAGCATCCAACCTCTATTTGCTTGCTGTGAACCCTGCCTCTTTAAATGTATTGAAACTTTCTGGAGTACAATCGCTGGAAGTTTACCAGAAAAAAAAAAAGAATTCAAGAAATTCAAGGATTTTCATGGATTCATAAACATTCTAGGACTTTCAAGGCCCTAAAAATGAACTTTCCAAATTCAATGGTTTTTCAAGGACCCTTGATCGCAACCCTCCCAAACATGAGCCCCACGTTGAAAGGTAATCAAACACAGCAGTTCCAAAGCTCGCCCTGAGGAGCTTCAACTTCTCAAGAAAAGAATTAAACCTGTATAAATTTACCGTAATTCCCTTCGAGGGCAAATTATGACAGGCTGTCTGCAAATTAGTGGAACTTGCTGCACTTCATTCCAATGCACTCAATATTTTATTGCAAAAGTAAGAAGGCGGCAACATGTTCAGCGGCAACATGCTCCAGCAATTGTAGTTGGGGTGCAATTAAATATCTGATTATTGTGAAGTCAGTCATGTTCTTTTTTTTTTTTTTGTATAGAAGAAAAGATACACGTGAGCCCCGAATTATCAAATTACCACCAATGATTGATGGTTGTTGACATGTATATAGTACTCCTGAATTTGTAGTGCCACCGCGGCAATTGTACACAAACTATACTAGCCATTTATGCACAGTTCACATTTTCATCGCATTGCAGGAGTTTTTAAAGAGCACGTGAGCTCAATGGTTGACCCACATGTGTGCCGCACAGCGCAGTGTGATGGCCTGGACACTCAAAACTACATGTGCTCAAAATAAAACAGAAGGCAGTTCTACATAATCTTACGTGGCTTAGAAGCAACCTCTTTGGTTCTTTGAGCAGTGACAATGCAGACGTTGGAAGTCACACCGAGAGAATTCAGCTTGGGCGAGTTAGAAACTAATGTGTGTTTGTCGCTTTTTGTTTTATATTTTGCAATTGCTTTTTATTTTCCAAAATGTAGCTTTCAGACGTGCACATAGTACTTGTGCTTACATATACAGTTGATACAGTAGAACCCCGCTGATACGTTTTTCACGGGACCGTAAAATATAAACGTAACAGCCGGGAAACGTAAGAGCCAAGAAATGGGGAAAAATGGAAAAATAAGAGAAGTGGAGATCGGCACACAATTTTATTTCAGTCCTAGCGCTTTCAGTGCACGCATCGGCACACTTGGCTATGATTTCGTCGACAGAGAAAACCTCGGAGGTGACAACAGCGTCATCGATGGAAACGTAATCATTGTACGCGATTCCATCACCAACAGTTTGCATCGCTGTGCCATAATTTAGATGGCAGAAGCTGGAAACGTAATTGGAGTCGCCCATTGTGCAGCTAATCCTACAGTCAAGCCAAGCCAAGCTACGTGAAAAGCCAATATTTCCGTCGGCAGTGGCCGCTTGGAATGCTGATTCGCGACGTAACATGCGGGAACGTTCCCACATTGCGACCTAACAGCGGGGTTCCTAATGCACTGAATCCTATGGGAGCTATGCCGGGACCGGCCATAAACGATGTAACAGCCGGGAAAACGTAGCAGCCGGGAACGTAACAGCGGGGTTCTACTGTACAACAAAATTGACAAATGCTCAAAAATTTATGTTACAGAGAGGTTTTCATTACATGCAGTTCTGGGCATGAATGTTTGAAAACAAAGGGGGCAACTGGTCGCAATAGAAGGGGGCAACTGGTCGCAATAGAATGTGGAAGGCATCGCTCGAACCAACATCTAAAGGTTCGCCACCTCACTCAACATGTGTTCGGCAGGGACGTCGCAATCGCCCGCAAGAAATAACAAAAACAAATCCTGAAAAATGGCATGTAGTCCAGAGCTGCTCGATTTGCGTGCAACTAAAGCCAAGCTCCTGCGCGATGGGCGGCATCTGCACCACATAACAAAGATATAAAACTGAACGTCGACAGCATGATGGCTAAATAAACAGGCACGGAAAGCTACAGTAGTGGGTAAGATGGCTCACTTGAATGGACGTGAGGATGGCAGACACATCATACGTGGGGCTCCACCGGTTTTGAAGAATGTCTAGACAGATGCTGCCATCTGCGTACACTGTGGGGAAAGAAAAACAAAGTCAAATTCAACAAGAAGGCACCGACAAACAGCTACCTTACAAATATTTTGAAGAAAGTTGCAGTCACTGCTACAGCATAATGTGTGCAGTTTCATTTTTATGCTTGTATAGCAGCTGTGCTCACAGCAAAGGGCCCCTAAACCACCAAGAGGTCGAAATTTAGTTGTGGTATTGCTTTTGTGCTGGTGTCCGCAACAAACACCTAGCCGCAAGAATGTCTCAAACGGTGCCGAAATAGCCGAGTTACACGCGTTTGATTATTAAAACGCGGCGCTTGCTTGTTTCGCTCTCTCCTGCGTCCACCGGCCGCTTGCCGGTGCCACCTCCTCGCTGAGTGCCCCTCCGAATGTCATGTGACATACATCGCTGATGACGCGCATCCGATTGACGAGCCTCCGCCGGGCTCCCGCTTTCGCGCAAGTGTTCTGTTGGTGCTGTGCCAACGCTCTGTTAGCGCTATCCGTCGTGTTCGGACAGTTACTGCAGTTTCTAGTCAGTGTACCTCACTTGCACTTGCGTAGCGTAGCTCATTTGCGAATTCACACGTGAACACCACACGAACAACACACGACGAGGAAAACAGGCAGGGAGCGTGCGCATTTGCTAGCAGACTAACCGGAAGTGAACGTTCTCCTTCGACCAATAAGCTGAGCTCGGACTCTTCTGACGTCACCAAAAACCACAACGTTGTCGCGGCTAACTCTGGTATGACAGAACTGGCTGAAAAGGCACACGGGATTGTTTTTCGAGTTTGTGGCACGGCCGTGGGCGTAGCGCTGCCGCATTTGACATCGTTCATTATGACGGCAGTTTCAACTTGATGCGCGTGTTAACTTGAAATGTTCAAAAAAATGTCGGGGGTGGTTTAGCGGCTCTTTAACACTAAGAAAGCTAATCATTAAAGCATTTTCCCAAATAAGCAAAAATGACTTTTCCTCTGTTCCCAGTAGGCACCATGGTAAACACACATTTCAAGACTGATACAGCTGGCAGGTGCACCACCCTGAGGCAAATGAGCCAATTCGATTTCCGCAAACTGCACTGTATTGACGGAAAAAGATCAAATCCTTTTCATGGACAGCTGGAGGCAGCAAGAGAGATGAAATTCGTTTTTTTTTCCATGCCAGGATAGTTAGCTGACTTCAAAGCAGCTCATTGAGGCTGAAGTCGGTGTAACCACCAGTTAACATGCTTTGCACAAAGACGGGCTTCCCCAGAACAGGAGTGCACTCCTGAAATTTGACTGTTGTGTGGTCACTGCACGCTTAGCAAGGTAAACAGAAGTAAAGATGACATGAAGCCAAGCCTTCAGTTATCCAAGCACATTCCACAGCCGTGTTTGCCACGCTGGCGCTTCATGGGGTACAGCCATGTACTGGAGCCAACAGCAACTTTTTTTTTCTTATCACTTCAAGCCTCCATCTTCCCCTTAACTTCTGCCTCATTTATAACCAATGATTTGGCACATAAACCACACTTCTAGATTGCTTTCATGCCTGATCAAGGTTGGCTAACTAGGTTTTTTTTTTTTAACAATTTCAAAGCACTGTTGCCTGAAATTATAGCCAACTCAAGATAAGCAAGCTGAAAATAATTACAAGAAAGGTGCCATCATTATACTGCCACCAAAAATCATCCCAGTTCTGGCATATCAATGAAAACTACAGTGACTGTGGCTTCTACCTTCAGCCCATGTGTGTGCCTACTGGCTGTTGCCACAGAAAGCCAATATTTCTGCGATCAATTCAGCAATGGAACAAACTACCTCAAGAAATTGTAGCTGCATCCAGGGAAACATTCGCCAGTGTGCTTCAAAGGCACATCTTATCGTAGCCTGATTATACTTTTGTTTGTTTCTTCTAGCAGTCTGCGCTTGTGCTTTTGGTTTTTTTTTCCCGATCTCTGCCTGTATATATCTGTGCATGTGTATATACGTGTATATAATGTGTACATGTATTTATATGTATATACACATATTTTGGTGTTGTATTTTCCCACACGTCAATGTTAATTATGTGTCACCCTTAGTTGCTTTATTACGTAGCTGTAGTTCTTTTATGTACACCGCAGTGTTAATGGCGCAGTGTTAATGGCTTGTTGCCATTCTACATTTTTCTGAAATGTAATTGCATTTTTGTATATGTATCTTAAATGTAATTATATCCCCCTACACTAATGCCCCACGTGGGCACTGCAGGTACCGTAAAATTATGATTACAAGATGCAGTATGCTCACCGTTTGGATGAAACATCTTGGAAACAAACCGAACTGTAGGTGGCTTGTTGGGATACTCTTCTGTGAACTCTAAGGTCAGCTTGAACGTGCCATCTTCAAATGGCGTGTCATGGGGCCTACGAACAAACGACAAGAGTTTTAAAAAATGCATGGGCATCACTGTGCAACAAGGAAAGCAGGAATTCAGAAACAGCTGACATGGCAGGCGTTGTGACATCTGTGCAGACAAGAGTTTTCACTGCCTACTAGACATTTCAGTCATTTTTTGTTTAATTACGCAGCACAGCATCTTAAATCGTTTCAGTTAACTAAGGAGGCACAGAAAAGAGCCGCAGTTTTTATTCGCAATGTGGCGCCACTTCACTTCACGGCCTTGGGCTTGCCCAGAGTTCTAAATAAAAGCAGTCTCTCAATTAACAGACCGCTCAGGGCAATGCTTGCACAACCGAGGAACTACATGGGTAGTATGTTTGCTCACCCAAATATAACTGCATTCCAGATCATAATATTGTTGTCGGTAGGGGCTCCACTGACACCTGCTGGGGGATCTTCTTGTAACCTGCAAAGCAAGCACATTTGCTTTAGATACTGAAACAGCAGTCACAAGGGATACCCATTCGGGCTCGTTTAACAAAGCTGCCTGCGGACGAGAGCTCCAGGATAGGGGATCACATGCGTTATGCGAGGAGGAGGAGCCAAGCAGAATACAAAACGTTTGGGGACTCCCATCTGAAACTCTAAACCGCAATCGCTCGTTATGAGCAGCGCTGACGCCGCATCCTGACAACGGCACCGTACTTCGGCGCAAGTTCGCAGCATTGCCAAATGAGCAGAGACGAGGACTGACGGAATATGGCAAGGAACGACGGCCGACGGTACGCGTCTTTCTGGAGGGCAACTACTCGCGCTAACCAGACGCTAACGTTCGACGCTCAGTGCTCGCCGATGCTTCGAAATGCATCGTGATTACGCAGTTTCGCGATGCCTGACATCGCTGCGCAAGCTGCTCGCCCGCTTGCTGATAGTATGCTCAGTTTGCGGATACTGCTAGATGAGGCGCATAAATGCCTTAACGCTCTTGGTAAGAGTGAAACCATTCGTCACTCAAGGTCAGTCAGGCACCGAAAACCTACTAGGCCTAGGAGCACATCGAAAGCGAAGACTGACTGATGCAACAGCTGACGCTCCTTAATGTGCACCACGCTACCCTACAAAGGCCATTGCAGAATTAAGCGCGTGGGCGTTACACCTCTCTTGTATGAAAAAAGATTGTACCATGAAGGGAAAGTGTGGAAGCTTAAGGAAATTACGCCCAGACGAGTATTTGCTAGCGCAGTAGCTGAAGCGATATAGTTAAGTACGAGCACGGTCACTGTCACTCACAACGGCACTCATCTTAAGCTTACAATAAAAAACCTGCCCTATTATGTAGTACGTATATGGACAAAGTTCCGACAGCCCATAACAGCGCAAGCAGCCAATCGACAAAAACGCAACCAAGCATCTCGGCCAAGTTTACTACAGCCCGTACTACCGACAACTTTGCGAAGGCAGATTCAGGCACTTACCTTTTAAAATCCCTCATGAGTCTTCGCCTAGCTGGTGTTGACATATTGAAATACCTAATTACCTCAGTTCGTGAAAGAAAAAATCTTTTAGCATCTAGTTGTTTCCAAGGGAAAAATCTTGTTATTCTACCGAGCAGTTGCGTGACGTCTTCATCCGGGAACCCAAAGAAATGACGGTGTGGTGACGTCACCAAATGTGAAGAGAACGCCACCTGAAGGAAGGACAGCGAGTACTCGGCAGTTTCGAAATCCGTAGAGACTTGCTATTTTTGCGATCGCGAAGGCACGCGTTGCTGTGCGCTTGCCGTTGGTGAATAAATAATAATGGCACCGCGCAGGATGACGTTACGCAAGCCACTGGCGCAAGCGACGCTGTCGTGAAAACGAATTACCTCGGTTGCTTCCGTCGCTCGTGCCAGCTTTGGCCCCTTCTACAAACATTTGCAACATCGTTAATGTAAATTAATCGCGCAGTGATTGTACAAACTAGCGATTACTACCATGTTATAAGGTTAGGTTCTAAATTCACGACAGCCTAACTTAAGGATAGAAATCATGCACAAGCCGCATTCATTTCAAATTTAATTTATTACTCAGCAGTTTATGTTTTTCCTCTCTCACTTGTTTAATCTGAAATTGTCACACATATATTAAAGGCAGCGTATGCCGTTGTATCGTGACTAACAACGTCAAGAATTAAGCTTAAATGTTAATGGTACCTTACAAAACGATTCATATTCTAAAAGCAATACAATCGATGAACAAATCGCAAGGTACGATTTCAAACAGGGTATGTCGCGGGAGCCAACGTTTCGACAAGCGGACTTGTCTTCGTCAGGGCCGAAGACATACAAGACATTTTGAAGTTTTAAAAATCGTGCAGTCACCTTCTAAAAATCAGGTCCGACTTGCAAACGTTGACAGTGAAATATGGCTGCAAAAAACTTGGGATATTTCAAATTTTGCTGTGCACTAGAAATTGGCAACGTTTTGTGTTGTTGCTCGTACAAAGCCTATTTCCCCATAAAACTCCTCCAACTTGCTTTGGTCATCTATTTAACAGGACAATTCAATTCAAACTGCAAAATATTTTAGGAAATCATGCCGGGCTTCATTATGTATGTTGACTTGCCCTTATGCATGCACCCTGTACAAAAGACCAGACTATCATCCAATTAAAAATACATTGCTCATATGCATAAAACTGGACAGACAGTGCTGCTGGCAAATTTGCTTCACTACAAGCCATGTGCTCCACTTTGGGAGCTTTTAATTGCGTGCTAAGCACATAATAAAAATACGGAAACAGCTTCACTGATCTAACATTGTGAAGACCGCTCGAACAGCTGAGCTGGTGGCATCACCTTGCTTACCGGTCTCTTAACTAGCGGAGAGGCGGCACAGCATGCATTACCGTGTATTGTGTCTCAGAGTTGTCTTCACACTCTTTACTCTCTTCATCTTCTTCGTACTCTGGTAGTAAGAGCACTATCACTCATATCAATTAGCAATAGGCTAATGGCACTGATGTGGATAGTAGGTCGAGGGCAAGTGTGGGTCCACTTTTCCCTTCTTTGTAACACAAGACACTTCTTTCTTTCCTTCTACTAAGGGGTGGAGGGCAAGAAGCGCGTGTCCCTTCTGTGCAACCCGAGAGTTGTGTTTCTTTACCTCCCTCTCTCTGTGCCTCTTTCTTTCTCTCTCCTTCCTTTGCTATCATTTTCTCTTTCTCTCACCCATAGCAAGTTGTGTTACAATCCTCGGTACATTAACGCATGTGCGGCAAGCACGGCTGTACAGCCTAGTGGTTACGATACTCTCCTTCGGACCATAGGCCTTGCCAAAAAAGTATCTTTTATTTCTTTATGCTCAAAACTATGAATGACAATGGCTGCTACTACAGGTCAACCTTGATCCTAAACAGCTCAGCTGTTAATAATACCATAGTCCATATGATAATACTAACAGAATAACAGCTACACTTGTGGCCATCGGTCTCTTGAGTTTCTAAACACGTTGGTTTCTGTGTCTCCCAATGTATGCGGTGTTAATTAGTGCAGACAAACTTCATTACAACGAAGTCACAACTGACAGAAACAAATACTCTTGTTACACTCAATATTCAATATAATACCTTCTAATACCGTCGGAAAATATCCTGTCGGAAAATATCTCGTTTGAGCACTTTTCACAAAGTATCCTACACAATCAACTAATCCTCATTCCTCCGTACATATCTCATCGCATCGACCATCGCCTTAAGGTCGGCATCGCATCCTGCAACTCCCAGTGTTTTTATCGATCATTTATTCCTCGTACATCTGTAGATTGGAACCACCTCCCCGAAGACATCGTCACTATTACTAATAACCATCTTTTTCATGAAATGTTACTCAATATTGTATGATTAGAAGTTGTATTACGTTCCTAGTTTATTATGTTCATCATCATTGTACTGCTGTCATTGTATAATCAAGAATTTATTATTTGTTGTATTATTTATTTCCTTGTTGTATTTTTCTCTTTTTTTCCAACATTGTAACCACTCCCCTCTATAATGCCATATGGCCCTGAGGGTAAATAAAATGAAATGAAAATAAAAAGGATTTGAAAACTTATAAATTTTTAATTTAACAGTATTTGACAGGTTATGTTTGCTTGTTAGTTATTTAATTCTGAATGTATTACTACAGCTGCCAAAGTTTGTAAAGTACTTTTGTATTACTACTGTTTTAAAAAGAAATGGTGCATTTGGTGCGCATGGCATGACGTTAGCCAAATGTATAACTGAACCTGTTTAATAGAAACCACAAAAACAAAGCTGTGAGCTTGGTACAATGTGAAACATTATAGTATAAATGTTTCATGAAATTGCCCCATGGAACATGCATATGAGATAGGAAGACAGCAGACTGGATCACAGTGGTAGCTACAATCCTAGTTGACATATTAAAGGGACCCGTACACAATTTTGTTAATTTTACACAAATGCATTGCACTGGCAGCTCAAGTCATTTTGATCATAAGCAGACCAATGTCAGTGCTTTTCATTAAGTGTGTAATTTACTAAAGGGTTTTAAACAGGAGATTGTTAAAAGATTGACGCGACTCAAGCTTGGACAGTTTTCAACTGCACCTGCTCATGAAATGGCAATGGGCGTGCAATGATGTTGACCGGCTTTCCCCATCCAATGTCACGAGGACCAGAGAAAAGAAACGTTCACAGCCAGCTTCCGGTATCGCAGTGGCACCTGATGGCACAACAAATCTCGGAAGCCTGTTATTGCCAAGGCCTCAGCAGTAACCGCCGCCTGTTGACCGCAGAGGCTGCCATGCTAAGCGAATTGAGGACAAGCAGTAGGGGTAACGAGCAAGGTAGCACAAACAGGCCTATAGTCGCCTTGGTGCCCATGGTGAGGGCCACTTAATGAATATTGTAGCCTTATCAATGACACGCTGTCAAGAAACCATTTTAGGTATCCTTAAATAAAAGAAGTGACCTTGGACCAATCACTTATCAAGGCTTCTGTTTATCAAGGTAACTTACTGTACCAGGAAAGATAGTGCCTGGGAACCTGTGTCATGAACTTGCGTACTCACTTGCCCGCAGTGGAATCCATGCCTACAATGCGTGGGGTCTGCTGGAATTTGTTTTTCTTCCAAGTGCTAGTAGAACAGCACAGCTTGTTAATCCACACAAATTATACACAGGGTACATGTGTATTGGTGGAAGTAAATTTGTTTGATGCATTTTTTCTTACATGGCAAGGACAGTAGAATGTTTCTGAGCAGAAAATTGAATTTATGCTCAGTCAGTCAGTGCTGTACTGCAGGAGCTATTCATTGCAGATAACTACTATTTTGCTCCGCAGCTTCACAATGTTCAGGAACACGTTTGATGTGAGAAAATTACATAGAATTAACTGCAGTGTTTGATATAGTTGCAAGGTTAGGTCATACTGAACAAAATCTGCAACAAATGAATAAAGACATCATCTGAGAAAGTGTTAAGGTTGAGGTCAAATATGTATAGACAAAAATAACGCTCCGCAGCCTGGCAAGAGAACAAGAGTTGATGATTGGCAAACAGACTGTAGAATCTGCACAAGAATGTGTTTATGTAGGCCAATCACTAAAAAGGGGCCTATGGATGCTAAGGAAATTTCCCAAAAAATAAATATGGGCCAGAGTGCACTTGCCACACATTCCCAAACCATGACCAACAATTTATCACTGTCCCTGACGTGGAATGCGCACAATCATTGTATTTTGCCAGTACTAACATAGGGTCAGAATCCTAGGATGATAAAGTCTAGATGAACTCTGTAGCATGTGATGGCAAAAATTGGTATATAGCATTAAGAGGTAAGAAGACAGCAGGGTAGGTCACAGAATAAATACGAATAGCTGTTATCCTAGTTGACATTAAGGGAAAAAAAGGGGTCTTGGGCAGGTCACTTAATGCATGAGACAGACAACCAATGATCAGTTAAGTTGCAGAATGGATACCAAGAGATGGGAAATACAGCCAAGGATGGCAGGGAGCTAGGTGACGTGAAGTATGAAATTTGCAGGCATAAAATGGAATAAGGCTGTGCAGGACAAACTGAATTGGAGGTCATAGTGAGTGGCCTTTGTCATTGCAGCAGACAAAGAGTAGGCACATGATGATGATTCACAAGCTTTACGGAGCCCTAGCGTTTGCCACAGGTAGACATCTGTGTGCACAGAGGAAATGCAAGCACTTATGGCAGTGTGATGCTTTGTGATGTGGTTCAGCATGAACTTACCTGATAATTAGTATGCTTAAGGGATACCCAAGTGAAAATCAATTTTTCTTGTGCTAGTAGGTTAGCTTTTCACAATACCAAAAACACATCCTTGCGAGGAAAATACCCTCGGTAAACTAGGAAACACACACAAAAATAAAATATGGGTGGTAACGCCACTTTGAAGTTCCAGTACTAAAATGCGTCACGTCAACAGATATTTGGTAGCACCTGCTAAGGCATATATAACTATTTATCGGTAAGAAAGACCTACAATGTGTTCCAAGGAAACCAGAGACTTACCACAGGAAGTTTCAAAGCATTTGATGAAGCGAATTTGGTGAGAATGCGAAAAAAAAAAAAAAAAAATTGGCCTTCTGATGTTGCTAGGTTCCGAAGTTCCGGCATAAATTTCTAAACTAAAAATTTGAATGAATTCTCTCCTTTAATACTTGGCATAAAATGTTGAAAATACCAACATTCAAGTTCTTGAAATATAAATTATCATCATAAACCACTTCACATTTCACTTTAGTGTCCCTTAAATGAATGAAGCCTTGAGGATAAATTTCTACTTAGTTATAAAGTGCCTGTAATAAAAATTAAGATAAAAAGTTTATTGCTTCTGGCAATTAATACATATAGCCTTGTCAGCACTCATATAAATTCGTCATGGCATTTTGTCCATTATATTAACTAGGGGCATAGCCACGATCTCACTTCGAGCATGGTGGGTCAACCTCCCATTCCCCTTCTCATTGGCCACACGAACATTCTGAATAGAAAATAAAGGATAAAAATTAATGCAACCGGCTAGTAGCTAAATGGGAGTGCTCACAGTAACACTCTGGTTTTACATTTCTGCACTGTTGTGTGCTGGTGTGCATTAGAGATGCATGGAGCACATGAAAATGGTGCCTTAAACTCATTATAAGGCATTTTAATGCCTATAACAATTTACGACTAACGAAAGCAGACAATCATAGGCTAGGTAAACGCTTATGTCAGCAATTCCTGGGAAAAAAAAAGTCAGGACTGTGTTTTAGAACAAGGGTAGAAACACATAAATGAAAACAAATAGAAACTGTAAGTGCTGGATTGTAGTTACAAGGAACAAAAAGCAAACGTCACACAATTACAGGTTATTACTAAAACGGTTTCATATTGTTCAAATAAAATGTGTCCACATAAATGTTTACTGACAAAAAAAGCTATAAAATTATAGCATTCAGAATCCCATGTCACCACAACATGAACAGTACGTTGTAGCTGGGTCGACCACTACACAAGGGCTGATAATGGTAAATGACATCGCTTGTAGAAATACAACAAAAGTGTCTGCGCTTCAAGCAGCCACACGGGTGAGAGTCCAGCAATGCACCACGTTTATGGGGATGATAAATAATGCAGCCCCACTCAACACTGCACCACCAATGTCCTGGGAATAGTAGTTTCGATAAGCACATCAGCGGCGTGTCCGCCTTGCAGGAAAGTGTGTCTACGAGTTTGCAAAGCTTCTCCATGGCATCTTGGGTATGTAGTGCTTGACAGGAACATCCAGCGCTGCTAAACGGTGATGGGCGATGAGACTCTCGGTGGGATACGTGACATCTTGGATTCATGCTCCTTCTTCAGTTCTTCTAGCTGCCTCTGTAGCTGTGCACGCAACTGCAGGAGCTCTCGGCCGCGAACCTGCAATGGTTCCTGAAACAAACATTTTATAATTGTTAAAGATTTTAGGTTATCATTACAACATGAACAAAAATTAGGGCTAACTTTAGGACCTTACGAGAGGAAAATTTATTCACATACAATACATACTACAATCATGAACCACATTTCAATAGCATTCCTTTAATAAAGTAACGCCGCCTGCTGGTCAACCCATTAACGAAGAGATGTTATCGTTATCGTTGTATAATGTTTTACTTCTGCTTATATAATTATTTTTCCTACTATGAAGTTTTTGCTATGTATAGTAAAGCTTCTATTGCACTTTGCAAAACAAAAATTATGCACTGCCCCTTTGATACCATGTCTCCTAGTGGAACCTGTAAGGTACTGTATAAATAAATACGTATTAATCTAGTTGGTATTTCACACCTCATAAAGGTGTGCACAATTAAGTGCATCAAAGTATTAATGGGAACAAACCACGGTTCATAAAGCATGCATGCAGTGCCCACTTGCCGTGGATGAACATCATAGCGCTGTGACACTAAATGAACAAGCACGACAAAAGTGTGACAAAAAAAAACATGGACAATAACATGCACCTTCCATGGTATAAGTGGCCAATCGTTAGTGATTTTCAGAGGCACCTGCTGCTGTACTCTCATTTGGTGACACGCTACTAAGTATTGTCATGTTGTCAGGACAATCTGGAAGCAGCAGAACTCAAGCCGATGTCAGGCAAACTGTTTATTGGGCGAACCTGTGCCCAGCAAAACAAAGCCAATCACACTGCAAAGCAATAGCGGCGTGAACAGTCGTTGGTCGACGGAAAAACTGACAAGCGGCGAAATGCGTCAGCTTTATACAGACGTCATAACGCGTTCTTGCATTATCTCCAAGATTCTAGAAGACACTCAAACGTGTGCGTCAGGCATGCAAAGTTTCAAAAACAGTTGACACGGTTCCCAACGTGACATGCAAGATAAATGCAGCCTGCACTGCACGTAACAAAAGGTGATAACGGCACTCCCCGCAAAGAATCAAAACAAGTGCGCCTGTCACAGGGAAGTGATATCGGCGTTCCCCTAAAAAAAAACCCAAAACAACCGCACATGTCAGTATATATGTTTAGACAACCCTCCATAAGATGCTAACGTCCGTGCAGCATGACTACAGTGGCACAATGAGTCACTGACCTGAAGGCGCATCCTAGGATTCCAGCGGCAGTAGTAGCCTTTCCAGAGCTGGATACGACGCAGACTGGCCACCGGGAACAAGACATGCTGCTGTGGGTAGCTGGCATACAACGGGTTGGTGTACTCCTCAATTTCACTGTTCACCATCGACCACAGCGACTGGGTTCGTTCCCGCACATTCTGCACAGTTGAGAGAGGTTTTTGAGTTGGCAGAGAATAGCACAGATAGTCCAGGGCCACAACTAAAATGAAACTGCTAAAGATGACACCTTTATAATAGTGTGCGAAGGTGGACCTTCAGCACTACACTAAAGCTTGCCACTGCTTCTAATGCTTGATTCCATGGGCGCAAATGGCAGAGCATATTTTATATGATGGTTCCGCTCACCTCTTTAACCCTCTGTTGCTCAGAGTTGTAGAGGAATGTGCCAAACAGGCAGCTGTAGAGATGATCCAGGATTGTGATGAGGAAGTGCTCGTTGAATTCAAAGGCATTCTTGAACTGGAAAGACAACGAAAATGAACATATATGCAAAACTTGTATTCTTCTAAGCTCGTCAAAGAATGCTCCTTAGGCAAAACCTGATCAGTTTATCATGTAATCTAGGTTCAGCCAATTCCACCAAGTCATATTCACACAATAAGACATGGAATGACTCACAGCATACTGCTGTTACAGGATCTCTGAAGAAATCTGCCTGGTAAATGTTTACACACATACCAGTCACAGCATTTAGGTTAGCAGAAGTTGTGCTGGGCTAGTTGATACATAGCTTTCAGTAGACTAGACGCCTAAGCCAACAGAAAGAAGAGGCACAGGCACTCCCCACTCATAAGTCTCTTGCAGTCACAGGCCTGCCAATCCTTTTAAAATTTGAAAAATACTTCCATAAGCCAAAGTAAAGCTTTGTGAGATATACTGGAAGTTGTTTTACTGTAACATTCAAGAAATTGAATACTGTCTAAAATACTCTAAGCTTTGTTCTGTAAGGATGTTGCAGGCTTTCTCTGCTTAACAATCACCATAAGAGTGATTGTTGCTATAGGCTAACTGCTAATTGAAGTTTTATCTTGAAACATGCACAATTTTGGTTTCAGTTGCGATTATTTATGGGTCAGAAGTGCGGTGCTGTTGATGACAGACCTAAAGGAATGAGCAGACCCGAAAAGACCTCTGTCTGAAAAAACAGTACGCAACTGTCTGCGCATGCATTCGAAACAGCTTCACCACCACACTAAAAAAGCAAACCTTTAAAATGTATTTCATGATGAAATCACAAAAGCTGGCACATATTCAGCCAGGATGATGGCCCTTACTTGGTTCATAATTTGCCACGTGCAGTCAATGAACTGGAGAAACACGGGTGACCGGTCAGCATCCGAGTGCTTGTCATCTCCATGACCAATTCGCTGCAAGAGAGGCACTTCATGTGAACATTCTCAACATGCAAAAACTATAAAAGCACAGGAGTTGTATCTTGGTGAAGTAACTTGGCAGTCAATTTTAGAATATATATACAGATACACAGTCGAACATTGTAGTATATCAAACTGTAAATAGTATGGATTGAATTCGTCCTATGAGATCATTAACTCTAAAATTATATTTGTAAGACTGCTTCAGTTGCAATACTTTTCATTTTATTCATTACAGTGTGGAACCCACTTATAACAATACTGAAGTGCCATGGAGATGACATTGTTATAACCAATAATTGTTATAACAGGGCTGCATGAAAAAAAGCTAAATAAGGGGACCCAGAGCTGTTGCGCAGGAGTGGAGGGAGGAACGGCTAAAAGCCCCTTCCTGCGCATTGTACGTTTTACAGCATAACAGTGAACACAATAATGGCTAAAGATGAGCACAATAATGCACCAACCCTAAGCTCCTGATTGAGACGACCAGACTGACAAAACACTGCTTATCAATCCACCATCGTCATCTCAAAAACAACTTTTGTGCAATGCACACAATTTCATCCTCATCAGCTACAGTACTGCTTCTTCTGGCCTCTGAAATGGTACGTACAAACATGCTGCCACTTTCAATCTTGGTGTCAACAGAGCTGCTTGCATCAGTTACTCACAATTATTGTTGTACATTAGCATAATGGTTGGTGCCCAACTTCTAAATCCGTAACGTGGCTCAGTGGTAGTTTTGCCTTTTTTGTTTTCTTGGCTGAATTGACATGACATGGTAATTCATGGTGAGCATCAACAGAGACTATCTATACAGGCTGATTCCTTCTAATGTACTCTGCATGGGAAAGAAAACCTCAGATTTAAGTGCTGGTGCTGGTTACCCTGAAAAACAAGTATCGGTACTAGAATAATACTGATTAAAGTGGCCACCCCAGCTGTGTTGTTCACTGCTTACTTACCTGAGCAAACTTGTGTCCAAAGCTCAGCCACTCCTTCTCAATGAGGACCTCAAAGCCTCGGATGGTGCGGTAGTAAGGATCAAGCATGAGCATGGCTAGACTGGTCAGTTGTGCGGTGCGGTCCCATCCGTCCGAGCAGTGCACTAACACGGACCCTTTGGCCCCTTCAAGGCGGTGTGCAACCCTCAGGGCCCCAGCCAGTACGGCACGCACATGCTGCAGCCAGTGGGTGGCCTCAAGTGCAGATAGCCAGCGAGATTCGTCGGCTGCACTGGGGAAGCAGGTCTCCTTGAGCTTGCGCAGACTCTCCCGCATCACATGAATGTTGTGGATGTCCAGGAAGCAGAGCTCGGTGCACCGGTACGCTTCATCACTCTCGTAGCCGCCACCTTTTGCCTGAATGCACGATCAATGCAGACAGCACCCTCAGCATTTGCTCACTTATAATTTGGACACAGGTTCCAACGTGGAGCATGCTGCAAAACTTGGACCGCACACGTGCCCCTTTGACTTGGATGTTAACTGAAGGACTACAGTGCTGATCTTGTTCGTTTGCAGACACATTCCATACTCGCATTCACACCATCTGTGCTCTTTCTACTACTTCAACAAGTCAGCTCACCTACCAAGCTTAACTGCTCCAGCATTATATTTGAAGCTGTTTTCACAAACACAACATGACAGACTTCCTTAACCTTGCAGTTTTGCAAAAGAATCTTGCGCTATATTTGCATAGATCTGATAAGGATCTGATAAGTTTGGGATATTTTGGGAGCCTGAGTTGCACAGTTTATCTTACTTTTGGTACACATTCTCATGAGACCTTCTTTAACTGTTTGACCAGGGAAGACAGCATGAAGCTTTACTAACAGTGTTTGCAGTGAGATAGTTGCACACATCAGAAATCAATGAAGCAATGATAACTGGTGGTCAACTAGAACAACCAAATAGATACCAAGAGATGGGATATGCAGCAGCAGGTAGCAGCGAATAAGTTGCAGAGACCAAATCAGGAAGTTAGCAATGATAAAACGCAATCAGATAGCACAACATACTGTGAAATGGAGATCACTGGGAGAGATCTTGCGGTGGACATATAACAGGCCGGGGATCATGACTTTGGCAGCTGCCAGGGTATGCTCACCTAATTCAATGTTTTGGATCACTGGTTTTACTAACAAAAAAAAAAAAAAGAAAAAAGAAAAAAGAAAAGCACGTTTCGCTGCCTATGCAGGTGGCATTGCCAGTACACAAATAGTATCCAATGAAAGAATACATGCTACACATATCTGGCAGGGGGCCATGATTACTACTGCATGCAGATTGGTTGCGATGGATAAACCATGATTTTACAAATGTTCTTGGCCCCACTGTTCCTCTTGTGCGGGCATCGTCACTATCAAAATCATCTGTGTACTGACGATATCACCCGCATAGTTGGCAAAACGTCCACGTTTTATTTTTATTGCTTAGTAAAGCCAGTGATCCAAAACATTGAATATGAATTCCCTTGGCTTTTGGAACATTTTTTCACATGCTCACCTTGTTGGCCACAGCATTCACACTAGGTCGAGCATCCATTATGAAGAGCTTATGCGAATGCGCATTGGCGTCCATGATCATCTGCAGGTAGCTCTCATCTTCTGTACTGCGCTTGCCACTCACGCCAACGTTGGGCTGACTGCAACGGGTTATGGTTGCCTGTCCCTCTGGGTGGATCCAGGAGAGGACCTGGCCAATGGTGACAATTGGTTGAGAACACCAGGAAACATCAGGTGTTTGTTTACGTGTTTGTGCTCTCAAACTGCTCAAGAAACATAACAATAAGACACTGGCAATCCTGACTGTACACACTAAATTAATATGCTTTGCCCTCATTGTTGCCTACATTGTGTATTTGCCCAAGATATTGTTTATAAGCTTTTGCGCTTCATTTCTGACTTGATGAGCATGACATTGCGTAAAAGCCTTCCAGTTAACACCATAAGGTCCCAGATGAATGAGAAACTACCATACCGGAATGCGGCCCCGGCTTCTAAAGCTTGCCACTGCTTCCAAGAGACTGTCATCTGCGGCTGCTGGAACGGCTAGCTGTAGCATGCAGGAAAAAGAAACATGATAACGTCAACAATCAATTACAAAATAATTAAGATTGCAGTCACACAGCACATAAAAACATATGCTAGATGTTCTAGCCAGTGCCTTCCTTAAGACTCCAATACACACTCTCCTACAGGCCTTAACTAAAATAGGATAAATCAAGATGGCTACCCAAAAAGATGTTTTCAATTTTTTCCGCACAATAAATCCATTTTGAAACAAAGTTACTAAATAAGCTATCAAGCAGCCTTCACTTACAGACAAGAAGCAATGCAAGAAAGCCGCAAATTACTCTTGCCGCAATTTAATTAGAAAAAGAGTCATAGAGACACAATGCTCTGACATAAAAACATGTTTATTAAATATTTCCTGCAAGCTTCCTTAAAGTATGTACTAAATAATTACACTAGATTGTTCTTCCAGAACAAGATGTTGAAATGTGTGTGCAGCCAACTGCAAAAGTTAGTAGAGCAAGTACAGGTAATATGCAAGAAAACTGCTTTTTCTGCATGGATTTACCACTGAGTCTGGTATTTATGGTGGTGTGTGGAAGCATACACTGCACATTTAGAGTTGAGAGTGCAAGGAACATCGCACCAAAACCTAGTTTTTCAAAACTTTCATGGTTAGCGATAATACTTGCTCCAAGTCATGTAACAAGCAAGTGAGCACCAGGTAGTCATGTACCACATGCGCGACATGTGAATGGGTCAACACTGTAGCATGGCATTGCAGGGACTCACAATGGCAGGATAGGTGTCACACAGCTGGTAGTTCTCGTTCGCCCGGCTCAGCCGCCAACTCTCAGTGGGCAGGCCCTGACGTCGGTACTCGGCCAATGGTTCGTATACAGCCCAACCATTTATGGTGAATCGGCCACCGTACTCAAAGGCAAACAATGGCTGCAGCATGTGAATAAAAAAGGAAGAAAGCCATGATAAAAATTTAGTTACTCATTCTCTGGCACATAAGGCAGCAGCTTAACATTCATACAGTGCTATTATATACCAACTCTAGTGTGAACACTAGTCTATATATAAATCTCTAGCATGCACTTGTGACTATATGGCATTGAGTGAAGGCAGACAGATGAGGGTGCCATCACTGTCAGTCTTTCACTATTGCATCTTTTCATAGCTAAGCAAGTTCCTACTCAAAGTAATACTGCCTTTTCTGTTACCCCAGATGCATAATTTACAAACACAATTTTGCATCTCGATCTTCACTATCATGAGAGTTATTTAAATCTGATCCTAGTGAGTTCACAAAAGCTTGTGTAAATCCTAGAAATTTGTACAGGTTACATTAGTGGCATACTCGAAAAAAGAAAAGAGAAAAAAGGGCTATGTAGAAAAAAAGAAGTGTGTGCATTTATGCTGGTTGGTACAAAACACCATGCATACAGTGCTGCAGAAATTTCATTAGGGTGCCTTGAACAAGCTAGCTCAAAGGGTACCTCATCTGATCGGAGCATTTCAATGCACAAACAGTGACACAATGCTGCAAAAAAGGCCAACACTCTCAGAGAGGAGGCCATGCACTCTTCCCCCAAATGTCCCCTAACAGCTTAATTTTTTTTTTTTTTGTGGAATTTATGCTTTGATAAGTAGGCCTGTATTTGATAACCATAAAATTGAATTGCACATGCTCTAACATGCAATTATTGCCAGTGCCATCAATTATGATGCAGTTCTGGTGTCACTTCAGAATGCCCACTGAAATCATAAGAAGTGTCCAACCATGCCAAACCAAAATAAAGTATACCAGCTGGTTTAGGACTCATCATTACCGTCATCATCAGCCTATTTTAGGTCCAGTGCAGGATGAAAACATCTCCCAATGATTTCCAATTTGCCCTGTACTGAGCAAGTTGATTCCACTTTATGCCCGCAATACCTTAAAATTCTTAATTTGATCTTCCCACCTAGCTTCCTGCCTTCCTCTGTTGCCTACAAGGTCACAAATCTACAGCCATTCTTAAAGACAACACTGATTTATCATTTAACTTTTGCTGTACGCATGAGATTACAAAAAGTGACATCACATGACATCGTGCGATGAAATGATCAGATTACATTGTCACTCAGTCATGTGTGTTATCTTGCCATTAGGCGGTAAAACATATTCTCGTTGAACACACACTGAATTTTTCACTTCATGGTGCATACAGTGCTTTTGTACTGATACATGTACCATTGGCTAAACCTGTGTAATTACACAAAGTGGAAAGACTCCTTAGTCTTTTTTTTCCTTGTGCCTGGTGGGTTAATGCTCACCAGGCCATTGGAAAGTGGGAAGGCCAGCTTGTGCAGTTTGTCGAAGATGTCTCGCCGTGAGTGGTTCTCCTGCTTGTGGGCAAACTTCAGGCTGCGCAGGTCCTTGCAGAAGAGCTCAATACCGTATGCATTTTCTCCACGACTCGATGCATAGCCAACCTTCTCGATGCGACTCACGACACCAAGTGGCACTTCCAGTGTGAACCGTGGCTCCTGCCACAATTGGTGGAGAGTGAGGAAACAGACAATGAAGCTCAAAGCAATCGTCCAGACGGACAGCAAGTAAGAAAACAAGTATGCCTATGGGATGCTCTATGCAATATGCTGAATGTCTACTGAAAATAGAGCAAGAATTTAGATTACACAGGCTCGGCACCGTATGAGGATGAAACATAGACGATATACAGTAGAACCTCGTTATAACGAACCCAGATATAACGAACTATTGGATATAACGAAGTAATCTCAATTCCCCTTGAAATTCCTATAGATGAAATTGATATTGGTTATAATAAATTAATGGTTATAACGAAGTAAATACCACTCCCCTTTCAACTTCGTTATAACGAGGTTTTACTGTAATGTACTCTAATGGCATGCAAAAGGCATTCCTCAACGGCAGAAATCAGAAAACAAATGAGAAGAGTTATTCTATGCATGAGCCACAGAGCTCAAGAGCTGAAAATAGACACCTTGTGGTGCTTAATGCAAAGAAAGCAATAAACCTAGATAGTCAACTTGAGAGGCAACCATGGGTTTACATCGGTGAAGTTTACATAATACCAGTATACTATGAGCATGAGCATTTAGGATGTTATGTGGTAGTCATGCTGTGTGGATAAGCTGCCTATCCATCATAAATTTTAACAAAAATATAAATACAAGTATAAGTGTTTACTTGTGTAACAGACACACATTCTTTGTAAAATTTACTTAGAAGTGAGAAGCTGTTTAATGGAGCAAGTTGAGCTTGTTGGTACATAGTTAAGGAATACACCGCAAAGACACACACAGGGGCGAATCGAGGGGGCAAGGACCCCAAGCACTGATTCTTAAAATATTTTTTATTTATTAATTTTCTTTTACCAGGGAAGCTGTGGCATCAATTTACTACAGAAAATATGGCCATAATGGCCATAATGGCCAGTGTTTAAAGAGTGTCTTTAATGGGTTCATTTAGAATACAATGAATACAAAATGTACACAAAGTCTGCTCACTGTTCGGTGCAATGTAGTGGCATTGTTGGAGTGGTATAATGTAACAACCACATTCCAAATATGTATTTTTTTTTCTGTGTTTAATAAGCACCTTTACTACCAACATGATCATTACAATTCAGGCAGTTCTGATGAAGCGATGGCATGAATGAAATATAATTATAATAAATGAGTTGTTATATTATAATGACCATAAATGATATCTAGTTTAGTTAAGTAGTTAAATGAAAATGAAATATTAGCAGCTCAATCATGTTTGAATTTACAGAAGCACCAATGGAGAGAGGGTGTGCACAGGCATAGTTTCTTTAATTCTGCATTAGTAAGCAGTGTCCTAATACAGCAATGTTACAAAGTATCCACAAAGGATTGCTAGCGGCAGACTGCCTGTACAACACTTACAGTGAACTGTTTGGAGCGGGAATTCTGTGAGAGGAAAAAAGTATTATATTGAAACATTTTTCAGACTATACTTTCCCCACTAATAAGTCAACATTACCTTTTAAATTAATTTAATTCACATTTACTTAGAGCTTGAACTAATTAAAAAGTGCCTGTTTAAAGGATAACACAGAAAGAAAAAAACAAAAACAGGAAGTAGTTGCAGCTAAGTAAAGCCAATATATATGCATGCTAAAAATCTGAAAGGCCAAACCGGGACAACAGAATAATAATCTATGTACTGTGTGAGTCCGATGAAGTCCGATAATGTACTGTATGACCCTTTACACAGGTTTGTTACTCTTAAGTGGCTTTCTAATCACAATGCCAATGATATCCACTGCAGCACCTAGTGTTCAATTCCACTGCACTAAAAAAGCTGTCACCCTTCAACATCAGCAAGTAATGAAGAAAGTAAACCACTTCGAGGTTGTTTAAGATGTTACTGTAGAATCAGTACAAGTTATCAGCTAGGCAATGTGCAAGGAATGTGGCCAGATGCTTGTGTTACTGCACCTGGCGCCCCTGCTTTTTGCTGCTATCATTACTCATTTCAAGGACACAACGACCAACTCAGTAAATGCTTTATCTAGTAGGACATAACGTTCCGATGAAAAGAAACCATTATAACACAACAGACAAGGAATCAACAACACTAAATTGCTTTATAAAACCAGATTGCTCAATCAATCTGCAATAATTCAATAATGATAGCTTGTACAGCAGCTTGTCATCAGTGCATGCAGGAAGATCATAAAGCAATAGGTATGCCATACATTAAATTTTTTACATATGTGAAACAGATCCTCTGTAAAAATTATATATATATATATATATATATATATATATATATATATATATATTATATATATATATATATATATTTAAATGTGGATGTAAACATATAATTTTCAGATTACATGAAAGACAAAGTTTGGAATTTCTAACATTAAAAAGCCACTGCCCTCAGAAATGAGATGAAAGCCTGTTAGTAACACTTAACATTATAGCACTACACGAAGGGCTATGAGAGAAGGGTTTTTCTATCATAACGAAGGGTTATCAGAGACAACATGCCAGAAGGCTCCATATTAGTTTTTACTACCTGAAGATTTCGCAATTAACTTGTTTCGAGGTTTACAATCTGAATGACACTGGCCGATGCCAAAGAGGAAATCTTCTGATTAATTTTTGTTCCATAGGGTATCTACAGTGGCATCTGCAGGAAATCTGCTGGCATTTGAGTATTGAAATCTGCTTTAATATGAAATCAATGCGTTCAGATTCAGATTTATTTAACAGATGCTGTTTGTATAAAGTGTCGAATCTCAACACAAAGTGGGAGAAATTTTATACCATACACTAATGCATCATGCCTTCTGAGAATAGTTGGCCCTCTATGTTTTAGAAAATGATTTGGAAAAGTTGTGAAATAGCACTGTGAACAACACTGTCCTAAACAAATGTGCCTGCCATTTCAAACTGCTGTCCTTACCTTCTCAACACTGCGAAAGTATAGCTTGTAGTTAGTGATGAAGAGACAGCCACGAATTGGGCCTTGGAATGGGCACAAGTAGGTGACATCTCGTGCTGCATTTCAAGGCAGGGCACTGTCACATCTGCTTCACTTCAATAAAACAGCAGCACGAACAAGAACAGAAGTTCATGGGAAGATGGACGCTTGTAGTGATGAACAAATCATTGAAAATTATGAAAAACAATGTCGCTGGAGCAAGATGCTAAGGAAGGCAGTTCTTGCCCTGACGAAAGCAAGTCCACTTGCTGAAACATTGGCCCTAGCGACATGCCCTGCTGTTTATCACTTTAAACGAGTTTTTGATCAATAAGACAGCAGGTATTTCATTATGGTCTGGCCTCTTAATGAGCTGTTCAGTGACACTGACTTGTGAACGTTAAAATTCCAGTTAATTCAAATACTCACGAATATTTGACAACAACTAACTTGAGCAACATTTCCAACTAATGAACACTTTTTGTCAGCTCAGGTCACTTCAGCCAGAAGTGGCAGATGACAAGACATTTGTAATGAAAAGGTAAGTAAATCTTTTAGACATATTGCTGATCATCACCAGTAAACAAAAACAGAAGCTCCTTCACCTTTCTGAACCACATGAGGCTGTTCTCCAGGCAGCAAAGGTGGCTCTTGTGTCTTTGTCACCTTGGACACCTCCCGCATCTGAAGCAAGAGAATGGAACTTAATGGACAGTCAAAGGCACTGACGGCCGGAACTCTACATGTGTTGTTTAGTGGAGCGGTTATTTTGGTTCCGAATGAGAACGGCGCAACCTTCGTTGAATAAACCTTAGGCATAACCTCTGATGTTGTACCAGTGCCTCGTAGTACGTTGCGCAGCGAAAGTTTGTGTTAAGTCAAAATACGTGCAGGCCCCGAATATGCGAGTCCTCATCAAGCTGGAATAACAGGCACATTATTTTCACATAGAGTGAGTACTTTTCCTTTTTATTTCTTGTTCACTGAAGTAATAAACGAAACCCTAGTGCACTGAGATGACCGGCAGTCAAATGCAGCAAGAGTTCTGTAGTTTCGCAGGGTACAAAAACGTACTGCAGCACTGACCTTCGCCTAGACGTAGGCCACCTCTTCGAATCAGTGGCTCAACTTCATTGCTGTACCTTCATTGAGATCGATGTGGAATATCGGATAAACAGACAGGCAGTAGGAAGTCGTGCTCGTGAATCCTTGCGTGAGACATATGTCGGCGTGCAAATTGCGCGACGTGATGGCAACGTTAAGAAGACCGCACTCACCTTGAGCTCCTGTGTGAGTTGCATGTTTTCCGTGGAAGTCGAGGACGACGAGCAGAGCGACTTGGACGGCGAGTGAGAGCTGTGGCTGCCGACCGACCGCGGGCCGAGTTTGGAGTTTAGCGAGCCACTTTCCGAACCTTCCAGCGAGTCAACGCTGGCAGGCTTTAGACCGTGGCTGTTGTGGGATGCTGGTTCTCCTTGCTTCGCCTTATCCATTTCTCTCTGACGAGGCCTTCTTGGAAACTGCCGATTTCGGGCACAGTTGTTTTGCTAACCACTGCTCTGGTTTCTGATATCTAGGACGCCGCCATCAAAGAGGCGGAGCACGGAAGTAGACAAGCGTGGCGATAGTAGAAGGCAGAATCACTTGCGGTGAAAGTTTAGACATAGAGCGTACGATTCAAACCCTCGGCAACGAGGATTTCTGACACGCAATTAATAAATGTTCGTTCGTTCTTCCACTTCACTACTTTCCATCAAATGCAGTCACCACAACTTGATGACTGCTACACGGCTTGACTTGGCTTGTGCTTGGCTGTTGTGTCTGATTTAGCCAGTTTGGCATTTTTTGTTTCGTTTTAGCGTGTCGGGCTCTTGGAAACCAAGTGACCAAGCAGTACGATCGACGAAGGCTTTCAGGGTAAAATGTGTTCTTTTGTGCAAAGGAGATGAAGCTGCTCAAAAGCTGATCAAGCGATATCTTCTAGATTTTCTAGCGGTGTTATGATTCTTCATTTCCGTGCGAATGCAGAATAATGTTAAGTGGTCGATGCGATATGTTTGTGTGACGGGTTGTATCGGGCGTATTGCGTCGATCGCTTCTTGAAGCTTTATTTCTGTGCAGCTCAGTTTAGGCGGCTGGGATTTTCATATGATTTGCACAGGAAAACTGAGCTTATTCTTTTACGTTCGATCTTGCAGTGCGCATTATGTCGGCCGACGCGGAGAATATTCGCGTCGTGGTCCGATGCCGTCCTCTCAGTGAAAAAGAGCAGGCGGCAGGATGCCACGAAATTGTGGCGGTAAGTTCCTCCTCGTTGTCCTTTTATTTATCTGTTTATTTCTTTACCGTTAACGTCCTTGCACTATAACACACAGAACTCTCTTTGCAGGTCGACACTGTTCAAGGGACAGTCTTGGTTACCAATCCAAGCGGCGCGCACGGAGATGTACCCCCTAAAATGTTTACGTTTGACACAGTCTTCGACGTGAATTCAAAGCAAGTTGAGGTCTATAACCAGGCAGCTAGGCCGATCGTCGAAAATGTGCTCGAAGGATATAATGGTAAGTGATGCTTTGACTCATAATGTGCTATAATTAAGCACGCAAAAACAGTTGAAACTTGTATATTTCGTCTGCGTGATCGCCGAGCATGCCACATTCAGGCCACATATTCGTTGGGCTAAGTCACTGCATATCCTTAAATATAACGTTTAACCAGATTCCACTGCAGTTATCAATTCAGTGTCACTTGATGTATTGTACAAGTGACTCAGTGGACATGAGACAAGTTGAAGGTGATGATGATTTTGCACAAAATAAAATATTGTCTAAATAACTTCTCTTTTTCGAAGGAGATTACTTGCATGAACCTTTTGCTTCAAGACTTGTGAACGCTTAGCATCAAGACTTGTGTAAGCACACGGGCTATTTTCATGATTATTTTGCTATCAGTGTTCTGTGTTCGGGACATATACATACATTGTGATGCAGTATCACTGGACCAACTGGCACTTTTTTTGCGTGCTTGTCGAGTTAACACTCACTGTAAGTGATGCCTCCAAAAGTAGAATGGCATGCGGAGCTCAGTACATAAATAATTTTGTTCCTTCTATTCCAAACATACTAATGTAGTGGTAGAAGAAAGAAACAAAAGGCAATAGCTATTCGAGTTCCAAGCTGAGTAAATCACGTTATGAATCAAATGCATTTCCTAAAACAGATTAATTTGCAACTTCAACTTGATTTGCTGAAGCAGCCAACGATCTTCCACACCAATGTTGCATTTTCTCTTTGCAGGCACAATTTTTGCTTATGGGCAGACTGGTACAGGAAAGACGTTCACCATGGTGGGAGACCGCTCAGTTCCAGAGTTAAAAGGGATCATTCCAAACTCATTTGCACACATCTTTGGTCACATTGCTAAAGCTGAGGATGACAAAAAGTAAGAACGCTACGTGATGGTGTATGGTTGTCAGCTGTGTACTAATTGTTAGTTTCCCTTTTAAAGGTTTCTGGTTAGAGCATCATACCTTGAGATTTACAATGAGGAGGCCAGAGATCTTCTGGCAAAGGACCAAAATGCGAGGCTTGAAGTAAGTGCCTTACGTCCTAGTAAGGCTGTTCTGCTTGACACAATTATTGTCCAAGGAAGATGTTCACATGCTATCTTTTGTCTTGTAGGTTAAGGAAAGGCCAGACATTGGCGTATATGTCAAGGGACTTTCGAGCTGCGTTGTCAAAACAGCGGATGAACTGGATCGTATCATGACACTTGGAAACAAAAATAGTGAGGTCACGCTGATTACCTTATGTTGCACCATTCCAAGAGGGATATGAAGGAACTAATGCTTAGGTTAGCAAACCTGCTACAGCTTAAGTGATGCCTGGAGGCATTGCTTCATGTTGTTTGCTGCATTGTCTGGATCTGTGAACCTGCAGAGCAGTGAAGCAAAAATGTGGTGTGTAACATGACACTGTGCCTCTAGGTTTCATAACTCCTGCAGCAGCACCTCCTCTGTAAAAAAAAAAAAATCCATGCCAGTGCAATCACTTGCTTCTCAACGGCAGGTGCTGGTTCACCCTAGCTGAGTGAGCTGCCACAATGTGACACTACCCAGAAGATATGGCTGCTTGTTTATGTACTGCATCTGAGCACATGCAGCTGCCATTTTATTAGAGACATGGTATTCGCACTGTACCTCTCCTATGCCACAAGTATGTTAGGTTTCTTCCTTCATACCCTCCTTTCTTGTAGCTCTCTTTTTATCCACAGTGCGGTGATTTTTGGCATTGGCAAAACACTGGAACTTGCCATACCAGAGTTCTCAGGATTGCAGCTTACGCACTAGTATTGAGGCATTGTACTTAGTGCAACTGGTTGGCATAGATCTTTGTATAGGAGGCACTGCTTCCATTGAGACATGGCCATGCTTTCTGTTCTGGCACTCTGTGAAGTGAGGTCTTGCACTGGCAGGTTAATGCTTGCAGGAATCAACGTATTCTCACTCAGTGCTTGGGCTTTGGTGTGCACTTCAGAGAAGTGATGGGAAACCTTCTTCTTCTGCTGTAAAAAGCTATCATTTACTGTCACATTAATGAGACTAGAAGTCCTAAATAATTATTCACCAGTCTAACTTCGTTTAGTTTTGCTGTGAAGTACCTCATGAACGTACTGTGAGTTTTTTTTCCTTGTTGGTCAGCTAAGTACTTTACTGAGCACGCTCTTTTCCAATCTCAGGGGCTGTAGGTGCAACGAACATGAACGCGCACAGCTCTCGTTCTCATGCAATGTTTACAATCACTGTGGAGTGCAGTGAGTGTGGCCTTGATGGTAGGCAGCATGTCCGTGTTGGCAAGCTTCACCTTGTTGACCTGGCGGTAAGTTTCAGAGGTTATCCGATCACTCTCTTGTTAAGCTGTGCTTTGTTTCTTTCATCCTTTTCTTTTGTACCAGCAATTGTCAATGTGTGTAGTCCAGCCATGCTAAGGTACGGACTGCTTCATATTGGAAGTGTGTCATGTGGGCACCTAATAGGAAAGGAAAATATTTGCAGTGTTCTAAGTTTTTTTTTTTTTCTTTGTCTTTTACCAAACACTAAGCAGATTACTTGTCTTTTGGAGGTAACATGAAATTATGCGTTATTAACGTGTAAAAATTATCATGAACTATCTTAAGGTGAGTAGTTATAAAACACATCCAAGTTCCACTTCTTATCATGTTTTCTTTATTTATTTCTTTTTATCTTCTATATTTTCTTCTAGCTCCTTCTCCTTCCTGCTGAGGTCATGGTTTTTCACTTCTACTGTTCTACTTCACCCTCACCCTTATGTTATTTTTTACTGCAGAACCTCACTGATAAATTTTTTAGAGCGTCAACAAAAAAATGACACTTGTGGTAACGTCACATCTGATGGTGCTTGCAGGTGCTCTGCTCATGACACAAAAAGCTTTTTTCATGCAAGGTCTCGTTTGTTGATGAAGTGTTGAAAACCTGTTCATTATTGTTTCCTGGCACTTAAACTGTATGTTCAAGATTTTGTTAGAGTGGTTGTAGCTGTGTATCACACAAACCAAAACTTGTAATTTTCATCTGGCACTCACGTAAAGAATGTTCTATATCAAGAACATCTTTTTGATCACCTAAACACTTTTTCAGTTTTAGCTCCACCTTGCCACTAGAAGCAGCAGAACAAGACACTGAAAATCTCAAGGCAGGATCTAGAAACGAGGCTCTGGGTTGGCCCCTTGTGCGTTTATCCACCTTCCTTTGGCTTTGAAAATGCTGAGCCAAGTTGAGGTCACTGGTCTACAGGGATCTGAACATGGCAGTAATTTTTTTTACAGCACACAGGTTCTTCTGATACAGTAAAACCTCGTTATAACAAAGTTGAAGGGGGTGCTGTAATTACTTCGTTATAACTATTAGTTCGTTATAGCCAATATCAATTTCATCTATGGGAATTTCAAGGGGAAATGCGATTGCTTTGTTATATCCAATATTTCGTTATATCCGAGTTCGTTATAACGAGGTTCTACTGTATCCAAATTACCCAAGTGGCTATTCTTGGCAGTGTTTTCAGTAGGGTTTTAACAACCAAAGATTATCCCTCTCAGATTCACTAGGCCAGCTGGATAGCTACCCACTCACCAAAAGAAAAATTCTAGAGCAATAGCCACAGGCATAGCCCAATGAAGTTTTGCTATCGTGGGTTCATTAACAGGTGCAGAGGACGGGAAGTAGTGATTGTTCTGCAGCAGCTTCTAGATTGTTGACTTACGTTGCTTCACAGGTGTTTACTGTCAGATAGCTGTAGACCTTGCACTATATTGTGACATTGCATCCCTGCAGCAGAGCAAGCAGTCAGTTACCGTGTGCGATTAGTTAGTGTGTTTTCAGTTAGTGGAATGCTCTCAAAAGAATGTAACACTGTCATTGGACTTGGCACCATGTCAGGTGCCTAGCCTACAAAATTTGCTTTTTAAGTGGCACAACTATTTGGCACTTAGCAGAACAGTGCTTTCATTGTATTATTTTATTTTTGCATTATCTTAGTTTGCCAGGGAATAGTTTTCAGAAAAAGATATTCTGTATTTTATTGTTTCTTTTAAATGTTACCAACAGTCACGCCAAGGCAGATCAATTACAGTGGAAGATGGTCAGCCACATATGCCTCGGTATATATGGCTGATCTGATGTGGTATATGTGGCCTTGGTACATGTGGTATGTGTGTCTTCCATAATGCCACATTTTACCACATTTACCTATACTCGGGTACAGATCAAGAAAAAAAGCGGCGTCTCGCCATAAGGGGACTCCCCTCCAGCAAGTAGTGCCGCTCTGTCGACATGACGTTGTGGCAGGCCGCCTCCGTGCCACGCTCTCATTTCTCTTAGCGCAGCGTGGAGGCAGTCTGCTGCGACGTCATGTTGACAGAGCGGCACCATTTGCTGGAGGGGGCTGCTTTGACGGGGAGACACCGTTTTTTTCTTGGCCTGTACCCGAGTGTAGTTGAACCTCTGAGAAAGGCACCAGGCTGCTGCCTAGACATTGGGATTAATAAATGTACCTTTTGTTTTTGTTTGACACATATATTTAATATCATTCCCTTTTGTCTAATTGTGAGCAGATAGCACCTCTTCAAGGAATTCAGAACAAAGTGCGTGTTCCAAAAATGACTTATGCACTGTATATCTTTTTATCTTATGAAAAAAATTGTAAGTTGAGTGTGGTTTTCTTGCTTGCCTTTTTAGGGTTCTGAGCGTCAGAGCAAAACAGGCTCTTCAGGCCAGAGACTACGAGAAGCTTCGAAAATTAATTTGTCCCTTTCAACCCTTGGAAATGTTATCTCTGCTCTGGTTGATGGCAAAAGCACACACGTGCCTTATCGTAATTCAAAGTTGACCCGCCTATTACAAGACTCGCTTGGTGGAAATTCTAAAACTTTGATGGCAAGTACATATTTTTACTCTCTTCTACTAACCCATGCTCTTACTTCTTTGTATACAACATTGCATAAGTAGTACTATGATCTTTGGTACCAGCTTTCTTGGAAATAATACTTTAAAAATGAATTTCTTAAAAGAAAAGGTGAAAAAAAAAAAGGCACGTCCTTAAAACCTGGCCGCTGCAACGTAATTTCGATGAGGATGGCATACAGTTGCGCTCTTGTATGCACTCCAAATGGGTGCACGGTGACATACCTTGTATAGCTAAAATGACACAGTGAAAATGCAGAAAGGAAAGGATGCGTCAGCACCATATCCTGGTGCTTCAGAGTGTTTGATTAAGAACGTTGAACACTGTGACCATCAATAAATAATGTTCTGCATTTTTTTCTTCCTGTTAGACTTGGGCACTATCAAGGAAACATTCTCAGAGCTTTGGCAATAAAATAGTTTGACAAAAATGTGTCTGGTTGGAAATGCTCATGGTCAAAGGTTAAAGAAGGACGTCAACCAAACAAACAAACAAACAAGCAAACAAACAAACAAAAAGAAAGATCTTTCAACTCCCATCTGGGGGCTTTGTTTGAATGCCTGAAGTCCCCTTTATAGGAGCCAGAACATCTTGTTTTTCCTTCTTTGTGTATTTAGTTAAAGGGCCCATGACAGCTATTTTTTTGTTGGATACTTTTATGTTCTAATGAGTAGAACAGTGTCTTGTAATCACGGCATGGAGTGGCAAATTCTCCAGCATGAAGTCTAATTAGTCACAGCATCGTTAATTTTGTTCAGTTTTAATGAAGCTTCGAAACGCGCGCGAAAAACTGCAAGAAACTAGCACCGCGGGGCTAGCGCGGCGGCTGTCGGAAGTGAGCGCATGCACTGATCACTTGAGCTCAAGATTCGGTGACGTTGCGGAGAGCGCGAGCGCCAGACCAGCTCGCCACACTCGCTTTGCATCATAGCGTGTGTACAATGTACGCTTGAGGGACCAACACGGAGAGGAAGCAGAAAAATACGGCTTTTGGCGTGGCCTCCGCGATCGGCTGCGAGAGCCGATCTTGGAGGCCACGCTCGGAGGCCATAGCGCGACGCGCCCGTGTCTCTCTGTGACGTCACGATATCAACTTACAAAAGTGAAACGTCACAGATGGCCCACAAACTACGTCATACTAGTGACGATGTCGCGAGGTGCCGCAAACCCAGATGAGCATTTCTGGGCACTTTAAATACATATTAAAATATCTTAACGACAACGTTCGCCGTTAATACTTGGCCACAAGTGCCTTCAGATGTTCGACAACCAAACAACACAAACATATCGGGTTTGAAATTTTGGTGTCATGGGCCCTTTAACATCTTTCTTTTACATTTGACCAGCTTTGGTGATTGTCATAACTAGACAGCCTCAGTGGTTTTGAAGAGGTGCTGTTACATCTGTTAGCATTTAACAACCTAAATTATGCTAAATTATGAGGTATTTTTTATGCATGTTAAAATTTGTGTTTGGATGTGTATTCAACAGGGGCAAGTGATGAAGTACACCAGGCTCTGAGCAGTCATTGATCTCTGATAACATAAAATTTAACGGAGCACAGCTTTGAAGCTAGGCTGCCTCTTGTTGTTCAAGGTTTCATTCCTAGCATCGCTTGTTACATACAGTCAAGTCCAAAAGTTTCTGTCACACGGAATTTATAAAAACAAACACTATATCTGTGTAATTCAGCCAGTCAGCCTGCAGAAAGGTATAGTGCTGCATCTGTCATGCTCATTCCTGCAGAATGCGATGTGTGTTGTAGGCTGTCCGTCCATCCTCCACAGGTCTTCATCCTTTTCGCACACCTGTTAGGGGTCCGTACGTTTTTTTACTTCATGGATGTAAGTGTGTTTCAGACAAGTACCAAGCTATCCAGTTCTTTCTTATATTTCATTGTGAAAGTCATATAATGGTATATTCACAATAAGCTGCAGCAAGGTATGGCAATGTCGTAACACCCAATGACTGTACAGCAGTCATGACATTCATATTGACCAGCTTACAGCGCAAACGGGGACGAAGACGAAGGAAAGACAAGGTGACTACACGAGCGCTGGTCTTTCCTTCTTCTTCGTCTCCATTTGCGCTGTAAGCTGGTCAATATGAATTATCACCAACTCGCCCAGATTTCCGTTCTCATGACATTCATTTATGGATGCCAGAAGTGGTCCCATAACACTGAGCTCTGGCTATTGCTGAGGTACTTGGTCGATATTCGATGATAGGATGTACTGGCTCACATTAGCACACGGAAGTTGCTAAAGTTTACTTCAGGGAAGTGTATCAGGGGTGTTAATGTAGATAAATGCAGCCTTGCCTTGTTCTCGGTGCATTGATGGGACGGATGCCCTCTATTGTCACATATTTGTGCCCTGTCACAGTGGTCTAGTGGCCATGGCACTCAGCTGCTGGTCCGAAGGTCACAAGATCGAATCCCGTCTGCGGCGGCTGCATTTCAGTGGAGGCGAAATGTCAAGGCCTGTGTGCTGTGCGGTGTCGGTGCACGTTAAAGAATCCCAGGTGTTTGAAACTTCCGGAGCCCTCCATTATATGGCGTCTTTCATAATCATATCAAGGTTCTGTGACGTAGAACTCCAGAAATCACTCAAATCACATTTTTGCAGTTCTAAAGAGCTATTAGCCTGTTCGCAGTACTTATTGAAAGCTACGGACCACTAGGGTAGATTATAAGTATTATATTCTGTTGCATACCCTGTTGGGCCTTGGCGTTGTGTGCTAATATGAACACCTAATTTATTGAAGGCCCTGGCACCTAGCAACATGACAAACTTTCATCGCTGTCTTTCATTGATGCTCACACGTTTTATTGAATCTTTACAGTGCACCAATATTGGCCCTGCTGACTACAACTATGATGAAACAATTAGCGCTCTTCGTTATGCCAATCGAGCCAAGAACATAAAGAACAAGGCTCGCATTAATGAAGATCCAAAGGATGCCCTGCTTCGTCAGTTTCAGAAAGAAATCGAAGATCTCAGAAAACAACTACAGGAAGGTGTGCAGTTTTTTTAGTATACGAAAGCTGATCTCTGATACCATGTGCTTAGTAACTTAATGTTTCATATCATGGAGTTAAATGTCTAAACTAATTTAATGTCATGCTTGCTTTTCAATTGTTTAATTACAAAGGAATTGTGATATACCACAGTAGCTTGGTGGCTACAGTATTGCACTGCTGAGCTGGACATTGTCAGCTTGATCCCAGCCCCAGTGTCCACAATCAGCTGAGCACAAAATACGGAAACACTTCTGTATGTACTTAGATATACAGTAAAACCTCGTTATAACGAAATTGAAGGGGAAGTGGTAATTTGTTCGTTATAACCATTAATTTGTTATAACCAATATCAATTTCATCTATAGGAATTTCAAGGGGAATTGTGATTGATTCGTTATATCTGATAGTTCGTTATATCTGGGTTCGTTATAACGAGGTTCTACTGTATGTGCATCTTAGAAAAGCCCAGCTGGTGAAGATTTATTATTACTTTCCCACTATGGCCTGGCTCATAATGAGATTGTGCTCCTGGCACATAAAATCCAGGAATTTAGTTTTAACGAAATTATGGCCTTATAGCACTGCTCATGGAGTTACAGCACGTCATTTTTTTTTGTTATGTATAAGCAGTATTGATATAGGATTAGGACTTTAGAAAAATGTAGCTTTGGTGACTGAAAAACTCCTCATGCTGCAAAAACTAACTTTTACAAACATGGTCACAGGCGTGACTGCTATTTATGTGGTCCACAAAATGCCTGAAGCACGGGCAACAGCACTAATACTAACGCTGTGCAATAAGGGCTAGATAACTTGGACTGAAGCCAGCACCTGCTTGAATGGGTGGGTACTGTTGCCTAAATAATATTTATTTGTTTATTTATTGAATAAGCAAATAAATAAATAATATTTCAGGAACAGTGCTAGCCATTTTACCTCAGTACATCTAGGCCATGCTGCAGAATGTTCATGTTAAGTGTGCAGACAGCTGTATATGGCACTAGCAGGGACATACTTTGCGATAATGATGCAGCAGCTGGTAGCTTGGCATAAACTGCCAATTACTCAATTAGTGCATTTGCTTCTCTTCAGGGGCTGACGAATCGACTCCAGAGGATGACAGCAGTGAGGAAGCCAGCTGCGGTGATGACAGCGCTGATAAGAAGGACAAGCGTAAACGAAAAAAAGGTTCGTGAATTATGCATTTTTTCTGTGACCTGGTTTGCCCTCTCAGCTATTGATCTAGTAGGTTTAATACTTTCTGCATTTAATACTTTCTGCATTTTCCTTATAAATGAAATGCTGTCTTGGTAGCAGTCTTTTCACTGCAAGACTAACTTGTACATTGCTTTAAGTAACAGCTAGTATATGCACAGTCTTTGTTTGAATGAAACAAAATCCCCATAGGCATAGCACTGCCTTATTATCGCAATGTCATGTTGCTCTCATGCTGTTGTGGTGAGAGTTTAGCTCTTTTAACTGTCTTGAAAGCTGCTTTTTGAGCCAAGGGACACAATGGGAAACCAATATAGCAGCACAGTTAGCTGCATTCATGTGTACAAGCATTTATGTTCCTAGACTTTAGTTCAGACTTGCTATGTGCAAGTTCCTCGTGGTCCTATAATTAGAGTTGCAACATTTCATGGATCACCACTTCTCTATCATTTAAAATATGCACAAAATGTGGCAGGCAGGCTATTGAATATACGATTGTACAATTGTTAAAGCTTCATGTTAAATCAAGTATTGATTTTACATTGGGAACAAAACAGTTTAAAGGCCATCATCGGTCACCCCTTTTTCCACTAATGTCATATTAGATCCATAGGCCCTCAGTGTGTATTAAACAATGTATGCTTTGTTGCATTTTATCTTTATTCATTTATTTTTTTTTTTTTTTTTGCTACTGCAGTTTGTGTAGAACTTGCTTACATCAGTATGTGTCTTATTTTTCTTTTTTTAATATAAGTAGAACCTGTTGGCATGTATGTGTATGTAGAAGTAGGCATGTTAATGTATTTTAAACTTTTATGTATGTGTATAAACATGGGAATAAGCACATATTATGAGTATATGTGTTTACAGAAATATACATAAAAGATTATGTAAACCAAGCAAATCCTTTGTGCTTGATGAAAAGTATATGGTATGTCATGTTGTGCAGGCTGTTTTAGTCATCAGGGGGCTGAGACCTCATCAGGCTTCTAGCCTTTAGTCTTTGCTTCCTGCAGGGAAATTTTGTATTCCTACTGCAAATAAATGGTGTTCAACTCAACTCAAATTTATGACATATAGGCATGCCTTGTATGTACATTCAGTGGTTTTGGCTCCATAGTTACAACACATGTCCTAAAATTACACAAGGACATAGCTTAATTTTAGTTATAAATCTGGCTGACAAGTAGTTTTCTAAAAGTCATGATGGTCATTACTATAAAATGCTCTCCTGCCAAGAAAAAGATTCGTTTTTCTTTTGTATCATATTTAGAATCACTTGCTGATGTTAATCAAACAGGTTGTACACACTCTATTGCTTTCTTGTAAATCAGCTGTAATCAGTCCCTTAATCTTGTTAAACATTTAATAATATATGTATATATATGGTGTGCTTGTACCTATAGCACTTGACTGATATTCCGGCTTGATCACAGAGATCAAGATGCATACATTTCCATGTTTGTGTCTGTGCATGCATGTGTGCGTGGCATAAATCCTGTTCTGTTATTTGTGCAGCCATTTCTGAGGAGAAGATGCGTGAGATACAAGCTCAGATTTTAGCTGACCGAAAGACCTTGTCAGAAAAGAAAGACATGGCCCAAGAAGAGCGTGATCGTCTCGCTGGTGAACTTGAGATAAGAGAACAACAGCTGAATGCAGCAAGGTTAGTTCTTTGCTTTAGTGAGTTCTCTTTGTTCTTCATTCACTTTTGTCCTCACTGTTATCACATGCCACTGGTGCTATTGTTTGCTTATGTCTGAGTTTTGTGCACACTTATATAATGAAGTATAGAGGTACATTTGCGAGTAACCGTTTGTCTACAAATGGTTATGGCAAGAATTATAGTAGTACTCTAGTCAGTTTCCATTTGTCCTGCAACTTCTATATTGGTTTCCATAACACGCAACAAGATGCCTGCTTGCAATATGATGCTTGCAATATCAGAATCGAAAATGGAGAACAGCACCGCACTGACAAATCACCAGGTGAAGAAACGCACTGTAAGAGGCAGCGCTCGTCCTGTGTGTTCCTTTGCCTGTGATTTGCCTGTTGTGGCACTGTTTTTCATTTCCAAGCATGTGTAACCAAGTAGCCCAGCGATCCACACTTGTACAGAAGCAAACTCATCGTGGCCACTGGTATCCTCTGAAATGTATGTTCAGCCATGTCAAGCTGTGTATTTCACGAGCTGCATTTAGTGGTATTTATATGGCTCATGAGGGAAGACACCTGTCTAGTCTTCAATTGCGAAAGGGTCAAATAAAACAAAATTATCGGGATATACGTACCAAAATCATGCGCTTTCAAGTATAAAACGAGCCCCTGCACAGGGCCGGCATACTGCAGCAACTTAAACTTTGTCCATCGTCATATTAGTTTATGGCTCATACTGTATTCTTCAAGCTCCAATGGTAGTGGGCGAGGTCTCATTCCCTTAGCTTTTCGAGGAAAGTGCAGATGTCACAGCCTGTTACCAATGTTAACCAATCCCAACATCACTTCTGTTTGGGCTTGGTTGTCAAAGCTACTATCTCTTAATTGAACTCATATGTGGGGGATTACTATTTGCAGAGAAGAGCAGGAAGGTTTGATGCAAAAGCTTCATGCGCTTGAAAAGAAGATCATCGTAGGAGGTGAGAACCTTCTTCAGAAGGCAGAAGAGCAAGAACGACTCCTGGAAGAGAGTGCCAGAGAGCTTGAAGAGAGGAAGCGAAAAGAAGCTGCTCTCAGGGAAGCCCTAGAGCAGAAAGAGGCGAGTTGGGTTTCTTGTTTGAGCCACACTATTTCTTGTGACTCTTGCTGACACGGACTCACAGGGTATTGGTGTATCAGAAAGAACTTGGCATATCTTTTTCTGATAGTTGGTCTCAGCAGTTCATATGAATTTGAGAAATTCTTCAATGATAATAATTGTACTTGCATTACTACATTTGTGATGTAGTATTTAAATTCCATATTTATTATTTTATAAGTAGCTGACATTCTACAATGTCATAAAAAGTTTTCTATTTATGACATGTCTGTTTTACTAATTGCGTCTGTAATATGATAATCCACTATCTGTGCTGCTCAAGCGAGCTAAGGCCTAGTCAGGAGGTTTAAGCCCTCCTTTCGCTTTACCTCGTAGGCAAGCCATGTATATGTTATGCCTGAATGAACAACAAAGAAACAAACAAACCTGTGGGGATTTTCCTGTAGCCTTGTGCTACAGGTGATTAGAGGCCAGTTATATCTTTCGTGGACTACGTATATTTGATTTTTGTGTGTAGTTGCCTTTCTACGAGTATGAACTGAAGCCAGTTTAATTTTTAAGGTTGTAGGAACCCTTAACTGAACCTGCAACTTTAAATCATGTTAGGTCACATAGAAAAATTTACTGTATTTTGGTGAAACCAGCACAGAAAACGCTGGACAATTTAAACAGTTATAGACAGCTTTAAAAAAACATTTTGCTGAAATTTGTCCTTGTTAACTATACAGAAGGTATTAACTGTCGCTGTTTTAGCGTTTAGTTTGTTAGGTACAAATTTGCTCTACTGTGACTATGTATCAGATGCACACATGCCTAAAAAGAAAAAAAAAAAAAAGTGGTTCTTCTCGTTGTCCTTACACAAAGGTAGTTTTTTATAGGGCACAGTGAAGTTTGCTATATTGATAGTGTAGAACAGATTCTCGAAAATACCCAGTGCCTAACAATTTACTATGCTACCTTGGCTTTAACTGTCTCGGAATCCTTGAAATCGTTAGCACTGGGACGATTTCTGGATTTTTGTATGGCCATAACTGTGCAGCAATATCAGCATTAACTTGGAGTGCACTTGAAATACCACGTAGGCCGAGCGGCTGGACATGGAGGAGCGGTACTCCACTCTACAAGAGGAGGCGGCAGGCAAGACACGTAAGCTGAAGAAGGTCTGGGCTTTGCTCATGAGTGCAAAGGCAGAGATGGCTGACCTGCGTCAAGAGCACCAACGTGAGGCCGAGGGGCTGCTTGAAAATGTTCGCCAGCTCAGCCGTGAATTACGGCTCAACATGCTCCTCATAGATGCCTTCATCCCACCAGAGTACCAGGTTGGCCTGCTTGCTAGGCATTCATATTCCTCCACCAGACCTTGCTATACCACAGTGATTTTACTAAAGTACTCCTGTAGTAATGGCCTGTGACTCGATTTTAATTAAACAAGATTTAGGGCTTACCATTGCTTTTAAGGCAAATTTCATGGCAAGGTTTTGTATTATGGCTTGTATCAATGAATGTGACAGTACATAAAGACTTATGATGTCACATTTACTCACAGAGACAGTACTATGCCTATGTATTGGTTTGGCAATTGAAGGTGCATGGGATGACTACACTATTGTTCATTTCCAGCAAACAAATCCTATACTACAGGTGGGGGAGCAACAACCTCAGTGCCCTGCTTTTTTAAAAATTTACTTGTCCTCAGAGCCGTATGGTATCACAGAAGCCAGTGGTTATAAACTAACAAGTAAAACGGGCACATTACATTATAGCAGTGCTACATTATTAAGGGACGTCGGGCTACAATACCAATTTCCGGTAAAAAATTGTGTTTTCAAATTTGAGTTGTTTTGGATTACTGGTTTATCAAAGCACCTTTTCAACAAGTTTGGTGGTTATCTGAGGAGTAGAAAATGTTTTAAAAAAAAATATTTTTTTCACAAGATGATGGATCAGGTTTGTTGACGCAAGTGTCTATGAGCGCTCTTTTCAAGACGCCGCCACACCACGGGAAAGTATCTGAACTTTATGTGAACGCCCATGTTAAAAAGCTCGTTTCCTGCGTGCTTTATGCGCAGACCTTCACTTGAGAGTACACCAGACCACTGACGAGAAAGTTAAAAACAAAGGTACACGTTTAGCTGTGGCCATGCTGAGTGGAGAGCACACCAAAGCTGAGATGGCAGAAGCATGTCATGTCACAATCTAACACTGCATTTGTGCCATTCGGAATTGCGCTAGCTATGGTTGTAGTCGACGCTTGTTATCCTTCTATGTGTTGTTCCTCCTGAGAGTGCCCCGCCACGGTGGTCTAGTGGTTATGGCACTCGGCTGCAGATCCGAAGGTCGCGGGATCGAATCCCGGCCGCGGCGGCTGCATTTCGATGGAGGCGAAATGTTGAGGCCCGTGTGCTGTGCGATGTCAGTGCACGTTAAAGAACCCCAGGTGGTCGAAATTTCCGGAGCCCTCCACTACGGTGTCTCTCATAATCAGAACTGGTTTTGGGACGTTAAACCCCACAAATCATCCTCCTGAGAGTTTATTGCTATCAGTGGGTGGTATGTGGTGTGACTGGAAGAGGCCCGCAACCATATCCATCCATTCTCTGCACTCAAAAGGGCAAGAAAGAGGAAAATATATGAAGCAATTGGCACAGAGCAGCGCATCTTTCAAAAAGAGAGCCCCATCTGTGCAGCTTGACACTTTGAGTTAACTTCTTTAGTTGTAAAGTGAAATAGCATGTTGTGAAACTTTTCAGCTCCTTTTTCAGCTCCATTTCCAAACAGCTTTGCCAAAAACTCTTCACAAGGTAGTTGCTAGACCTAAATTTTGTCAGGAACAACACGAGGCACTTTTTAGTCTCTAAATATTTTTGAAAATTGATAATTGTCATATTGCTGATGTGTAGTGACAGCAAGAAAAATGGACTTCATCTTTAGAGTAATGGCATTTTCATAAAGAATGACATAAAGAATGTGCAGTTGGCCTTATTCTGCACTATAGAGCATCTAGAAGCTGTCTAATCAATAACAATTAGTAGTATACATTAATTATTTTTCAAATGATAGTTTTCCTCATATGGCACACCTGATTACACAGTGTGACAGCTGTAAGTCATTTTCTGTTCATGCTAGGCTACTGAAATTTAGCACATATTTTAATGGCAAAAGAGTAAACCATCCCATAAATTTTTCATCAAAATTGGTGTGGCAGTTCGAAAGCTGACCCTTCAGCCTCACATGTCCACTGCCATTTTATGCAAAATGTTTGTTGTAAGTGATAGCTTTCACACTTAGAAAAAATGTAGTTTGATTGCTTGGATGCTCAGGAAATGAAAAGCCAAAAGAGACTTTGTACATGTTGCATGAATCGGCTCCTGCATTATTATGGCGGATGACACTTTGCAAGCCCAGGTGCCACAACCTGGACCTTCATGACATCTGGGACACCCCTTGCAACCATAAATCTGCATTTTTCGATCGTACGATGTAATTTGTGGATTTGACCGGACAGGCAATGTTTTGCATGATGACGTTAATATAAGGACATCTCAAAGGAGCCATCTAGCACTTTTCTTGCACTGTCTTTTATTTGCAGGTCGCATAGACAGACGGCTGGGTATAGTTTTGGCATGGGCCAAACTGCCCGTATCAACTGACTTAATAAATATTTTAATCTTACAATGAAATCACCATATCACTGCCAACCGCATCATCATGTAGTGGCACTCTCCAGAACTACTTGTGGTGGAAATGACAACATGAGATGCAAGGCTGTGATAGGACAAAAGTAAAATTAGAAGTGGCCGTGGCATTACATCAGAAAACAGAATAATATTTACATAGCTTTTCATTGAATGCCAGAACATAAAGAACCTGGAAATTTATAGCGCGGCACTGTCAGACTCCACATTGTTTGTTATATGGCATGGGCATCACCAGCATACTGGAAAGAACACGCAACCACATTGTGTGAACTTCCCCTACATGGGTGGCTCAAACCAATTCCATTGGCATCACGTTATGTCGTGTGTGGCAAGTGAAATGTAGTCATATGACCCATGAAACTCGAGTTGAGGGTTTTCATTTTTGCTTTTATTTTGAATGTTACCAGCTTAATAACTTCGGGGTGTATGCTCATATTGCTGTCGTTCTGGCAACATTTGTTTGTCTGTCCTCCAGTCCGGGAAAATGAAAATAGGCGCTTGAAAAGTGTTAGGCGGTACGTTTAAGATGTTAAGGGGCACCCTTATTTAGGTGCTCATGTTTGTAAAAAGACAAATATTTATTTGTAAGGCAAGTGCTATGAAAGTTTGCAATTAAACCTTAAGTTGACATTTATTACATACTTCCTCCAAAAACCACACATCATTGCCACAAATAATGGAGCATGTTGTTGCTTAATCCTTTCTTTCTGGAAGAGTTTACTTACCTCTTAATGTTCTGCAGTCATATTTATGTAGTGCATTTTCTGCCAAGTGTTTCCAAATGTAAAATTGCACTTAACATTCTGCATGAGCTATTGATTCAGTTGTTTTTGTCCACAAGTTCTTGCATTTTCAGTTTGACAAGGAATTATTGATTTGGTTGTTCACAACACAGGAGCTCCTGGAGAGGTGTGTCCAGTGGAATGAAGACATCGGAGAGTGGCAGCTGAAGTGCATTGCATACACGGGGAACAACATGTGCAAACAGAGTTCTCCTGATGTTGGCAATCTTCATGAGGTCAGTGTCCCATCTCGAGTAGTATAGGTAACATGTGTGACATTAACACACCAACATTAGAAGTGGCCGTGGCATTACATCAGAAAACAGAGTGCCATTCTCCAGAACTACTTGTGGTGGAAATGAGACACATACTCACCCAATGGTGTTGCAGTGATATGCTTGAACTTTTCGTAGCATGCTGGTTGCCACTGTTCACCGTCTTTCTCTAGCACTCCACTTGTAGTCCTACACTTAGTTGACCCTGTCTTACCAATGACAACTTTTTCACAAGCCTCCATGTTACTTTGAGACAATGTATACTGTCGATATTGCCTAAATGCTGCATTCACCAAAAATTTGCCTGTGGCATCACAGACTGACCACGAATTCTTACAGTTATAACCATTGTCTCTGGAACGTGTGTCATTGGAATGTCCAGCTTACAGGGGTGAGAGGACTTGTTAATTCATTAGAATGGGCTCTGAACTAGAGCTCAAGGATCACAAGATTTAGGAACAATACTGAGTCCTAATCATTCTCCTTGAAAGCACCTTTAAGATTCTAATATTCTTTTCATCTTCCTTGGAGACATCGTCTTAACATGAAAGCCATCACCTCTGTCTCATCCATATATATGACGCATAAAAGACAAAAACTTAGGAAAAGGTAGTAGTAAATGGTTATCACAACAAGGAATGTTGCTGAAGTAAATTTCTGACGAGGAGGTTTGTTTTCATCAGGACAGCAGCTACTACACAGAAAGCAGTCGACACTTTAATAAAGACAAGTCCCCTTGTCAAAACATGATTCTTTCTATCCTTGCCCCCATCGTTTTAAAATGCTTCTGTCACCAAGCTCCTCATCTATGCAGGGTAACATGTACAGTCATGGAAAATTTATGTACGAACAAGTTAAGGCAAGTTAAAGCACATTTATTATTTTTTGTTTTTGACAGTACACATAAAGGAGTACTGACACGATTTTGCGGCGGCTCAAAATGTACATTTTTCGCTTTCTAGCCATGTATTGTTAACGCCCTCCGCATACGGAAGCCAGCGTACAAAATATTTTAGCGTGGTTTTAAATTTTTCGTCGCCAAGCACTGCAAGCCAGCCCCAGCGCAATGGACACTACGATGACGTATGAGCACAGTCTATTAAAAATCGCCGAAATCGCTGTCAGAGTCACTGGACGACCGTGAAGTTGTCATTGTTTGCGTGCCCCACGTGTAATTCACCATAGACGACAGAGTTGCAGCGACGCTGTCGCGAATTGCTGTCCCTACGTGACTCAGACATACGTCCGACTATGTTGACACGTCACTAGGAAATCGCCCCCTCGAAATGAAACCGAAAGTGGGCTTTTAAGGAAGCCATATTAAAATATATCCATTGCCTTGCGAGGCATCATGATACTCTTTATGGGGTTCTCCACGCCAGTGTTTTCATTTATACCAATAATACAAGAATGTCAAATATTCGTGTCAGTATTCCTTTGATACTAGCATGACTATGCCTTGCACACTTAGCGCAGAGCCGTCCCTAACAGCCTATGTGCCTATGAGAAATATGTGTACATATTATACTACTGTCCTTCTAAACAGCATACAGTAGACTCTCACTCTAATTTGAGTGGACCCTGGAATTTTGTTTGAATTATCAGATGCAGGCGGAAGTATGGCTCAGTGCAGCATACCAGGGAAAGCAGAGATGGCCACTTATTGCATGCATTATTGCTGCCGCAGTGTTTCGTTTTTCTTTCTTCTGCTAGTGGTTTTGAATGCTTTGACAAGTGCTGACAGGTAGTTGGCTTCATTTCTGACTGTTAAAAAATATATGAGCATGAATGTTCACCTAAAAGGAACCAAAACAGCCAATATTTCTGGTGAGGATAAGCAAGAAGTATGAAAATGGTGCAGTTTGAATTAACTTAATATATTGAAAGCATAGTAGACTAACAAAAACGTGAATTTTTTTTCCCCATTAGCTGAAAGTATGAATGATCAGAGTTTCAATTATCGAGAGTTTACTGTATGTCAACAGTATAGCAATAATGTAATAGCATTGAAAGTGCCATCTTATTGTCTTGTGAAAATCAGAAGTTCAGCTGTTTTTATGCTTGCACCTCATTACAGAAGTCTGATCTGGACATCTCTCATGTGTACTTGAGCTACTCCCCAGATGGGCTGCAGATGCCCGGCCGACACCGGTCAGGAAGGAAGTCAGCTCGACCGAAAACTTCTCGTCCAAAGTCCTCTCGCAGGCAAGTTCAGCTATCTTTTCTTGCCAAGTGGCCATGGCCATTGTGCCTTCTGCACAAGTTGTGTGCACTCTGTATTAACATGTTGCTGTTACATTTTTGTAGTGCCGTATAGCGTTTACTTCAGCCAATAGCAGCAGTCACTGTTTCCATTGTTTGGTGCATCAAATTTCTCATGACATCTTAGGCCAGCTATATTCTTACTATTATTGTGAGTGTCTGTCTCAGCATTTAACAAGAGGAAAAAAAGCTTTGTAAATTTACTATACACCAAGGTTCAAGCATTTATAACTTTTTCTTTCTTCTTCCAGGGATCATTGTGTAGTTGCCTCAGGAAGCCTGTCCCAAGCTTAGCTCCCCTGGGCATACTGTTTCATATTCACCCTTGGCTTATGCTCAGGCAAGCACAGCATCATCCTGTATTTATTGAGCTTTTGGTGCATATTCTAGCAGCTGCTTTGCCATAGTAAAAAGGAAATACCTGTACACGCTTAGATAGGAAAAAGAAATACATACCTGTACATGCTTAGACATTCTAAATTGAGGCTAATACATGACGGAACACGAAGAAAGAAAGAAAGAAAGAAAGAAAGAAAGAAAGAAAGAAAGAAAGAAAGAAAGAGAGAAAGAGAGAAAGAAAGAAAGAAAGAAAGAAAGAAAGAAAGAAAGAAAGAAAGAAAGAAAGGGTGCTGCTTGTTCTATCTTTGTGTGTGTTGTCATGTTTTGACGCTTTAGCTTTAGCTGATAATGAGGTTCAAGACTTAGCATAAATGCAGTTTTTATAGCATCTAGCATATGCTATTCATAGTGGAATGTTTGAGGTATAGAGAGGAATACCAGTGCTGGTGGCATCACCTTTTGACAATTCAGCGATGTGAGTTAGCAACACTCTCATGTTGTACAAGCCTTATTTTTGAACAAACTAAAATTTTTAAAAAGATTTTTTTTAAGCCACCTTCTCCTCCAGTGGCTATTCCATGCTCATGTTGAGCAATAATTTAGTGGGTTTGATTTCTAGCCACAATGGTTCCATCCCAAAGGAAATGAATTGCAAAAGTCACTGTTTACTCTACATTTGATGCCAATAAATAGTCCCAGTTGGTAAATATTAATGTGGAGCCTTTTCACTATGACTTAATGAATATCATTGAGACAATAGTTCCTCCTATTTAATTTTGTGTAAATCCACTACCTTTGTTCTGATGTTTAAGTTTGCATGGCCATTCACTGTAACAAGAGTTCTGTATGAACTAGGTAAACACATTGCCACAAGTTGTTTGCCCTGGCATTGCTGTTCTTGTATACATCTCTGGTATTCTCAATGTGTCACTATTTTGTCTACATGGTGAACTAATGTGAAATAAAACCCCAGACTTCGTTGTAAAGAAATTGTACACTAAAATACCAAATAAGTTCCATGGAGCGATGCACCAACATGACAACTATACAGCAGCTGGCAGCAGTAAGGGAGGCTTGAACTACTGCTACATTATGCTTAGAGGAGTTCAAAGATTGAGTGCTATCTTTTATGCTGTTGCAGAGTGTTGCTTTCCATTGAATTATCAATGCTAAGCTTGCATTGCTGTACCTACACAGTTGATCTCCTTTATAAGAGACACTGATATAAGAGACAATTGAGTATAAAAGACTTCATTCACTCACATGGCTGGCTACTTTATCAACCCTATTAGTTGGACCTTTTTTGTAACAGACACAATCTCGAAGACAATTGGGTACAAAGGACAAAAAATATCCTTAAATTCTGGCCGACAGTCTTTTTTCTAACATATAATTTAACTCTGAATGCAGTGGTGTTGGCTGCTAATTGCCATTAATTCGCTGTCGAAACAAAGGGAAATGATAACCTATTAATAAGAGATTATTGTGGTAGAGAAAACATGATTCATGTTCTTACTGACAGTCCACCAAGCAAATCGCCTAAATAAACCTTTCTGTAACCTCTTTTTGTGGTCAATTTAATTGTAATGTGCCCATGTCGAGATAAGGACTCATCAGAAAATGAGAACATGGCACCTTGCTTATAGTAGACTGCTCATATGAGAGACAGAAACTGCTCCCTGGTGCATCTCTTAAAAAGGGGTTCAGCTGTGTCATGCATAGACATTGCCTATTAGTAGTGTTGCATTGCCTCATATTTTTCATGCTTTTCTAAGTGAGGGCCTATTTCAAGTTGTGATGGGGAAGCATGAGCGAAGAAGCATGCACTCTGCTTGTAGAACAGTCATGACAGAATGGAACCCTGGCAAGAAGAAGCAAAATGGAACATCTCTTGGTACTTTTTCATGTGTAGTTGCGGCTCAACCTGCCGCTGACAGTCTCCCCCTCCTTGTACCATCTTTCCTGCATGCATTTCACCCATACATGTATAATGGTGCCGCAGTCATTTCTGCAAATGGCTTGTACAAGTGCAGTTTACTTGTTTTATGACGTGGGAAAAATAGGCTCTACTCTTGTGATATAGAGATGCATAAAATATACAAGCCCCGGCATTTGAAACCAGAACATTGTCTTCATTTGAGCCATGACATGTGGTACCATTAGTTGGGTGAATGTGCAGCACAAAGGTGTACGCTTTTGAATTGCGCAAAGGGTCTATTCCACTATTGTTGCGCATGCTGGTTAAGTCTGCAGTAAAACAAGAACCTTCTGAATTCTTCTAAAGAAAAAGAACTGTCGTCGACCTGACAGTAGCACAAAGCTTCAAAGGAAACTTGTATGAGTTTTGGAAGGAAAGCGCTACAGTTGAACATGGAAGAACCAGCACTGTTGAGATCTATATAATGCAAAGCTTACTTGAGTTAGCAAGGTGGAAGCAGTAGTGGACGACGTGAGCATGGCCTCACTGCCTTTAGCTGATAGCTGTCTATGCTGAAAGGGCAAAGGCAATGGATGATGCTTGTTGAGGAAAGAATGTTGATGAGAGAGAGATGTGCATACAGAGAAATATGGCATCTATCTTCACACAGTTATCTGTGTACATTAAAGACTTACCTCACATTCCTTGCATCACAATGGCATCTATCCCGCAGGATTGGCCAAAGTAGGATGCATGTACTTATGCGACATACCGAGTCATCACTTGTAGTCTCCTTCAGAAGTATCCATTAAGCTAAGGCAAATACCAACGCATACCTAGTAATACCCTGTAATCGCCCACGGAAATACCCAGGAATCGAATGTGGTTATGGTGCATGCTCAGTTATCCTCTGTAATCCAGCACACATGTGTACTAGGCAGGATGGCAGCTAGCAGCAACCAGTCTATTCAGGCATATTCTCTGTGGTCAGAGTTTATATTCATATGTACAGTGCTCAATGAAGAAAACGCGATACTCGGAGCGCATGCCTGCCGATGATTTGTGTGTCATCACTTTGCACTGTGCATACTGAGCTACTAATTCATTGTAGTACTCAGTGAAAGCAAGAGACTATGTGAAGCACTGTGATTGGGTCTCTCTGTGACCACCCAGCGCACTCCAGCAGCACAAAATGCACCAACCGTCACGCAGTATTGCATTTCAGTTGCTTAGCCCTGTACATACAACACATATTATTTCCTGTATTCAGCAAGCAAATGTTGATGGATTCCAGACCCCAGTGAAAAGGGTAAAGCCTCTGAAGTCCCTTATCAATTTTTTTTTGTAGCTTTGTGCTACAGTCCAAGTTGATGGCAATATATTTCTTTTTCATGGAACTTAGCCATGCTGGAAATTTCTGCCACGCTGACTGCCAGATCCGGTTAGACTAACTTGCCATAGCCAGTTTGTCTTCCTGTGCTGGCATTTTGTCCTGACATGATACTACGTATGTGATTTTCTGTTCTAGATGTACATAACTTTACAAGTACTCATCCCTGTGTCTCCTATTCTTCGTCCTTATGTGTTTGCACACTAAAAGGTTCTTACAAGGATGTACTAGCTAACCTTACGCAAGGTTTTCTGTGCACGACATTTATGTGATCTCGACGGAACCATTCCTTCAAGTGTAGTATGTGAGCAATCTGAGAATCCATCTTGGGATTCAACTTTGTTTAGCATCAAGCATTGCAATATGAACTATCCGAAATAATTTATTGAAAAATACTGGGCATAGTGCAATTAACTAATATATGTATTATTGTGAGAAGAAAAGAAGAACCATCTGTTTTCCTTTGATGTATGTTGAGGACCTTTCATAATTGTTTGTAATTAGGTATTTATTTATTAATATGTGTATATATTTTGTGTGCTATTGGCTTATGGACTATGTGTGTATATATTTATTAGTTTTTCTATGAGTGTGATGTGATTGTTCGGCCAGCACTGGAAGCCTTCTTGTGATTCATTTTATTGTCCATCTTGCCAAAGGTGACCATGATATTACAATGGATACAGGTGTACAAGGTGTTCCATCTCAGCTTTTTTAAAGAGGATCATGATGATGTTTATGGAGTCGTGATACATTGTGTTGTCATCATCACTTTAACTGAAATTGTGTGCATAATGGTGTTTACCGAATGCATTTTAAGCAACCTATAAGCCTAAGTGTGCAAGTTCAGTTTTACCTGGCATACAGCCAGCATGAAACTTGAAGGTTGGAGTATTTACAACAAATTTTGAATTCAAACTCTAGAACACCCTGTACCACTGTCAAGGGGACATACTGTATGATTTCATTTCACCAGATTCTTAATTTATGAGCAGTTACATTTGATCGTTTTCCTGTTGACTAGGCAGCCTCTTACCTTACATATTTAACACACAAAAGAGTTCCTGGTGTTAAACTTCTCTCAATGAACCAAATATTAATTATATCTGATGGATGTGGTTAGCAGTCTAACATAAGAGCCTTTCTTTATGATGGTCATCACACTAGCAACCAAATGTGCAATTTTGCAAAAATGCCTCTTCATGCTTCTTTGCATGTGCTGATGACACGTGTGACAAAATTTTCGTCTTCTATTGCTAGTATAAGAATTTATGTTTCAGTGCACAAGCTCTCAAAGAATGTTCCACAATCAGTGAAATGAATTGGTGGGATGTCTTACAGCATGCTAATTGCAGTTATGAGAAATTTAGTGGAGACCTCATACAATTTTTCCCATTATTTATTTTGTTATGCAGTTGTAGGTACATTTTACTATGTTTTTACTGTAAGCTGTTTAAATTCTGCAAATAAATATGTTCTTAAACCTATGTGTGACATTTATTTTCACCACAGCATGCAAGCTTATTGTGGTATTAAAATGGACAAGAACTCTTTAGGTGGACTAAGGTATTTATCTCGGTACTTGATGCATGCTTGGTCTAGTGGCTATGGTACTCGGCTGCTGATCCGAGGGTTGCGGGATCGAATCCCGGCTGCGGCTGCTGCATTTTGATGGAGGTGAAATGTCGAGGCCCGTGTGCTGTGCGATGTCAGTGCACATTAAAGAACCCCAGGTGGTCGAAATTTCCGGAGCCCTCCACTACGGCGTCTCTCATAATCAGAGCTGGTTTTGGGACGTTAAACCCCACAAAACAAAACAAAACAAACATTGATGCATGCTGTAGAGCTTTCCATACAGGGTCTTCCCAGAGGCCACCACAATATTGTCTAGAGTTCTGTGAACCTGGAATGAGCCCCTGTTCAAGAGCAGTACAGAACAGAGACCCACTCCACATACTAGAAACACCAGACTGTCTCGCACTAGCGCAAAGCATAAGCGCCCTGTAATAGTGACGGGAAGTGCTCTTTGGTATCACCAGTGGAAAACTTTCTGTTGTTATACGGGGTTTAACGTCCCAAAACCAGCTCTGATTATTAGAGACGCCGTAGTGGAGGTCTCCGGAAATTTCAACCACCTGGGGTTCTTTAACGTGCACTGACATCGCACAGCACACGGGCCTCAACATTTCGCCTCCATCAGAATGCAGCCGCCGCAGCCGGGATTCGATCCCGCGACCCTCGGATCAGTGGAAAACTTTCTAGAAATATGGTAGTATAAGGGCACTGCTACAAGAACGCTGCTTGTGACTGTGGTTGCCTACCTACAAAGGCATACTACCATAGCTCCAACTGACAGGGGCTATAACACCCCAGATATCAGGGGCAAGTCACCTCTACGTCACATCTGTGACTAAGCCCAGATGCTCACTCTAATACAGACAACTAGGTTTCATCAACTGTGATGCGTGTTCTGCATATGGGTGTTTGTGCTAGAGCTCAGCCTCTGAAATAGCACAGAGCGATCTTGTATGGTTAGTATATGTTTCATTCCAGTGCAATATTAGTTAAACAGGAATGCAAAGAACTAGAGATACACAAGCAAGTACTCAGACACATGTTTAGTGGAGCATGCTGGCATCAATATTTTTAGCATTGCGGGTTGGAAGTGAATGTGCTTTCCATCAATCCACCCTTACTGCTGGGTTTTATGGGCTGCATAAGCAATTTTCCATTTCTCCTTTGTAGGTCATTTGTTTATGCATCTGCCTGTGTGTTAGCCCATATGGTGGCTTCTTTCCAGACCTACATATATATAGTGAAAATTGGTCAGCCAAGTCTAGCACTTTGTCCTGGTTCAGGTTATCTTCAAGTTCTTCATGCAAGTATATATGTCACAGCAAATGCATCAGCACCAAGTAGCCCAATTTTTCTTGTTAATTACAGAGCTGTACTTTTGCGTAGGACCTCTAAAGGTTATGTTGTTATTGCTAGATGTTTATAAACAATTCAATATGTCCAAGTTAGGTACATCACGAATATACTTTAATAAACATTCTTTTTTGCAGCATCTTGCCTTTGAGTATCTGCCCTTAACCTCTTGCTTAACAAGACCACCTCGTTAAGCAGAGCCTCTATTTGTCAACCATTGAAGTTGAAGTGGCAGGACTATACAGAAAGGAGTAATGCCACCCTTGCGTCGCGAGTTGTGGCTTAATTATACTGACAGTGACCTCAGTGCTGCCGCCAAAGAGCTGTGTCACAGTTGCTTCTGTAAAATGGAGAATCCTGTCTGTGAATCATCCTTCATAGAAATGCCACAATTTTATGCAAATATTGAGGTGTTAAGAATTCATATTATACCGGGTATTGTGGAGCCAACATGTAAATTTCAGACGTGAACAGTAAGCTGTCATGACGACTTGTAGTGGTTGACAGGACGGGCAGTGGTAAAGGGGGTACGCGATTATTTCCAGTGGGATGGAGGCCACATGGCGCTAAACAACATGGATGTACTAGTTAGCGAAATGTGCGGATCTGTTATCTCTTGTTTTGGCAGAATTACTGAGCCAGCTTGATCACCCTTGTATCAAACATATTCCTGTGAGGGTTCCTGAAAGACCATGTGTTCCCGAGGCACATCAGGAATATTAAAAAAACTTGAGCAAGCAATCCATGACCAAGATGCAGCCATAAATGAAGACCTATGGAGGCACATGTACAACAGCTTCAAGAAACGTTTGCAGTAATGCGCCGATGGTAACCGGAGGCCATTTGCCTGATCTAGTTTTCAAAAAGTAGCCTCGTATTCGGTGAGATATAAATGGCATACTTATCCATATTTGTAGACGCCTTCACTTATTTTTCGCCGTCTTTTATATATAACACAAACCAGTTAAAAAAATCGCAGCATATCCACGGTGTGAATGATGATGAGTGGGCGAAGCTCCGCAGGGAATCATCGGTAAACCGTGAATCTTCCGTGCAATTCGCCCAGTCGATCATCGTGTAAAGACGTCTCACACAGCCCCTTACACAGGCCGGAACGCGCACCGCGTTTGCCGACGCCATCACATGACTGCTGAGAGAGTAAAAGGCGGAGAGGCCTCAGCGTCTTACACCAGCTTCTTACACGGGTCGTAACGCGCTAGCACAAACACGTTAAAAACGCGCAGTCTTTCGTTAATATTGGGTGTTTACTGTCATCGTGGTGCATGTGTCCATGTGCGCTTCGTGGCGTAGTGGCTAGCGCCGCGCGTTCGGAAGCGAGGGGTCCCTGGTTTGATTCCGCGCTTCAGACACAACGTTCGGAATTTTTTTCTCTTCGTCCATGGTCCATGAAGTGCGATCCGACTCGTACGGCGTCGATCCACGAGAATGAGAGGAGCGCTCCCGGCGCAGCCCCGCGCAGCAGCTAATCGGAGAGCAGCGGCACCTCCAGCGCTCATATACAAGTACCGCCATCTAGCGGACATTCCAAGAAATAAACGAGAGGTGGCTACCTACTACATACATTGGGGACGCACGACCCACGCCTTAAGGAGCTTCACCCCTAAAATGTCAGTTGGCTCTACACCACCCTGTATATTCATGTAATGGCAACCTTCAAAAAGAGATTAACTGTTTTTTTTTTGTTTTTTTTTTTGCCTAACCTATGTAATGTGGGCAGTGGTCATGCTGGTGCACAACTGTTTTGTTCTACTACACATTCAATGTATATTGAGCACAAATTTGCATTTCAGTAAGTTCTAATCATAGAAATGCCTTGGTGATCTGTTTTATTTAAAAAAATAAAAAAAAGTCAAGTTGAGGGAACACCGTGACACATGAGTGCAGGTTGATATACAAGCAAAAACAAAAGGGGCAAATATGGGTACAGACTTCTCACCACAGAACTTCAGTCAAGACAATCTTACAGATGGTAAACTGTAATAAAGTCTTGGGCTGAAACATTAAATGAAACATTCTTTCCCATATCCAATGCCACAGCAAAAAATATAAAACACTCCATCCAGCTCTTGCTATTCAGTACATTGTGAATCTCTATGGAAAATTTGAAAAGTTGCAAGAGATCATTCACTTTGACTCTGAACAAACCAGATTCTTGCAAGGGCTGTATTGCACCCATTACCTGCAACACCGGCACATGCAGTGCACTGAAAGGGTACTTCCACATCTAATCTATGTTGAAATCTTGGAGTGATTGAGATCAATGACAGCACCACTGAATGTGTATGGCACAAAGCTTGCAGTCTAGCGAGTTCTAAAATATACTTGCCTATCTTAGCACTTGACATAAGCAAAAGGCATTCAGTGGTGCCTTTGTGTACAAGTGTTTCCAATGCAATTGTTACTGCATTTAGGGTAGCCTTATGCACTGTTGTATTTGTGTGGGCTTGGCTGCACTATTGCCCAACATGGCTTCAACTTCAAGTCTGCTAGTTGAAGTGCATCGAAGCTGCACAAATTTTTTTGAGTGAAAATGCTCCTGAATTTACGATTTTTTTCACACTGAGTACCTGACAATTGTGAGGCATCTTAGGAAGGACCCTAAAGGCAAAGTACTCAAGTTAGAATGACAGACTAGTGCTCCAGAGAGTTACAGCAGAACCTCGTTATAACGAACTATCGGATATAACGAAGTAATCGCAATTCCCCTTGAAAATCCTATAGATGAAATTGATATTGATTATAACAAACTAATGGTTATAACGAAACAATTACCGCTCCCCCTTCAACTCCATTATAACAAGGTTTTACTGTAATACTTTTGCCCCAGAGCAGCATTAATGAGTGTTGGTGGACGTTGCTGCTGTGAAAATATCAAGAAATCTTCCTTTAAATTTGAATTTATGGTGTTTTTATGTGGCAAAGTTATGACATTCATGATGTGTGCCACAGTGGGAGATTTAAGATTAATTCTGACCACCCAGGGATTGCTTGACTAATGCATGCCCAAATCTAAATGCATGAATGTTTTACGTTTCACTCGTTTTTTTGCCCATAAATGTTTCAGAGACTGCACCAGAGTTCCAGCTCATCGACAGATCACATTCACTGCACTGCAGTGACTCGTCTATTCACCTGCTGACTCCATTAGATTTTAACATGAAAAGAAATAGCCAATCCACTTTACCAATTCGACGACATTTTTGTTTAAATGGACATTAAAGTAAAACAGCAAATCAGGCTACAATGATCTTAGAACTATATTTTCGTTGAATTCGCCATCGTAGGTTCAATGTTAGAGTAGAAAACGAAGGTGAAACTTTCGTTACCTGAATTTCACGCCAAAAACTTTACTTATCAATAAAAGCTTGATGTCATGAACTTCAGTCCCCCCCCCCTTCTTTATTTTAGTGTGCTGGCCACATTTGCTCAGTGGAATTTAACGAAACCTCCAATGTTAAGTCTCTGGCCACCTATGAAAACAATGCAATTCAGGGTATGAGAGAATTACGTGGGTCCTGGCAATTCCCCTCAACTTCTTAACCTCAAAGCAGCATTGGCACTTGTATTTTCCTTTTGTGCATTTTCTTGCCGACCAAGAAAACGCACAGAAGGAAAGGCCCTCTCACTGTAAGGGTGGTGGTTTTGGTATTGTTAAAGTGATTCGCTGATAGAAAAATCGTTTTGCTCTTTAATGTACCTCTAAGAATGCCAAGCTGAGCCCAGCTAAATGCGTAGCTGATATCTTTATACCACTGTCTACTTTATGTGCAAAGTTTAGGCATCCTTCCTCTATAGCCTTACGACTTTACACACACTAGTGCCTACTACATAGTGGGGCATAACCCATCCGAACCTCAGCAAATTGCAAAAATACAGCAATCTCTTATCACTGACAAGCAAATGTCTTCAGCTGCAATTTTCTCAGCAACTAAGTCACCACTTCAACACACGCCACAGAACATACACCACCGTCCAGGACCATACCTATCTTCAGGACTCCGGCTTTCTTGTGGCTGCATTTTTAGTAATGGCACCTACTGCACACTGTTTAAAATCGTGCATTGTTAATATTTAAGTGGCATTGTTTTGTGCTCAATATGTATAACACATTTCCAACATAACCAATACAAATAGGCTATGTTGTCATATGGTGTGCTTATAAAATTAGCAATTGGACATGTATTGGAAGAAATAGCCAAGACGGCGGTGTTGGGTTTGAGCAATGTGCATTGTTCCAAATATTTTTACAACTGGCACCTCACGTGAGTAGAGCTCATGCGTGGTTACAGCAGCCACTCCCACAATATGCCATGCCCAAACGTTTTTGTTCCACAGCCTTCTCATAGCGTTGTAAGCAGAATGAAAAACTGACAGGGACTTTGAGAAAACACAGGAACAGACTTCCTTCACTATGAGAAACTTTGTTTGCTTCACTGTTGTTACTTTCACAGCCAACGTAATTAACGGGGATAGACTGGAGTGCAATGCAGAACAGTTGTACAGCAAATGCCTTTTCAATGAATCGTGCACATCAACACACATACCGTATTTACTCGCATAATGATCGCACTTTTTTTTCAAAAAAATTGACGCAAATTTCGGCGTACAATCATTATGCGGGGTAAATTTCCCGCAAAAGAATATTTTGAGCACAGAGAACGCAAACAAGTCGCGTATCAGAATTCTTACGATAGCTATCATGAACATAAAATAAAGGTAGAGTAAGGCTTGCCTTTGTAATAAACGCACGCATTACGCAGGAACTACATGCATTGCATATTGCCCTTTAATTTTTTCATTCACTGACCCCCTAACTTTCATTCACAGTCTGAAGCGTCACTGGCATCAGTGTCGTCGCCGCTCGATTCCCTGTCGGAACCGGCAGTGTCACCGCAGTCCCACAGAAGGTTATCAGTTCCGTCGAGCTCGTTAGATATGCCTGTCTTCTTGAAGCTGTTGGCGTGGTGAAAACTATGGCATTTGTCTTTATTTCTATCCTAATACGGCACGTTTCCACCAAACGTGGGTTAAAATTAGGCATCTGCTTGGTGCGTGCATTTCACTTGGTGAGTCTTGAAGAGATATTTTCGTAACATTCGACAGATGGTAAACGTGATGATCGTCAGCTAGACTTGGCACACGATATATCGCTACGGCAAGCTCGGGGTGCGATCATTACGCGGGGAAAAAGAAAATTGAATTTTGACGACAAAATTTAGGGGTGCGATCATTACGCGAGTGCGATCATTATGCGAGTAAATACGGTACTTTGCAGGGTATCTGCAGCAAGGTGCCGACCAGTAATTTCTGCAGTATCATTTATTCTGGGGAATAAGCTATTGTTCATTTGGACATGACATTAAAAAAACAAAAGGGATGATGTGTTACTCTAAGTTTCAACATTTTCCATCTTTATAAATGAGTGCCCCAGCCTGATGCAAGTGGACGCAGGAACACCACAAGATGACACCAGCACAGTCTCCTAGCGTATATTTCTCTAGTAAACTACCGTTGATATGCCAGATAGAGTTAAGGTAGACTAACTGAAGAAGACACGCTTTCACATGTGTATGCATGCAAACGTTACACGACAGCATTCTATTGTGTGGCTTCGCGTGTAGACTCCAGAGAAGGGAAGCAACTGTGACACCTATGAAGTGCTGTTACTGGTGCTGTTTCTGTTGCTGGCTTCCACTCCAAATGACAGCCTTTGTACTCTATTTTAAATACACCTTTAGCAACACCACAATGTGCCTCTGTACATGTTGTATATTTGCTGTTCTTACAGCTCTAAAAACAGGGAAGCTTGGCATCTTGGCAACACTGACACAGAGCGAATTTTCATAAACCATCTTTCAAGTTCTGTACACACACTTGTTGCTAGCACAGTTGCTTTCTGTCGATGCAAAATTAAACTTTACAGCTATGAGCAGCGCACTTTGCACAACCTGTAGCTGTAAAGAAAAGTGAGAACTTTCAATGTCAAGGTTCCTTTGTCCCCATTTCATGCTTTAATTTCTTCTTTTGGGCTATACAGATAGAAACTTCAGCACCTTCCCTAAAGGGAGACTGTGCTAATGTTTGATAGTATCTTTGGAGGTCAGAAATCTCACCAAATTGTCTTTCATTTAATGTTTCTGAGCAAACATAACAAGTTCACAACAGCCTACAACACGTACTTTCTAGAACTGCGAATCTGTTCTCCAAGAAGCAGACACAATGTGTGACTTAGGAGTAAAAGTTGAACAATGAAGAAACTCTGTACAAATATCCCTAGCAAAAATACCATGTGTAAATAAGGTGGCAAGCTCCTCTCATTCAAGTAAAGCTTGTTACGTTTGGATAGGGCAAGTACCTCCTGAAATGAATGTGGGCCATGAAGCAAAAACACTTGGTCCCACAATTTGCCCAGTGGTGTGTGCCACTTATACCCTTAAGGCAATGTAAAGATCTAGTTTCAACAGCCTTGTGGATTAAAAGGCAATGTTCCATGATGCGATATTCTAGATGCTCTGCGCAATAAACTGTGGCGTCAATAACACAACAGTGAGTGTTTGGCACATATAGGAGGGAGGAGTATCCACCTTGGACTAATCTAAAATTTGTCAATTTAATGCCTGCAAGATGCAGAAATACTCTCACTGCTCGTTTCTCTTAAAGGGTTCAATTAAAACTAATTATTCCATAGCATTGCAAGTTAAGTTCGAAGGCAGGTTTGTCTTTTCATCCACTTCAATTCCTTTCTACTTACCCCAAAAATTACAATACCACAATTAGGAACTTGAATGTTTCCCCTATGCTTTCCTAGGCTTCGATGTTGTTTCATTAAATTGTTTCTAACAAATAAACAAGCCCTTGACCCCTTCCCTTTCGTTTATAATATATATATAATCCTAATTACATAAATATATATGTGTGTGTTCTGCAAACCACAGAACAAAAGTGATTAGGGGAGGAATGCAGGTGATTAAGGGGAGCAACTCCCCCTAATCACCTGAAGGGTGGTACCAAATCTGCCCCGTGCCCTTTACGTTGCACTGAGTTTTGACCGAAATGGCCTCAGTGAGAGGAAGTTGGGAGAAGGTGCTGCAGAAAACCGTTGCTCCCGCCCCCTTTTCTTTTAACGGAAAACCCTTCTCATGCCTATGCTTCAGTGTGTCCAAATTGTATGTATTCAATGTATTAAGCTAAAGGTTTTTACAGAACCATTTATCTGAGAGTAGTACAGGATTGGAAAATCTGCTGGACATTACAGAATGTGTTTTCAATGAGATATGCTTTAATTAAATTGCCTCCGCTGTTATCACGTGAAAGCATTTCTGTATTTCACACGCATATGAAGATGGAGGTCAAGAACTTGAGTTCTCTCATAAATAGTGCCTTTATCTTTCACTTTTGTTGTCATTTGACAGAGAGCTTTCGAACAATTTTCAGGAGCTTGTGAACAGCTTAACTAAAGAACTGATACCACTATAAGCTGCACCCAAATGATGCCGAAGGCGATTTGGAGGACATCTCACGGCTGGTTTCATTTCAATCTGTGCAACCAGGTAAATATAACAAACATTTCATACCTCAAGAGCAGCCAACTTCACAATATAAGTGCCTAGAACATACTCATACTGTATGTATTCCTAGAGAAATTTTAGGCATGGTTCGGCATGCGAAATGACCACTTCAATATTTTATGTATTTGGAAAAACAATAATAAGCAATCAACATGACATTCCAAATGATTCTTTTTTTTTTCACTTGAACTACACAATGGCTGTCATATCACAAGGCATTTTATATACATTTCACATGCTTTCAACTAGAATTTACAAGAAAACTTGAGCCAGGTAACAAGTTGTGCCTTACAGTCGCACAGGCATGCTGCAAAAGGACGTAAAAATACATTACAAGTGCAATATATGAATACTTCATTTAAGAAAATTTCAAACATCAACATGTTTAAAAATTAGAAGCCGCAAAAAGGTAACAGTGTTTTGTAGAAGCTCCGGTGATGTAGCACCCCTCCAATGCACATACGCTATCCATGGTAAAATTGCCAGCAAGCAATGACTTCCAATTAAGCCATGAAACCCACTCACATATTTAGCATTTTTGCTCAGCTTTCTCTCTGAAGGAGTGCTTAATAACAATTCAGTGAAAACAACTCTGCAGAAGGCAGCAGCAAACTGCCCTTTTGATATCTTGGCTACAAACTAACCCACCTCGAAAAGCACTAGTAAAAAATAGCTATATATTTTTTTCTCTCTCTTTCCTTCAAAAGTGAAGAGTTCCTAGTGCTCCTCAAGTAACGATTGTGCCGCACAAGGCCCATATAAGCAATGCTCGGCAGTGCTTGAGCCCTAAAATATAGAATAATCTAGAGAAGCTTGTCTGGCTTGGTAAGAGCCCCAAACGATCTGCGAGTGAGGCGCATTTGTCTTTTAACACCTGCCTTCAACCAACCAACCAACCACCAAAGGGAAACGAGCCTAAGAAAAACAAACTTCCAGTGGTTGTACTGGACAACAATGCTGAGACGCCAAAAACAAAGAGCGACGACCGTGGCTTGCCCAGAACGAAGGCAAGCACGAGCATGATGCACATTTACAAGCACTTTCCAAGTGCACTACAGATGTGTATATTAAATATGTTGTAACGCATGCCATCTTTTTGTACACAAACAGAACTGCTGGGTGAAGCAAAAGGGGTGGTAGAAATTGCACTACGGGGGGAAGGAAGAGGGATACGATGATTTGCACTAAGTCCCGGTTCAAACTGGTAGCAACACCAAATGGTGACATGTCCAGGGTGGAGGGAAAAAAAAGAGGGAGTGGTGGGGGGGTGTGAAAGCTCAGCCACACTTGAGATATCACTGTGGATTATGTCTTGCCTGCTACTGCTTGCTAATTCATTGGTCATGCAATACCAAATGCTTTGTAACACCAAAGCAAGAGATCCTTGGTAAATGCAACCACAGGCTGATTTGAGCTTTGTCCAATTCTAAAACTACATTCAAAGACTACAACGTGAATCATTGAGCACTGGTAGTATACTGTGTGTGTGTGCATGTATGTGTGTGTACTTATATATATATATATCTCATGTTATCTTCCCAACAAGACAATATGAAAATAGCTCCTTCAAGGCTTTCATTTAAGGACTGCGCATGACACTGCCACCCGAATGGAGATGATGGGTAGTGGAGTAAAAATAATAATAATTATTATTATAATAATAATAAGAAAATCAACAGTGAATCATGTGAGAGAGACTAGAACGTTCTGCACTGCAAAACAGGGAATGACACATATTGCTTTGGACAAAACAATTCTTGCATTGCCTGTGCAGTGTTAGATATAAAAAAAAAAAAAGGGACACAAGATGCTGAACACTGCAGAAAAAAAACTAAAATGCAACAAGAACAAGACTGAGAGAAAGAAAATTATGAAAAATATCTCACAATGCAACCTACTGTCTGTTCCCCCACAATGTCCTTGTCTCGGCCGCCACACCCCTCATGCGACAGGGAAGTGTGGCGTCAAGAGGCAGACCACAGCGGTGGCGGCCTCGAGAAATACAGGGGGAGATAGAGAAAGCGTGTGTGGTGTGTGTGGCGCCACCTGCGAGAGCAGCAGAAGCAGCCTTGTTGCTTTGGTCCCTTCCACAGACCAGACTGCACACTGCACCGTATTGCACTGGCCGTCAGTTCTTTCTCTTCTGTCCACGTTCATTCGGCGCACAAGCACAGGCACACACATCCACTTAGACGGTGCAGGCTTGCAGAGTCCTCATGAAATGTCCGCACACATGAGGGGAAGTCTGTACAGCACATCCATGTCTTCTAGTATCACTACGTGTTTTCATCGTCATAGTTGTCTTGCTGTACAGAGTCTTCTTGAAAGGATGATTCTGGAGAACGAGAAATAAAAGAAAGCACCAGTGTCACACATTTGCACCTTCCCTTGCTTCCACATTTTGTGCTTGTGCATCAACCATACACTGTATTGCATAAATGCCTTTCAAAAAGTGAGGAACTGGTGGCTGAAGAAGTCCTTGCACATAGGTAAAAGCAGAGATAGTGAAAAACAGTGCAGCTAAGCCAATTCCATTATCAGTTGTTTGTTATGCTTTTGCATTTCAGCACAATCCCGTCCAGGCCAGGGAAGTTGTGAAACAAGAAGGTTTATGATAAAAGAACACCTCGCTCTAACTTGAATTGCAGGTTAAAGGATATTTTTAAACTAAAGTAGGCAGTAGTATATAGCATTACTTGCACATATTTTATTGCACTGACATGTTGCTGGCACAGGGTCGTTATCGGTTTTATAACGTCAGCAGAAGTGACGATCTTGGAAGCAATAATACACTACTTCGTTAACAAGTGTTCGCTGTGACTAGCACTCACAGTGTCACAAAATGCGCGCACTTGACAAGACCGCGATTCTGTGCCCCCGCCCCTGTCTGGAGCAATCCGCGGGGAGGCCGCAGGCTTCCGGGAGAAACAGCATCCACGTTTCTCCGGGAAGTCCCCGGACCGGTTCCTTCCGATTACCAATGTGGAAAGACAGGGAAAGAGGGGTCAGGGCGAGCTGAGGTGAGACCTGGCAGAGTTCATTGGGCAGTGGCGGCAGCTGGTCAGTCCAACGGAGGTGCGGGCCAACGGTGGTCGGCAAGCCGGCAGATCGTACACGGGCCCACGATTTGAGTTTGTGTCACCTCCAAGCGAGAAGGTGTGTAGCCCGAGACCCTGCTCGTTTTCAGCCACGCATACATCGATGAACCGGCAGCCCCACGCCATGGCTCGGACCTCCAACAAGCAACCACCGCAGCTGAGCCTCCGTGCTCAGCGGCTCTCATTTCTCTCAACACTTTCTTTACCCAATCGTGCTCTAATCCTTTGTTATATTATAGACCATCGCGTGTTTAGCTTTGTATTAATATGTCTGTGTGGTGTTCCAGTATGTTTTGTCGCGAGTATTTTCCCCGCATATTTGATCATCCTTTGTTATTTTCGTTACGGAGACCCCACGTGGTATTCTTTGTTGCCTCGTTAAGTCTCTCTGATAAGTTGTACCTTGCATGCGTGTGGCATTGTCTCGTGTGTTCTTGCGATATTAAATTCGAGCAGTTCTTGTTGTTAGCCCCAGCGTCTCCAGTCTCTTGGCCCTGTCTTGCATGCGATCAGGCGTGGACCCGGTCGCCGGTCAACTGGTCAAACCTAACTTAATGCACGTGAAGTGGGTTGGTGTCACCTCATCCCCTCCTGATCGAAGAGTGCCAACCAACATCAAGTGGAAACTCGGGGAACAGCAAAGAAGCTGCAGCCACACTTGATGAAAGCCATCCATGCTATTAGCAACAGCAGGTATGAAATGACTGAAGGATGCGGTGTTGACAAGGTAGACCACTAGCTAGTTGACCACACACAGTACGTGACACTGCGACTGAGCATGGCTGAAAGTACAGCAGACTCTCGATAACTGAAACTCTCATCATTCAAACTCTTGGTGAATGCAAACAAATATCAAGTTTTGGTTGGAGTGCTATGTTTTCAATGCATTTAAAAACCACTTAATTCAAACTGCATGTTTCGGTTAATTTTGTTAATTCATACTTTTTGCTTACCCTTACCAGAAATATTGGCTGCTTTGGTTCCCTCTAGGTGAACTTTCATGCTCATAAGTATTTTAACAGCTAGAAATAAAGCCAGCTACCTGTCAGCAGTGGCAAAAGCATCCAAAAACCACTAGGAGGGGAAAAAACATGCTGAGGTGGCAACAACGTACGCAATGACTGACCATCCCTGTTTTTTCTAATACATAGCACTGGGCCATACATCCACTTGCGTCTGATAATTCAAACTTCTGACAATTTAAGAAACAGTCTGGGGTCCTGTCAAGTTTGAACTAATGACAGTCTACTGTACAGGAGTCGATTTGCTGAGCACATGGCCTTCATCTTACCTTGGCTCGTGTGCCAGGAGCAGTGTGCTGCCTCTGGACCATGGATGAGGACATCACTCTGCAGGTCGTGGGGCTCCCGTTTGATCTTGACGAGGCAATCTGAGCCCAGGTATAGGTTGGGCTCCACAAGCCGAGACAGGGAGAGGGGATTTTGCATGGCACTGCTCTCAGTGAAGCCTGCCAGCTTAGCCGTACGACGGGCCGCGTAGGAAGCAAAGAACTCTCCCAGCTCTTGTACAGACATGGCCGTGATGTGTGGCGAGAAGCGCTCAAAGAACGTCTGCAGCTCTCGATGTCCCTCCTCTTCAGTCATCAGTGTGTTGATGCACACAAAGTGGTCCATCTGCATCAAGCAGGCATAAAATATGGGCGTTGTTATTGCACCTACAAGAATATCTCAACACTGCAGATGGTTTTGTATCGTGAATACTGAGATTCAGTGAAAACTCCATGCTTATGTAGGATAATACCTCGTCTAACAGTTTGAGCTTGTGAGCAACATGTTTTATAAAAGCTCGCAAAATGCTTATGTATTATCCCTCCGCTCATTGTTCATTCGTTCCGCACTCCTTCCTCCTTCACAGCGATTCGCTGCGCTCTTTTCGGGCCATGCGCTTCCTTTGTGAAGACTGCTCACCAAAATCACGGTTATTGGTTAAAAACAAGTGCCCATGACACAAGGTGCCATACATTCCCCTTCAATTAGCATTTGGCTGTGGTGAGTACTTCTCAGTCAAGGAGCTACACATAACAGGATCAGTATTAGTCTGCCGATCTTCCATAAACAGGCTTGGAAGCTTTCATGCTAAGATTCTTCAATACCAGCACACACTTGTGAAATTAAATTTTACCACTATGCTCAACTTATAGAAAGTTCGAGGCAATGTAGTTTTACAGAAATTTCCACAACGCATGACCATGCACACCACAAAGTGTTGGTCACTGGTCAGTCAGCTAAGCTAGTAACACTGCCATAACTAGCTGGCAGTTCTAACTTGCGGAGGTTTTTGTCAATACAGACCCCGATTCATTGTGGTACACAGTGTAAGTAATACAGAATTTGAAAGACATGAGGTAGACACTAATCACAGTAGGTACTGAATACCAGAAGCAGTCATCTGTCAGGAAGACGCAAGGCTCATGCTTATACGAGTTGCCTCTTAAGCATTAAACAAAACTGAAATGTGCTTGTTGCACATACTAGCTTGTTCTTGCGCAGCTGCTAAAACTTCTCAGCACCGAAAGCTCACCTGCATTGTGCCTTGGTCATATTGCAGGTAGCCCGAAGAACGTAGGAAAATGAATGAATCGTCACGAGTCCGCAGACGATAGACAACAACACCCTTCCCTGAGTTGCTGGCGAACATTTGTTTCTGTGCAAACATGGCAATGGCCATGTCACTTGGGTGCAGGTACTTGTGGGCTGACACTCCCAACACCTCGTGGGGAAGGTGACCCGTCAGAGTAGACAGCCTGCAAACGAAAATGTATTCAAACCTACACATAGGCAAGCACTATCCAGCAATTTTTTTCTCTGTATAGTAAAGTCCCTTTATGACAGAATCGAGGGGACCATCATCCCCACCCCCCTTCAAAGGTGACAAAACGAATCATGCATCCAATAGGAAGCTAGTTGTAAAAGGAGCACTTATTTTCCCTCTGCATGATTGAAAATAATAGGTTAAAGCATCCTTGCATGGTTTTATCTAGAACTGTGTGAATAGCAATATTCTGAGTGCGAAGCGAATTTGAATTGTTTTTTTTTATTTAAATGTGGGAACATGGGAACGTAGACTACGAATTCGAATTGTATTAATGTCCGAGTGAAAATCGAATATTTTTCTATTAATGTCTGAAATATTTTTTAATAAATACTATGTTAAATTACAGTCACACGCTGTTAAACGTTGAACTTCTTGCTGGGAGAGTTGGTGCATGACTTATTTTACAGCACAAGCTGTTATGAGATCACAACAAGGGCCGTTTTTGGCACCGTAGTTGTCCGCCGCCGGTGTCCGTAACCACTATCACGCAAATTTTAGAAAAAAAAAATAACGAGGACCGAGGAGTATTCGAACTCGTCCTCTGCGTGGATTTGAACCCACACCCTCTGCATGGCAGTTGAGCATTCTACCACTGAGCTACGCCTGTGCTTGAAAAATCATTGCTAAAACACCTAAACAGGTATAACGTCTGCCGAGGAATTGCATTAACAAGTGTAATGTTACGTGGCAGGATAATAACACGCCACTACACGTCGCGGAAAGTGGATTGCATAACGAGTTCGAGGAATCATTTGAAAGAGCACAGGGGTGCATGCTTCGTAGCTCTGTACCCATTACAGAGGCATCATCAACATCATCATTATGAAACTATCTTCTTCAACATTTCCGTCATCATTATTATGAAGCGCAGCCTTGTGAAGCAGTTTTGTCGTATCGTTTGTGCCATGCGTCACGTGGCAGGCAACGTGCGCAACCCCAACAGCAACCTGACTTGGCTCTTTGATATATCTGATGGCGCCTCCTCGTAAGGTGCAGACCGCTGCTTAAGAAGCGAAGCGCAAAGCTATGCGCGTCGCTGCAGCAGGCAACGTCGGGAACAACAGACAGCTGTGCAGAGAGAAGCCCAATCCGCAGCTTGCCGTCAACGCCGTCAACGCCGGGCCGAGAGTTTGGTTCGTTCTCAGGAAAACAACACCAAGAGGCTCTCTAAGATATGCAGTTACAGTCAACGACCGATTTTTAGGACCCCCTCGGGAATGCAAAAATGTCCGGAAAAACGAATGCATGCAAAAACGCACTAACTTACTGATATTTTTCTTATCAAGGGGGTCAACGACAAAATACTATGCTTCAGAAGCACCAACCCCATGCGGCCAACAGGTGTGACGCGCCTGCGGGCCACGGTGGAATGGCTAAGAGCTCCCACATGTGTATGAGATCGGGCGCATTACACTGAGACAACACGAAATTACTGCTCGTTGTCACGCTTCCTGCTGTCAAGGGTTACTGATGCGCCATTTTTGATGGCATGGGCGCAGCCAACGCGCGCAACGTCAGGGCGGAACCGGACCGAAATCTGCCGAAAATCGTGGTCATATTGACGATTTCACATATGGCGGCCGCCACACACACAAAGTACATGCGCCTTGAAAGCGCTGCAGACAAAATCGCGGTCGCCGTGATCACGAACGCCAGCGACGCAACTCTGAAAGTACGCGCGTGGCCCATGCCCGAACGGAGGTTTTACCGTTCGCCCGTTTCAAAAACCACGGTCGCTACCAGCGCGGTCTTGTACGGCCACCACCAGCCTGAAAGTGTGTGCGCGCCCAATGTACTACAGCGAGTCGAAGCAAAGCTGCTTTCCCCAAACGCTGCGAAAGAAACCGTGCTAATCGCTATCACGGAGAGCGGTAACGCAGTTCATGAAGGCACATACGCGAAAACGGAGCTACGGGTTGCTGCCCAATGCAGACAAGAACGCTCTCGCTATCATCGCGATCATTGATAGCGCCTATGTACCTCCCAAACTACGCGGCCAACGCAGCGGTAGTTCAAAGGCAATAGAGCCATAGAAAGGCACGAAGCATTATAGCTTTCCTGTCGATCGCTATCACTACGGCGGGGCGGACTTTGGCACTCCGTTTTCGGTTGGCCTCTGGCGCATGCGATGCGACGCGCAGCCGCAGCGCTCCGAGGGTCGTGCGTTCGAACAGCTCATTGTGCGGCCGAGTAAGTTCAAATTAGCGAGAGTTCGATGCCAATAAACAAAGCGTGTGCTTGCGGGGAACAAGAGGTCAAGTCATAATCATATTTTTCGCACTTGTCTGGTATTCTAGACGAAATTTCGCTGCGACGAAGTTCCGCAGCCATGAATTTTTCGCGCGTCCCGTCAGTTTCTTCGATGCGAGATTTGAGGGTACGCAGTTTTGACGACTTCGGACCTTTCGTCGCGTCAAAAAGTCCGAAAACTTGGACGGCGGAGGGTTCGAGCGTCCGAAATTTCGGACTTTTTTATACACTGATTCTATGGGGCTTGGCGGTGCTGCGAAGACGTCCGAAATATCGGGCATGTCCGAAAAATTGGGCACCCGAAAAATCGGTCGTTGATTGTATACCACCGATTTGCACATTACAATACCGCAGTAATTATGGCGTAGTGGGTATTTCCCTACTTGGCGAAATTATAAGAGTTATGGAGCAGGGGATACCCACCACCTCTACTTGCACTAGTTTCCCCAAGCGTTTAAAATGGCCTCTAAGAACATCGCTCCTCCAGCTTACGCTGTCACTGTCCTGTCGTTCCGCGCAGGCCTGGCTCTTTTTTTTTAGTGTGTTGCACAAATGGATAATCACAGGAAAAAAAACGAGGCAGACAGAAAGAGCGCAGTCTTGTGCTTTTTCTGTCCGATTTTCTTTCCGGTGATCGTCCATTCTTTGTGCAACATACTCAAAAAATACCGTTAAACACGGACAAAAAGTAATTTATTGCACGGCTAGTGTAGTTTAACAGTGCTGTCCCTTGAAAAAGATTTCCAAGTCCTCAAGAACAGTCCAAAAAGAACTGTGAATATGCCTGAATTAACTTTGCCACAGTATGTAACTGTTAAAGGAGTACTGACACGAATTTTTGACATTCTCGTATTATTGATGTAAATGAAAGCACAGGCGTGGAGAACGCCAAAAAGAGTATCGTGGTGCCTCACAAGGCAATGAATATATTTTTAATACGGCTCCTTTAAAAGCCCACTTTCGGTTTCGATTTCGAGGGGGCTGTTTCCTAGTGACGTTTCAACGTAGTCGGACGTACATCTGTGTCACGTAGAGACAGCAAATCATGATAGCGTCGCCGCAGCTCTGTCGTCTGTGGTCAGTTACACGTGGGCCACGCAAACAACGACAATTTCACGGTCCTCCAGTGACTCTGACAGCGATTTCGGCGATTTTTAATAGACTGCGCTCCTACGTCATCGTAGTGTCCATTGCGCTGGGGCTGGCTTGCAGAGCTGGGTGACGAAAACTATAAAACCAAACTAAAATATTTTGTACGTGTTTCCTGGCTTCCGTGTGCGGAGGGCGTTAACAATACATGGCTAGAAAACGAAAAATCTACATTTTGAGCCGCTGAAAAATTGTGTCAGTAGTCGTTTAAGTTTCGATGCAGCACGCAAATTATCTTTGCCACAGCACGCAAGTGTGAGCTTCGCCACTGCACGCGGGTGTGAGCTTCGCCACGGTACGCGGGTGTGAGCTTCGCTGCAGTAAAAAACTGTTAACTTCACCGCAGTACATACGTGTTATACAGCGAAGTGCACTTCATGCGGGAATGGGCCACTTGTCACCAGACATAGCATATTTTTCCTCTTAATTGCAAACATTGAATAGTTCGAATAGTAAAATTTCTGTGCGAATCGAATCGTACAGCAAATGCTATTCGAAAAATATCCGAAAATTCGAATATTCGCGCACCCCTAGTTTTACCTGATCGGTGACAGTGTTTTGCCGGTGCTGTTGCACATATCTGCATTATGAAGACATGTTCATGTTCATGTCCAATGTCTCAGGGAGGTTGGACCTTGGCATATATTAGCCTGGCAGCTACCAGGAACTCGCCATGGTTCCAGCACCTATGGCCACCATGCCATTTCCTATCAGGACTGGAAACTAGCTGGCTCCCGTCTTGTTGCCAGAACTCACAATATAAATGAACCCATAAGTGACGGTTGGTGCAGAAGTGTGTGCTAACCACAAACCAGCAGATTTTGTTTGTATTAAGCAAATTTATTTTACAATGAGTCTACTGAAAACCAACCAGATGTTCCACCATTGTTTGCTATGTCCAAAAATTGGTCCTAACATAGTTCATCTCAACAGGAGTTACCATGCTGTGTTTGCTGACTAAGAAGCCAATGGGAATAGGATGTAGTGAAATGACTAGCACACCTCCCTTAAGCATTACTTCTCAGCGTTCTAAAGTTTCTTTTGCTTCAAGGATGCAAAAGTTAAGACAGTGCAAGTGTCACCCTTTCTTCCACTTTTACCCCTATTTATGGCGTATTTGGATGGTCTTTTTCTAGCTTCCCAGAGCGCTCTAAAGAGTGATACACATACGGGTGGTGGAAGTAGAGCGCTCAAATTATGTTCGGATGGTTCCTTCAGAGCATCAGCCTCTGAGCACTCCAGACCATTCTGACTGGCAGAGTGGATGGGTCACGTGACACCAGCCACCGCAGTTTGGCAGGTGATGGCACATTTCTCAAGTGGACTCTGTCGGATGTTTTCAAACATTGTGCACGTTTGTTGGGTTGTGTTCGAGGCATTTTTGTGTACGTCGACGGCACGATTAGCCATCCGATCCTACATGTGACGCATGACGGTTCGGGACACGTGGAGCGAACATGCAATCAGGACATATGCTCCGCCAATATCAGGTGCCTCAGCATGCCCACCAGGAATACTATGGATCCTTGTAATCAAGCAAAAACAAGAACTTTTAACTGCCGTGGTTTGTTCTGTAATAACAGTGCGTGCCTATGCCTTCGGGAGTGACAAACATATCACAACAGCCCAACAACACTGCCAAATCCGAGCACTAGGCCTAGTGAGGAGGGATGTTGCCAATGCTTTTGGTGATCAAGCGGAATTGTCAGAGTTTACATTTTTTCCGACACCAATGTGATTACCATTTGCGCTCAAATATCATGCACTAACATATGCAATATAACACCAATGTGATTACCATTTGCGCTCAAATATCATGCACTAACATATGCAATATGTTTTCTCGTTGCCTTGAAGTGAAGTCATGGAAATGAGGCAAGCCAGTCCTCCGTGGCACTGCCGATGCCACGCCACTTTCACCTTACCCACTGCGGCTTGCGATCTCTTGAGTGCTTTGGAAATGGGCTCTGCTGTACAGATATGGTCCACTTGAAATACAACTCTACCCAATTGTGAATTATTTGAAGTTGCGAAAAAGGGCTGTCGCTGTGTCCAGACATTTCAGAGCAAGCATATCACTCGACGACGCCTAGTGCCGATGTAGTGCACGAACGTTTACACGGCGAGTTCCTGCACTGGTGTGCTGTGGCGCTACAGGTGGCCACTCCGAGATCGCACAAGCGTTTGGTTGGCACACAGTTTCTCCCACTCCGAATGTGAGCTGTTCTCGCATCTGCCGGCTCCGAGCCAGTGGACCAGAGCAACCAACCATATACACCATTACAATACTTGAGGGATCACACTCTCTTACCTGTGGTCCGCGAAAATGATGGTGCCGTCGAGTTTGTGTCGTGTGACATACTCGTCTTGGCAGGCCTCTCGTAAGGAAAGCTCTTTGTATGGGTTGGTGTTTACCAGCCGCACGAAGGTTTTGAAAAGGCAGTTGGAGCTTGGACCATCGGCCTTGTCAGAGGCCGGCCCAGTCAGGTGGCCCACCACTTGGATTACCTGCAAACCATCAGGGAACAAGTGTGGCAAGTTGGGTGGGTTGGTAAAGTGTGGCGACTGCAACAGCTGGAAAAAAACAAGGACTTCTTTGTCCTTGTTTTTTTCACGGAAGGCATGAAAAATGCTGAAAAGATGTGACAAGCATCAGTGCTTGTTACATACATCCATTTTCCTGTCCTTTTTGCGCTGTTACTATCACCTTGCACAAACAAGAGAACATCAGCATTACCACACAGGTGACTATATAACACTGCACTAAGTCAACAAGGCCATTACCATTACAATCGATGGCTAGCTCAAATGAAGCTTTGATTTCCATCTCTCTCAAAGCTTCAAATCAAATGAAAACTTCACTTGCATCAAAATGCAGCTGCTGCATCCGTCAACTACAATCATGGTTGCAGTACCGGAAGGAAATGGCAACCGTAGCTGCTATCAACAAATACTTAGACCTTTATTGCTTGTGGGAGTTACAATAGCATGGCTTTTGTTGTAAATGCTTTTTTTTTTTCTAGTCTTCCTATTTCATGCACTCCCCCTTTCCCAAACAGGCCTCCCATGTTCCCCAAGCAAGCACAGCAAAGAGGGGCCTTACCTGATAAGTGAGCACCTCGGAACGAGGCTGGCTGCGTTCCCGAATGCGACAGAAGAAAGAGCATCGCTCCGAAGTGACCCAGTCACCTCGGCGCTGCATGGGTCCTCTGGCCAGCGACTCAAAACAGTCATGCACAGACTGCACATCCGCAGAGTGCAGGAAAGTGAAGATGGAGTGACCAATCATTTCAATCTGGAAAAAAAGATGCGGCTGAAACCACCATCTTTCTGATGGACTAGCAAATGTAAAACATGAACCCATACCACAATAAGGACATAGCAGCACATAAAGGTCATTTCACCAACATGACACTATCAGCACATAAAAAGGCAAACATGCAATTGTTTTCATTGAGATTAGCATGAAAAAATGATGCGCCCATAACCATTGTAAGTTAAACAAAAATGATCTGTGTCAGATTCAGCTGCGTAACACAAAACTTTAATGTGTTCTTGAAACAATAAGAAACTGCAGACTTCAAGAAGAAATTACAGGTACTGGCACCATGCCGAGTACAGTCGACTCTCGCTACAACGAAATTTATGGTGCGAAGAAAAAAATTAATTGAAGCGAAAATTTCGTTGTCGTGAAATCGAAAAAATATAACTGACCTGAGCTGGTAGAAGGAAAATTTTTATGCCTCAATCTCGTGTGCGGCATCACGGCGGTAGTCGGAAGGGTTCGGAAACTGCGAGTACTGAAACCATACCTGCCAAGTTTGGGGAAACAGAATCCAGAAGATTTATTGTATTTACTCAGTTCTACCGCGCCCTCGATTGTAACGCGCACCGATTTCCCAAGACTGAAAAAAAAAAGAAAGTTAAACATCGATTGTAACGCGCAGCTATTTTTCACGACAGGAAAAAAAGTCCTTAGTAATCAACCTTCTCACATTCATAAAAACAAATGCCGTACTCGCGTAATGAACGCACTCGAACAATAAAAGCACCGCCAATTTGAACCCCTGCAGACCCTCAAACGGCCGCACTGTGGCTTTCAACGCTTCACTTGATCCGTGGTGTCTCGACGTTCAGCGCGCATTCATAACTTCTGTGTCCTGATTAAACTTCCGCACATTGCCGGGCGTAGCCGCGTTCAAGCAGCGGTAACATCATTTACTCGCAGTGCGGCATTCCTCCGTGCTATCGCAGTTGTCTCACGCCCGCTACCACCTGCTGCCATGCCTACTGCGATGGCTGGCTCAGATAAGCCTAAGCATGGTCAGGGCGTGGTCTCCGATATTGCCGCGATGCAATCTCTGACGTCATGCAGTGCACACAACTGAGAGGTTCAGGCTCAGCACAGATATGAGCGAGAAATACGATGATAAGTCATTTTGTGTGAGGTGATGGGAAGCATCTATTCTCCTGTTTACGGCCACCTGCAAACGCTGGTGCAGCTGGGCGTCTCAGAGATTGCATCGGCGACGTAGTAACTTTTGTTGGCTGCAAGACGGTGAAGCCGCACAGCGAATATCACCGGCCTACGCATCATGTGCGTCGTGGCGTCATTACGCACGGGATCGGCAGCGACATAGAGACTACAGAAACTATGCGTGCGAAAGACTGCCGTGCTCGTAGTCAGTTTTTTTTTGCCGGTGACCATTCGACAGTGCCCGAAGCGCATAGGAGGCAGCCATTTTGACGCATACAGCGATATGTTAACGGTGTCGTTAGTTCGCACTCGATTCTAACATGCATACAATTTTTGGACAAGTTTTATTGGAAAAAAGGTGCGCATTAGATTCGAATAAATACGATGCTCAACAGGGGGAGGTGCTTGGACCATAAAAAACATTGACGAGTGGAAGGTAGGGGGGTTTATTGCAAATTGCAATTACAGTCGAACCTTGTTAATTCGAAGTCTCATAATTTGTACCAACGGATAATTCGAACTGGCCTGTTGGCCCCGGCAAAGTTACATGTATTTGAATGGGGAGAACCTGAAACATGCGCCACGGTTAATTCAAACAAGATTGCCCGTCCGCTAAGACTACATTTCGTGAAATCTTAAGCTGATCTTCCCAAATGCGCCAAAATGTTCGGGATTGTGTTTGCTGCACAGCAAATCGAAGTTTTGAGCCTGGAATTGCATAGTCAAATTTCTTTGAAGCGAAACAGCTCACACACACACACACACAAAAAAAGAATTGTTTGTTGTGGTGAGCATATTTATGCATTGACTCCTATGGATTGCTGACGGGGAACCAAGAATTTTTCATTTTACCGGAAATTTCGTTGAAGTGAAATTTGTTGTAGCGGAGTTCGACTGTATACTGTAACTTAGAAACAACTTCATCACTTTTGTATGCTTAATCCTGAGCCCTTTCAAAGCTCAAAGGGCTGGCTTATTTTGTAGACCAGCAGATAGCAAAACTGCCATGCCAGAAAATACTTCCAAGCAAAAGAACAGTAATTATGGTAACCTTACATTTTGATGGCCCAGAAAGCGTTCCACTGATGGAGAAATGTATATGATCTTGCCCGTTGTTGAGGTGACTAGCACAAAGCCATCGACAACCTGCAGGAGGAGAGTTGACATTCATATGCTTGCAAGGTCAGTGGGCATAAAACATCGCAGCTTCCTTGACAATTCCCCAAGGCACTTAATATGCAATCACCATTTACTGAAGGTTTGGTGCTGCCACTTCAATGTGAACACCTGACATGACCTTTATATATTTTATTGTCACTGCTAAGTTCATTTACCCACCAACTTTTGTTTTCAATAAAACTACTTAAATGCCTTCAATCATGCTTGCAGCTTTGTGCATTATTTACACCATAGAAATGTTCGAAAAGCATGTATGGCATAACATTTTTAGAATGATCGCATTCTATCCCAATAAAACATACAAGTGTGCTAATAAAATGGCATGCTATATACGGCAAGCCTCTTCGCTCCACAACAGATCAAGATGAGGCTCAAGATAACAGAGCACTTACCTCTGCAGTGTTTTTTTTCTTCTACACCATCTACTGACATCGGATAATTAAGTTTTGCTGCTTCTCCCGTCCCTCAGTGTAGCAACCGGTCTCATGACTGGTTAACATCCCAGCCTTCCTTATTTCTTTCTCTCTCTCTTTTGCTACTTATCACTAAATCTCATGAAATGACATTAAAAAAAAAGAAACTATCACATATAAAAAGTGCTCACCTCAAGGAGATCTTTTAAGTGCTCAGTGCTGAGAAATTTAGGTCTCCACTTGGTTTTCGTAACTTTTCCTCGTTCAGTGGCAAGTGGAGCTGCAAACAGGCATGTTCATCGATTGCTGTTTACTTAAATATGCCCACAGCATCATACACATGCGACGTGACACAGTGTTAACAGCGCAAGGTAAAAAAATCAAGAGAGCAGTAAGGTGCAGAGGTACTATGTTACTGCAATGCCACCTTCATTAGTAAAGTTTGGTTTATCAAGTGGGTGCTATGCTGCTGTGCAGAAAATAAACAAAGACAAAGATGTGGCAGTTCCTTAATATACATAGTAAACATTCTTTGCATCATCCTTGAAAGGCTGTAAAAGTGGTGTGAATTATACAGCTGTTTAAAATAGAGGAAGCCAGGACAGCACAAGAAAATATTCAGGAATTAAGAAGGTACCCACCAACTTTTGTTTTCAATAAAACTACTTAAGTGCCTTCAATCATGCTTGCAGCTTTGTGCATTATTTCCACCATAGAAATGTTTGAAAAGCATGTATGGCACAATATTTTCAGAATGATCGCATTCTATCCCAATTAAACATAAAAGTGTGCCAATAAAATGGCATGCTATATAAGCCAAGCCTCTTCGCTCCACAACACATCAACATCAGACTCAAGATAACAGAGCACTTACCTCTGCAGTTTTTTTTGTTTTTTTTCTACACCATCCCTTGACATCGGATAATTAAGTTTTGCTGCTTCTCCCATCCCTCAGTGTAGCAACCGGTCTCATGACTGGTTAACATCCCTGCCTTCCTTATTGCTTTCTCTCTCTTTTTCTACTTATCACTAAATCTCACAACTGGGGAGCCTTGTTTAATGGAATGACATTAAAAAAAAAAAAACTATCACATATAAGAAGTGCTCACCTCAAGGAGATCTTTTAAGTGCTCAGTGCTGAGAAATTTAGGTCTCCACTTGGTTTTTGTAACTTTTCCTCGTTCAGTGGCAAGTGGAGCTGCAAAGAGACATGTTCATCGGTTGCTGTTTACTTAAATATGCCCACAGCATCATACACATGTGGCGTGACACAGTGTTAACAGTGCCTGCAAGGTAAAAAAATCAAGAGAGCAGTAAGGTGCAGAGGTACTATGTTACTGCAATGCCACCTTTATTAGTAAAGTTTGGTTTATCGAGTGGGTGCTATGCTGCTGTGCAGAAAATAACAAACAGAAAGACAAAGATGTGGCAGTTCCTTAGAATACATAGTAAACATTCTTTGCATCATCTTTGAAAGGCTGTAAAGTGGTGTGAATTATACAGCTGTTTAAAATAGAGGAAGCCAGGACAAGCACAAGAAAATATTTCAGGAATTAAGAAGGGGGGGGGGAGCACAAATAATACAGTAGGTGGATCCATACAAATTGACTACATTAATTTCCATTACTCAAATGTGCAAAGGCACTGTTTCATCACAATCACGGAAACAGAGAGAGCAAAGGATGGAAAAAAAACAAAAGGTGGGCAATGATCGTTGCTAAAAAAACTTAAGAGCTTCCACCCTCACTTCGCTAAACCTTCAATGCGGCCGCACCAATGACCTCTACCCACCATTCAGTTGAGGGTGGGTAGCTCCTGACAGCACTCAATGTTGTGCAAAGGCAATGTCTACTTGCTCGGGGTACTCTTAACATTAGCAGTATCAGGGTGACTTTTACAAGAGCAAGCGCAAACATGATTAAAAAAATAAGAAAACAAAAGCTTGCCATTGCGTACTTATCATGCCAAAGGCCATGACATCCCCTCCTTCTCTCTCAGACTGTGAAATGCCGCTCAGCAACAAACTCTAGTGGATTGTTCCACCCGCCTATCTCGCATGAGTACGACAGGCATGAGGAATAGGTCTCACTCTGATAAAACCGGAGGTGCGCTGCACTGAGCCGGAGAATGCTGGTCTTGTCCAGCCGCTTGGAAGCCATGGAGACCATGGGCACAATGTTGGCCAGCTCATTGATGTAGCTGTTCAGCTTGTCCCGGCGCTGCTTCTCGGCGAAGTTGCGCTGCATTCGGCTGCTTGAACTCTCCATTGTGCAGGTGAGAGGAGAGCTGATGGGGCCCTTGGAAGGGGCGCTCTTCATGGGCATTGTCAGCAGTGCCATTGGAAGACCACTACATCACTACCCCTGGAAATATACAAAGGTGAAAGAACCTGTTAATGCAGTCACAGGAAGGCTATGTGCTTTCAGTCACCAGGAAAAAACAAGCTAAAATGCGTTTAGTTTTGAGTGTTTCACTTCACATTGATGCTTGCAAAACGACAGGTAATGAAGCCTGAAGCCGGCCAGCAAATGGCCTGATATCATTGCGACCGTTATTGCTTGTATTTAGGTCCAGTGTAGAATGAAGGTCTCATGCAGCGTTTGTGACTGCAACAGAGACTATTGGACATGCAGAAAGCTTCTAATACTGCCCTTACTTTAACAACAAATGAAAAGCATTGCACACTTCTAGAGATCGAATGGAGAGCACAGTGATCAAAAAAAAAAAAACTGGGATCACGGCCTCGACAGTAATCTGCATTGCATACCACAGGTGGACTACTGTGCCTTCTCCATGTTCTGTTGGCAGTTGCGGTACCTTTCTTGCAAGTTTATTGCATAAAATCTTGCGGTGCTATGAGTGTGAGCTGAATAACGAATCTGATCACCCTTCCGTGATTACAAAAGGCCTCACACCAGAACTACCATAACAGATAACACAACACCAACCTCGTTCTGCTGCTGTTTTTCTTTAATGTTGCTTTACTGTTGCTTCTTCCTCGACTTCAAGCACAGCAGAAAAATGCCAAAGCCACAAAGCTATGGTGGTATGTAATTCAATAGAATATATACAGACGAACACACACAAAGCCTGAACACAGCTCAGTGCTGAAATATGCCATTTACTGTGCCACTGCACTTCAAGTGACAATTTTCACGCAGTGACATAAGGAAAGAAGAAAGCATGGCCAAAGGATCGCACGTAGTTTTTATGAAACTAATTTAGACCACCCTTTTCCAGTTTGCAGCAAAGTTTTCAAAAGTTTTCTTTTTTTAAGTTTAACTGTTTGCAACAAGAGTGAACAGAACAGAGGCAGATATATATATTTTTTTAATGGAGGGGGTAATGGATTACGAAGTGACAAGCATCCAATAACGACAAATTAAGCGTCCACAAAGACTGCCTAAGAAAGTTTTAAAAATGCTTCAGGGCAGCAAGCACAGAAGCATCAACCTTAGCTCATCCACAAAACAGGCTAGCGATAGGTACTGACATAAGAACAGAGGTGCCAAGTTTTCTTTAGCTGCGCACTCCTTTCCTATAAGTAACACTTTTTTAAATCTTGCTTAATTAGCTGGCAAGTGCAGTCACCCATTGTGCTCCACAGCAGGCAAATCTAGGCACCATGTTGCAAAACAGTTGCCAGAGCCTGTGCATGCATTCACCATGTCCATGTATGCACACAAGCACACACACACACATGCACACACGCAATACCACATTTTATCTGTGCTCCTTTACACCCTTCAACCTCGTCGCACCCGTCCCCTTTCTCGTCTATCCAAACCCAGATAAAACTGGATTCCGCCCTTGGCAACGATTACGTGTGCCGCTTCCAAGCCACTGACACGTCTGCAACAATCTCGCATTATCTCCTGTTCCAGCTGCTGTTGCAAATGCTCCACTTTCTGACAAGAATGAACTCCAACCCCCTTTATGCAACTTGCGGATACAACACCAAAGTGGCACCTCATCAAGTGGCAAGCCAGATATTCCTTAAACCATTTGATGAAAGAAAATGGCACGAGTAGAACTTCTTCAGTCTGCATTTTAATGCACCCTAGCTCTTTTACTAAAAATTTATTGGGCATGTATCCTGCAATCAACAACCACAGGTACTCGAGCATTAATGATCAAATTTATCGTCTTCATTATTTTCCTTTCAAAGGGGCAGAAAGAGGACAAAAGCTCAGCATGTCACTACTGCACCGCTGGGCAAAACAACATGAAAGCGAACTCTGCCTCTATAAATTTGGCAGTTCTGCCTGCAATCTGCACTTGAGCTGCTGTGGTAAGAGTGGGAACAATAACTTAAGGGGGGACACTGCTCTTAGAGACAAAATTTGATGAAAAAAATCGATTTTTGGAAAGTGGTATTTTTGCAACATACAGGCAGTGCTGCAGATGCTGACCAAAGTTCTCATATCTCGGACTGATATTTCAGCCACAATAGCAGTTTATATCCCCAAGGCAAGCTATATTTTGGCTACCAAAAAGCAAGACAAATGGGCTTTTTTCATGCCAAATCGCTGCTGAGCTACATATGTTGCAGTAGTAGGCATCGAGGTTATATCCCGAATAGCCACAAATCACCTGCAAGTATATTTCAATACTCTGTATTACATTTGGTTCAAAATGAGCTTTATTTGTTTTCTTGCTTTTTCTTAGAACATGCTTTCACTCACTCTGCTTGTTTAGTGCGGCAATTTCTCAAAGTCTAGAAGAGATACAGCTGTAATTTTTTTATATGTGATGCTGAATGCATAGAGCTTGAACTGCTGCAAGCAGATTGTTCTTTTTCTCTTTCTATAATTTTTTATCTGCTTTTGTTCAAGTTCATTAGTAGCTGTGGCATAAACATCTAAGCTTTGATGAGCTCCTAAATTGTTATTTGTTGTTGGATTTGAAAACTGCTTGCAGCAGTTCATTCCTTATGTATTCTGCTTTGCATTCAAGCCCTAAATTTAACTTTCTGCCCAGTTGACTTTTATCTATTGTCTTACCAATTATTAGTAATTAACATCTAATTATTTCGATAACTAATTGAGTGACAGAAAAATTTACTGCATTTTTGAAATCAGCACAAGAAAATACATGTACCTGTGCTTTTAAATTGAATTTGGTTAAAAAAATAAAGAAAATAGCTTCAGGTACCATGTCCCCCCTTAGTAAGAAGCACTGGAACAGACAAATATGAATTACCACAGTGAAGCTAGCTCACAAAATACTGCAGACAAAGTAAAGACCTATCAAATGCTTTGATGTTTTGATCACTTGCTAAAACTCTGGAATAACAAAATCAACAAAGAAAGATTGTCCGTATATTCAAAACAAAGTAACCGGGGAAGGCAGCATATGAAAGCTGTATTGTGCAGACCCAAACAGTTGAAACACGCTGCCGTGCCTTTCAAGACATGCATTTGCACATCTCTCTGTGCCTAGAGGCAAGCCTTTGATCGGTTTTTGTCATGTGGCGCTGGCGTTTCCGCAAAGCTATTCCAATGTGGCTTCCCGCGGGACACGAACGGTGACGTCATTGCTGGTGTTCCTGCGGTAGCGCTACCTGGCGGCGAGGATTCGCAGGACCATGGCTAACTATCCTCACTCACTTGGGCTTTGGACATTGTCGTGCACGGTGGCAATGGGCTTCGCTGGGACGATCTTGTGGATGCCTTTCCCGTTCTCTGATTGCGCTTCTGTTCGTGAGACATCTTGCAAGCAACATAGGCTGTTTTCCGGGCACAGGTGAACACTACTCGCTCAATATCCTGTTGCGGTGAGCTAAACATCAATTCTGTGTGGTGTTACATTAACATGCCTGTTTGTATAATTCGGCTAGCATGCATACTATATGTAGGAGGTGCAAATAAATGTCTTTTTTGTTGGTTTGCACTTTGGTATACTGCATCCTTTGTTCCTCAAGCGTGGGAGACCCTACTTATATCCCACAGTACTTAAGTACACACTTTTAGTCTTATATTTCCTTTTTTTTTTTTTAAAGCAAAAGTGAGAAAACAGGCATGCCTCCAAGCATGGAAGGTACAGCAATGCCTCTCAGCAACTGCGCGCTGTCGTGAAATATTTGTGGCTGAGTGTACCTTCACACATGCTCTTGATAAGCACCTATGAAGAGAGCATGCAGAACTATAGCTTTACTCTTCCATTTAACCAAATATACTACTGTTTGACAGCGATACATCAGACACCCATCAGTCTGTGCACACTGACAAGCGCTACGACAGACGCTTTCTGATAGCTTCCTCAAGCACTTCCAAAGCAGATTGCAACACCGACCGGAGGATAAACATTGTGACTTAGCAAAAGCAGAAAAGCAAGTAGAAAATATGGTCTACATACTGGATGCTTTGCTTGCTTTATGAAGCTATGTGCCCACTGACAACAATGTTCTGCTAAGTGAAAAGTGCTGACACAATTCTATTTCTCCATCAAAAGGCTTGCATGAAATATCTGCCATGCTGACTGTCAGAAGGGCCATAAAATAGCTGCGTGGCCATTCAAGTCACCGTAATATTAGTGCATCTAGTGGTGCTCCTGCCACTCTGTAATACAATGGATTCCTTTTATGAATGAAATTACCCATAAAATGTCAAGGGAGCTGATTAGCCTCTTTCTGGATACCTTTTTCTTTATTATTTTTTTTCCCTTTTTGTGCTAGCCAATGGCAGATGTGGCAAACGGCCAGGGGGTTAGAAAGGGATATGGTAGCAGGTGCGTTTCCAGGTAGTGTCACAAAGGTGCCTCTGGTGAAACCACAATGAATGACAGTATCGTTGAAAAAGAGTACACAGCTGCATGCGTGTTCGCACATGCACACACACTTTTATCAGAAAGCCGAATGTAAGTTGCGGTGTTGTAAATAAACAGCGAAATATACTGCCACAGCACACACAGCAATTGCAAAAGTTGTTGCCACACAACCACTTACACGTGGCGACGCGTCCTCGTTTCCTTATAAACGCCAATCACGGAGCAATCGCAGCCTCCTGACGACAGTGACTGGCAGCAACATCTGCAAAATATAGAGATGTTAAAACTGCACTGAAAGAGCAAAGAAGCAGTGCCGAGCTCTCCCTTAGACTCAACGAAGTGACTCAGCACGTGATTCCACGTGATTACCTTTTAGATTCTCCACCATGTGATTCAGCACGTGGTGGAGAATCTAAAAGATACCCGAGTGAAGAATTAAAACTCAAGCTCTCCAAGCATGTACGGTTGCCATAAACCATCTAGTATGTGACTTTTCTATCTCCCAATGCAAAACTGTGAATGCCATTTGAAAGAAGCTTCACGATGCTGCGTATTTCCTTCACCCACCTCAAGTATCCCGATAAAAAAAATCTTGCCACTCATAAAAAAAATTTTTCTTGAGTACTAATGAAACCTTTCCACCTCGTCTAACAATGTATGCACATGACGCCAAAGGGCACTGACAGTATGGCACCACTCAACAAATGATATAAAAATGTAATCCGTGTGTTTTAAGGATTACTTCCCTTGTTTGCAAGTTGCCCATATTACATTCTTAAATAAATTTGAAGGGGGAGCTCACTTTACCATAACGCAAGCAAATCACAGAGTGCTTCCATTAACTGTTGCCATTGCCTTTAATAGTTTGAAAAGTCGATCTTTATGACTGTTCTCTTCAACATTGTTGCACTGTCTGGATCACAGTGCAGCAAACATTGCATTCTTGAGAACTTTCCCCTGTGGAACTACAGAGGCATTAAATGAAAAGCTGCTAGAGTTTACCTGGTATGGTACTGTGCTGTTAGCAAGACTCTTGAAATGCAGATCTTTTTCATCAGTACGTAAGTCAATAACATCATATAAACGCCTCTCATAAATTCACCACCTTGGTGGGCTTTCGCTACTTTCAATTTGCACAGAACTCTGGTACAAAAACTCATGTGGTCCATGTGTCCGAGAAAGAGGTCACAGTTGCCTCTTCATCCCTAGACTCCAGTAAATATGTTGTGTTGTGCTGTGCTTTCACAAAGCAGCACTATTATTACGTTTTGGTTCCACGATCAACAATGAATAAAAATAATAAATCCTGGGGACTTATGTGCCCGAACCACAATCTGATTGTAATGCATGCTGTTGTGTGGGTCACTTAATATTAATTGCGACTATGAGAGGTTTTTTTAACGTACATGTATATATAAGGAGATGCACTTTTTCTCTTGACCTGCATTGAAATATGGCTGCTGTGGCCTGGAATCAAACCCGCATTGTCGTGCTTAGCAGTGCAGCACTTTAGCTGCTAAGTTGCCGTTGTGGGTGCAATAAACAAAGCAATAAACAAAGTCGTACCCATAGACAACATGGGCAAACAACAAGGCTTCCAAGGCTTCAAATACGTACTTGGAAGGTATTTGAAATACTTGGAAGGAAAACATGATGCCTTAGCAAGAGAGCACACCTGGCCACTACAGATCGTAATACCTTTATTTGGCATAAGCAGTCAGTAAGGCTGAAAACACTCAGACTTGCATAGGTTTAAATGCTCAAAATCTTGACATGGCCAGTGCTGCCTTATTATGGACAGGTGGTACAACACATAAATTGACTTATGTGCTCACGCAGCAGAAACTGTATATTTGATACATGCAGACAAATCTGCCACTGCATGACAAAATGTACTCTAATAATTTTAAGGATGCGCTGCCTAACTCTTGTAGTACATTGCCCTATCCTTTAAGTGCCCCAGCCAGCCAACTCTTGCCACACGAAATTTGCACTACTCTTGCCGTAGAAAATTGCACAGACAATACAAATAACATGCCTATTTTATAAAGGATCAAACTATAAAACTTTGGTGCCACCATAAACATTAGTGCTGCCTTGAAGCTGAAAGGTGATGGGGCTGCAGCAGCTTATTCATGCCACTCTGAGATAAACTAGTCAACAGAAACCACAGCTATTTTAAAATACCCTGCACTTCAAACCTTAATTTGTAGTATTATAATGTAGTTGTCCCTGTTAGTGCATCTATGGAGTGAACTTCTAGCACAGGAAACCATTTCTGCACAAAGAACAGATGCCTGCCCTCACGTAAGCAGCTCAATAAAGAGCTCAAGTGGGCCAACAAAGCATTTGGCAGCAGAGAGTTTGGGTAAATCTTCTTGAATTTCACGAGAAAATGTTACCTTGGCAGTATTTTTAAAATAACAAAATACTTCTTTGCAGTATATTCTGCTCTATAAGGATCCTATTCTGAACTTTGTATTTTGTACCCTGCTCGTATCCACTCCTTAGTGAAATACTAGATAATTTGTCCTAAATATCAATACACTCCTGGAGTTTCTTGTACATGGCTAGCTATTGCCTCGTCTTTCTTCTTTTTAAACTAGTAACCTTATTGCTGTCGAATAACCTGACCTCGCATTTTACATGTGTGTCAGACATGTGTGTCAGAGTTATGTGACAGGTATGTGCTAGATGCTGTCTTGGAGCAGAAGACTTGGCCTACTGCACAAGGCATTTCACCGAATATGAAACTTGCTGCACAGTAATATGTGAATGAATAAATTAGAGGACACTTAAACTCCTCCCTTTAAGCGGTCGAAATTTCCAGAGCCCTCCACTTTGATGTCTCTTATAATCATATTGTGGCTTTGGAACCGAAAAGTCCTATCAACCGATCAATTCAACAGTTCGATGCAGTAGCGCTAAGCACTGACAGATGAGTGTCAATTCAAGGAAACACAAGAACAAGCACACTATTCTTATTCTTCTTTGTCAATCACGGTGGTGCAGTGATTATGGTATTTGATTGTTGGCTCAAAGGACGCAGGTTTAATCCCCGCTATTGCAGTCACGGTTTGTATTTAAGCAAAAATGCAAGGGGCTGATGTACTGTGCACTTTTAGTGGATGTTAAAAGATTCCAGGCAGTTGAAATTTCTCCAGCAATTATTCCTCTCCTCTTCTATATGGCACAACCCAACATAAGGAAGTGGCTAAGACATTGGTGAATTATTCCAAATGTTCATAATGGGATGAAGTTCTTGGACAGTTGTTCCTGGACAGTGCCAAGATCAAACTTTGTTGCTGCTCCAAGTAGCCTTTGTGAGCACAAAGCACGGCAGCACAGAGTGCACCTGTTAACTGTATACCTTCATTTAATTTACACATTTCTAAGCCAATACGGTATTTTTGGAGTATGGTTGCCTCATACTTGGAAAGTCTCAGCTTGATTCCCAACCCAACCCGACTAAAGTTACTGTCCTGACTAGTAACTTTTCCTTGTTGATGGTTACTTTACCTTGTTGATAGGGGCTGCCCTGTGAAATATGGCACCAATCTCAGCATTACTGAACATGTTTTTATTCTTTATACAGTATTGAGTGCCACCACCACCCACCAATCATGGTCAATGTAACCAACCAACGAGTTTTCTGCGACACGACACAACAGTTTCTGCATGCACTGGCAAGTTGAAGGAACACAAGAGGCAAACATTTGAGTTGATGTGTATCACCATTCCAAAGATCACAATACTTGCTCATCAACAATAAAATGCCTAATTTAAGAAAAAATTGTGTTCTAGATGGTCTGAATGACTCCAGCACAATCAGCACTGTTTGAAACACCCACTTCAAAGAGAACATGCATACACTGTATGTGCCATCACCAGTTTCTTGTCAAAAATGCGATGGTTTCGCCAGAAAGGAAAGCAAGCTGATGACATTACACAAAACATATTTTTCTTACAATTAGAATTTCACTATTCATAAGAAAACTAGTGAAGTGTTAAACATTAAAGGTTCCTGAAACAGCTTCTGACATTGTGCCATTGATTAGACTACATCATTATCGACTCATTTATTACATAAGTGCCTTGAACCAAGCCTGCACAACTGTGGGCTAATTTCTATCGCCTTTCTCTTTACCCCTGCTGTTCCTCCTCAACTCACTCAGCTGCGAGGTGCATGGTAGCGATGGCTGCACCTCCCACAGCTGCCACTGTGCCCAGGCCTCAGTAGTGACATGACACCGAAACATCCCTGCTGAGGCCGCCGACCTCAATAGCCTTTGTAGTAGTGCACCGGCAACGCGAGCGTGAACCACCATGTGCCGCAGCAATACCGCTGGCTAGCTCTTCGGTGCTCCTTACATCAGCCGACAAGGCCTATCATTGTGTGCCCATTGCACAGCCTGTGGGCAGGGGCCATTGAAAAATCTTTAGGTCAGGTCATGTCGATCTTTCATGACACACATATTTAAAACCTTGTAGTGAATTACGCATTTAACTGAGAGTGCTGATATTGTTCTGCTAATGACACAAGGACTCGAGCTCTCGGTGCATGCATCTGTACAAAATCACTAAAATCGTTTCACTGCAGGGGTGAGACAGCCGAAACAGATTTGGGAGCAGTTTTTGGGGCAGCAAAATGTTCATTCTGGAGCAGGAGACCCTTGATTTGGAGCAGCTCACAACATTTAATGTGATGTCTTAAGAGCTCAAAAAGTCAAATTTGGCGAAGCCCAGGCAGTCAAGTATCTTTTTCATAACCAGGGGTCAGTATACTTCTCAAAATTAAAAAAAAAAAAAAAAGTTCTCATTGCACCAAAATTGCCGGCACACAATAGTTTTTTAGTTAAGACCACTGACATGATTTCGCCAATTACTGCTTTGACATTTTGTAGATTTTATTTAGCTTCTGAAGGATCCCAGCACTTCTTGTAGGTTAATTAGTTCGCTCTTTTGTCAGGAGAGTCTGGTCACATTGGATATTGTCAAGATTTTCCTGCTTCACACCAGTACGAAGAAGCTCATCTGAGCTTTCCACCAGCGCACTGCCCTCTATTGTAACACTGCAATACTGTGGTGGCAACCAATAGTGGAAGATATTCCAATTTCATGCAGATAATGGCATTCCATGTGTCTTGATTTTCGAAGCATCTGCAGCAAATCTCGGACACTCGAGGTTCAATCACGCGATGCACATTGCGCTTTTCCCCCATTGAAACTGACGTGAGCACCAAGGTACTTGCTTTCCAGGTTGTTTTGGAGTAGTTTGGAGCAATTTTCCCAATTTTCATGCTTTTGGAGCAGCTCGGAGCAGGAAAACGGAATTGTGTCAAAACTGTGCAATATGAGCAGCTGTCTCACACCTGTTTCGGGGTCTCTTTAATGCTCTAACAACATGTGGGTGCATGATGATGGAGCCTGTTGACCACCCACATCGCCAGTGTCGTCGTTAAGAGATTGCGTGCTAAATACATTGGCCGAGATGTGCCTTTGGTTCTTGCTATAGAATTTGGCCCTTGTAGTATCCAAAAGACAGACTAGTAGCTGTTATTCAGAAGAACTCGCTGCTGGGGGTGCAAGTTTGTGCACCACCGGTTGCAACCTAAGAATAGAACCATGATGAACCTGCCATTTCCCAGAACGAGAAAGCTCTACTAGCTTGTTTTTATTCCAAGTACGAGTACCTTTTATCTAAAAATGTGGATATTACATATATTTAAAATTACCAGTTCGTCATTCCCACCTAAAATATTGTGTTTGGCTGAGCAGTGACGTCGTAAAGCTTAATTTTTTTGACGCCCAACATTTCAGCCTAAATCTAGCTAGGTGAGTGTGCCGGTACAGCCACATGAACAACCTAAAACACTAAAAGTACTTGGTTTCTGGGCTCTTGCGTCCCAGAACCACAATACTATTATGAGACGCCGCAGTGGAGAGCGCCGGAAACTTTGACCACCTAAGGTTCTTTAACATGCACTGACATTGCACAATACCCAAGCCTCTAGCATTTTCACCTCCATCGAAATACAGGCGCTGTAGCCAGGATTGCATCCCATGACCTTCGTATCAGCAGCCGAGTGCCATAATCACTAGACCACCGTAGTGGGGCCTAACAGTACTCAACGCAGCAAAAATAAGCAAGAGCTCTTGCATGGCTCATCCATGTAAATTCACTCTCTGGGTGGGACCATGACAGCTGTGGGTGGAGCGTGCATTTATTATTGTGCTGTAACTGACTGTAGGCTAATGTAAAAAAAGACCATTTCACCCAGAACCAAACTGAAGCGGGAGCTAGCACTTTATTTTGTCTTACAGTGCACTACATCTTTTTATTACAGGTAGTCAACTACTAGTGACATAATTATGTTACTGAGGTGGTATATCATTCAGCGATACCTCAATTACTAAAGTGCTGGTGTTAACAACAGTACTGATATTTTATAAATTCCAAAGTACCAAAGTAGAAGTGTAGCCTAAATTGTTCTTTGCCTTTTTTTGTCCCTTAAAATGCCAAAAGGAAACTTAAGAATATGAAATGGCACGTGGGAAGTTCATAATAAAATAATTTGTGGGGTTTTATGTGCCAAAACCACATCATGGTTATGAGGCACACCACAGTGCTCCAAAAATTTAGACGCGCAGTTTTTTTGAAAGGACATTAAAGTGAAGGAGTGAGGTTGTTCAAAATGGTAACTTATATTTTGACAACTTGATTGTCATTAATTTCCCCGTATTGTGTTCAATATTAAATGAGAAAATGAATGTCAAAGTCTTAGCCTTGAAATCAGCACTGAAACTTTGGCCCCACAATATCAGAAGGGCACTTTTTTTCGTATTCTCACCAAATTCCATCAAATGCTCCGACTTCTTTAGAAGTCAGAGCATTTGAGCATTGAGCATTCCTTAGAAGACAATGCATGTCTTACCAATTAAGCAGTTATGTAGGCCTTGGCAGATGCCGTTGCACATCTATGGCATCATGCATATTGGTGCTGGAACTTCAAAGCAGTGTCAGCATCCGTATTTTCTTTTCGCGCATTTTCTGGCTTACTGAAGGTGTTATCCTCGCAATTGGTGTTTTTTTATCATTGTGAACAGCTAATCTACTAAAGTGAAAAAGAATTGTTTTTTTTTTTCACTTCAGTGTCTCCTTAGCATGCACCTAAATCTAAATTACACGGGCCTGTAGCATCTTGTCTCTATCAAAGCGCACTGCCACAACCAGGATCGAACCTGCCTCTTACAGGTCATCACCGAAGCGCCGTAACCACTGTGCCACTGCAACACCACTGAAGCTGTGCAAGCAAAGCACTAGTAATGTGTCCACCATGTAGCAGCAGCGAATCAGAAAAAGGAGTGCCTGGTATGGCAGTCTGCAGACTGAGAAATCCGAACCCAGTGACAAACCTGGTGCATGCAATGAGCAAAAGTGGAGTACCTTATGCGCCAACAGAAAAAGATGGGTGAGAGTAAAGGTCTTTCTTGTTTTTTTTTTTCATTTGTTGATGCAGCCATTCTGCTATTTTAAATAGTACAAAAGAACTTAAGCTTGCACTCACCCATAAAATCGCTTCCAGTGGAGACATGCTGCAATGACTCCCAATGTGCTTTTCCTTATTTCCGATTTTGTCATGACCTTTAGCTTTACGCAGTTGAATATGGCAATGCAGCCGAGTAGCTCTGATCTCACCAAAGGCAACGACTGTACTACGTCAGTAAACGGTTGGAATAAGGCATAAGCTGATATCAGAAAAGGTCAACAGTCGATATCATTGAGGGTGCAATCACATCCCTGAGTAGGTGCTATCCAGCAACTAAGTGGCCAGATCAAACCTGAACATCTCTTGCCTGATGTACGCAAATACACAGATGTGGCCTTTCACTCTAAGACTCAAGGCAGTTATCCCTCCAAGTTTTCAACAGGAAGTCCTTGAGTGGCCATACTTGACAAGGTATTACAGTAACGTTTCTGGCTTGTGCAAGGAAGTCAACCTTGTGGCACATCGACTATTGGTGGCATGCGATCAGCAGCAACACTGAAGCTTTATTGAGCTGATGTCTGACTTGAGTACTATTATGGACTGTCAAATTCTGTAATGATAATTTCTAGAGTTTTACGCACCACCACATGATTATGAGAGACACCGAAACGGAGGGCTCCGGAAATTTCAAACAACTGGGGTTCTTTAACGTGCACTGACACCACACTGTACACGGGCCTCAATACTTTGCCTCCATCGAAGTGCAGCTGCCACTGCCGGAATTCGACCCCGCGACCTTCGAATCAGCAGCCACTTGACCAACGTGGCAGGGTAAATTCTATAATGGCATCACTTTGAATGAATTTGTGAGGCCGCAGAAGTTCCGATGTTATGGCAAATTCAAGCTGACAAGAGCGCGAATCAATGAACCAGAATGGCACTCCTGCAAGAGGCACTGCAAGCTTATGAAAACCGAAACCATAGGCATCTCTTCCTGACCTGACACAGCAATTTTTAGCCAAGTTTTTTTTTTTTTTTAAGTTGTGAAAGCAAGTCTCATGCCAACACTGTGGACCATCATATAATGCATCCTGAGCTGCAGGATCTCCAAACAACACAGACAGAAAACATCCTGTGGCTTCACTGCCATTTGCTTGTTAAGACAGCCTGGACACACTTCAATATGACAGCAGACCTCAATTATGCTCAATCGTATTCAATCATTAAAAAGAAAAAGGAGCCAAACATCTTAAATGTCTGCACTTTTCCCAAAGCCCTCTGACATCGAGCAATGCTGTGAAAGAATTCTTGAGCAACTCCGCTGGTATTGACGAATTCCTGTAGTCTGAATCGACTGAAAACAAAAATCTTCACTATAGGAAATCGGTAGGAAGTACTAGGTACAAGTGAATGGCATTGCCACAGTATGCTTCTAATATTCACAAATTTTCAGAGCATCGAGAGAACTTCTAAGACAAACTGAATGAAGTATTGCAGGTGACTGCGTGAAGTCGAGGTCTGGTGGACACAAAAATCCACAGCATATCCACGGAGTGAATGATGATGAGTGGGCGAAGCTTCGGAGGTTCATCGTAGATCGTGCCGAGTTCCGGATTAATTTAGTTAACGCGCACGCTACGAATCCTTATGGCTCAACTACGCACAAGTGAAATCTCCCACCGGCACTTCATGGCAAGTCAAGATCCAGTGCCCATATATATATATATATATATATATATACACATATATATATGGGTGGCTGGTGAACAGTTCTCCAGCGCGAGCAGTCGGTATTTTACAATTAAGAAACTCGCTAGAAGACGCTGCCTGCGTCAAGCTTGTCTCTCGCGGGTGAGGGCGCGTTCTCCTTCTTTGCGAGCTGGTAGAGTGTTCATCGAAGAAAGAGCGTTTCCATAGTCAACGCGCGCCTTTCGCTCCCTCTGTCTCTCTCTCTCTCACAAGACAGCAGATGGAAGAGTGAGAGAGCTCGCGCGCAGGGAGGCACGCGCCGAGGGCGCGCCCCCCCACACGTAGAATCATTTATTTCTTTGAAGGTAACGCGCTACTAGGAACAACGGACGGACAGACCCAAACCTTAAGGAGCTTCGCCCCTAAATATCGCAATATTCTCAGAGCAGCCTCAGGTGGCTCGCTGAATCGCCAACGATAACGAAGCCCTGTTTAACCTGTCACGGTTCTCCATTTCTAAGTTACCATAACGTCATAAAAATGAGCGAAAACAAATTGGCAGGCACGTTTATACATAGTGGACCAGAGGCTGCGATACGACGGCGGTAGGTTGCCTAACGAATCATTGTTAACTGCATTTTATCGTGTCGAAAAATTTCGTAACGAAGACGAAAAAAAGAAGAAAAAAAGGGGTACTTACTAATTATGAACTGCCTGAAGACTATTGCAGTACACATCTAGCGAGTAAATATTTACAAGAGGCTACGTTCTGCTGACCACAGACCTCTTCTAAAGGCGTGACTGATGGCTCCTTGCAAGCTGACAAATGGTGAGGTCGCGCTCTCCTTCGGACGCAAAACGCAGCCACTTCTGCATCAAAGCGTGTAGATACGGTCGCAGGATTTTTCCAGGCGCATCCCACCCACATTGGTTTTACAGGGATGTGCGCAGCCAACGAGCTCGAAGCTGTCTGCGTGGGAGTAACAGTACAGAAGACAGCGTATGCGACGTATATTTAGCCACGCTGTGGCCAGGGCACCAATCAGACAGCCATTCACCGACTGTCAATAGCGGGCCTGATTGCTGCTGCTCCCGGCGCTCAGTGCGAGCGCGCCGGACGAAAGTGCGCTAAATGGTTCTCGGTGCGCATTGATCGTCGCACTGCCGGACCTCCGCAGTTTCCGGGCAACAGGACGGGAGTAAACAGCTCTGCGAGCACGTCTATTATCGAAGCAGACGGCGAGAGACCGCGCTCGATCAAAGAGCGCGCGGGTGGCCGTGGCTATTACGTTACCTTGGGCCGAGCCCTCGGTCTCGCCACTGGGCAATACTTCAGGAGTCCGGCAGGAAAGAACGCACTGCGGGAAACAGAGATGGCACTCACTTCCTCTCTGGTCGCTCGATAGCGAGCACTACGGGGAAAAAAGGCCTAGTTGCATGGCTAACTAAACCAAAACGAAACACGCGGCTACAGTTTCTAGCAAGTTGCCACAAAAGAGAAGACAACGCGCAAGCGAGAAGGTGCAAGCAGGGGGAAAAAAAAATGCCCACCTGAGGGGAGTTCGCTCTAGATAACCGCCACGCCACTGGTGGGAAAGGGAGGTCTAGCTCTAGCAGCCAAGCCAAGCGATCTAACAGCGCTGCACTTTAGCGCGCACAGCTGTTTATGCCAACGGCTGTCGATCCCGCGGCTTTTCCCGGGCACAGAATGCAACAGGATAGTAGCAGCTAAACAGCACATTCCCTTCAGCCGACTCGGTCCTGTAACAACCAGTGCGCTACGTAGCAGTGCTTGTTCTAAAAGAGCTCGATGCCGTCTCCCTTGCCTGAACGTGGAACCATAACTAAGCCTGCGCCGCGAACTCGCCTGTCTTGCGTAGTTCGTTGCGAGCAAGGTGGCGGGGTACAATAAACAAAACGCACAACCAGTGCCCGCTCTCGAGCACAGGAAGTTCATCGTTCGCAAACCAGTCATTTTTCCCCGCCCTAAAATGACAATTCATTTCGATGCCCATCGCTATCACGCTGCTATTCTCAGTGAAGGGTTCCTAGATTGGAAACTAGCGAGCGCCAGACTAAGTGGCTCCCATTAGGAACTGGACCGCCGATCAGCCAGAGAGCGTTGGGAATAGAAACGAAGCGGCGCGGATCGAAGTGCACTAAAGCGACAAAGCTGCACGACCTTGAGCTCCGCCGTACAGCAAGAAATGCCGTCTCGACGTCGCTCGATCAACCGAATGAGGGACACAGTGGGGTCAAGGTTAGCTTGGGATTGATTGCTGGAGTAAATAAAAAGCAGTACGACAAAACGCTAAACTACGATGGCTCATCCTTCTATAGATTAAAGAAAAGACAGAAGTTGCGTCCAATGCATGAGCAACCTGCGAGTACACCAAGAGTGGCTCACCGCGATTGGACGGGCGACTCACTACGTTGCTCCGATGGCCATCCACTGGGCAACGCTAATCTGAAGCCGGGAGCCAGCACGATCGCCGTGGCGCACGGCTCCGTCGCCCGGAGGAAAAACTGACGCAAACAAACAAACAGGTTGCTGCCGAGCAGCGCAGGTGAGGGGAAGACGAGCATGGAGCCACGGCGCACTTGGGAAAACGCCATGTTTTTCCTGTCTCGCTGGCGCTGCTCGGGAGGTTAAGCGTAGCGCCGGGAATGTTCGGTTTGGCCGCCGCCGCAGAACGCAGCAGGAAACTCAAGGCCCGCACACGCGGCTCGAAACAGCGGGCGGTCCTACAACCACGGTTCAAGCTCCGCGTGCCGAACACGCTTGCGGGGTTCAAAGTCGACTCTGCTGCACCTTACTAGGGAGGTGTGGCGACCTTCGATGCGCCGGCAAGAGTCGGGCAGGGGAGCACCCTTCTTTCCTATCGAGCCAAGCGCGGCAAGGAGACCCGTGCGCACGGAAAGCCTACTCAGGCTACGCGTACTCACCTATTTTCAGACGATATGTATCCTAAATGGTGCGTGGGCCATTGCTGCTGATCCTTCCGAGTTAGCTGTGAAGACGACAGCACTGTTTTCTCGGACCGAATACCACACACGTCACAAAAAGAAGATACTGACGTGAGCCCGCGGTGGTTGCCGTCCGCCGACGTGCGCAAGCCAAGTGGACGCTGCAGCAGACGAGCTGCCATCTGGTTGCACCTGTGGAAAGCGGGTTCGCCGCGCTGCCGCTGGGCGTCGCGGTGAGTTAAACCTGTTCTCTTTAGAGCACTGTCAGCTTCTCGGTCTTCCGGATTTCTCCATGCCCTTTTCATAAACAGGTATTTGCCGTGCGCAGCTGACTGCGTTGACGCGCTGCCGGTGCCGCAGCAGCTGCTTTTCAGCTGGAATGCGTATGCGCTTAGAGTATCTGAGAACGCATTAGTTGCTCGAGTTTCAGAACGGCCAAGCATAAATGACATCGCTTCGCTTTTTTTTTTTCTTTCGTTGCTGTACAGTTAAGCAAAATGCGTTCACTTGTCGAGTACACTCAATCAGCAGCAAACTTCGGATGCTTCGGATGCGGCTGTGCGGAGAGGGTGCGCTTGGAGACGGGCATCCACCTGCGCTGTCTGGTGTCGTCAGCGTCCAAGGGCCGTATCCCAAATTTCGAGGCCGCGCTCGGAATAGCCAAAGTCGTGCGGTGCGCTTGGCAACAGACGTTGACCCTCGGCATGGCGTCTTCCGCGAAGAAATCACGTGGACCGGCGTCGCTCACGTGCTGGCGGGCCGTAAACAGGAACAGGCTGTGGCCCCCCGCCAGGGGCTATTTGCAGGAGACTCCAAGGTTGCCGCTCGCCGCCTGGTTGCCGCACACCGCGGTCAAGAGCGATTGGCACACCGGAAGCAACTCGGACACCCGCAGCCACGTGAGCGACGCTCTTAAAAAAGTGCCGCCCGAAATAAGACGGTAGACCCTGCTTGGATCGGAGGCACTTCAGCTGAGACTTGGCATAGGAACAGACGCTCGCGCAGATCCGCCGTGCCATGCCGACGGCACCCTGTCTCCAGACGCTTCAGCGGGAGCTGGCCGATTCCATCATCCGGCTTAGCACCGCTCGACGAACTGCGAATTTTGCTTGCCTGTGGTGCTCGGGTCAACGAGCCGGTCACTCAGGGACTGCGACCGTTGCACTACGCGGCTTACCAGCAATACGACGAGGCAGTGCAGCTGCTCTTGGTGCGCGGATGCGATGTGGACGCAATGGACGACGTTGGCTACACGGCATTGCACCTGTGCGCCGAACGGGGTTTCCTGCATACGGCCGAGACGCTGGTGCGTCAGGGTGGAGCGCGCGTCTGCTTCACCAACACTACGAAACCGATGCTGGGCAACCCCCCTAGGGCTACGCTGGCCGACGAGCCACTGCGGTTGGCCGTCAAGAACGGACACTACGAGTGCGCCGACATGCTGCTACGCCACGGAGCCAACCCGAACGCTCGCTACTTCCTCGGCGCCGAGATAAACCTGGTGGGTCCCCTGAACGTGTCATTCCTGGAGCTACTTTTGCGCTACGGTGCCGAGCCGGACGCCCGCGACCGCGGCGGCCTCACGCCTCTCATGAAGGCCGCCCGGCACCCCCACGGACTGGAAGCCGTGCAGCTGCTGCTAAAGTATGGCGCTAACGTGAACGCCATGGCACCCGAGCGTCACGATCGCCGCACGGTTCTGCACTACGCTGTGCTCTCCGGCAACCTGTCCATCGTGCGGTTGCTGATAGACAACGGCGCCAAGGCGCGCATGGAGGCCGGCTACAGGCATCCGAGCCCATTGGATTTCGCCATTTTGCGCGGTGACCTGGCAGCTGTAAAGTTGCTCCTGGATGCCGGTGCCGATGTGAACGCTGGCTCGCCGATCGTGGGTTCGCCGCTGCACCTGGCTTTGTCCGAGCGTTGTAGGGACCGGGAGGCTCTGGTGCGGCTGCTGCTCGAGCGAGGCGCCGACCCCAATGGCCTGACGTACGCGTCCGAGTCCGGCGAAAGCGGCGCGCCCCTTGTGCAGCCCCCGCTGGGCGAGTACCTGTGTGGCCAGGAGGAAGAACCTCGTGGCGAACTCATCCGGCTACTGTTGCGGTACGGCGCGCGCGTGGTGCTACGGCCGCAGACAAAGGACCCGCTAGGCATTCTGCGCGCCGTGCGCAGTCTACGCGGCGACGCACTGGACGCTGTGCTCGAAGCCGCAGAGGCGTGCCCGCGTGCCGCTGTCGAACGCTCGCTGCTGTTGCTAGGACCCGAAGCCAAGGACGGTCTGGTGGCGCTTGCCGCTCGGCCCCAGCCACTCAAGCACCAGGCCAGACTGTGTGTGCGTAGGATGCTCGGTGTGGTGGGACCCGAACTCGTCAAGAAAGTGCTCTCGCTCGACGTGCTGCCCAGTGTGCTGCGGCGGTATCTGCTCTACGAGCTGTGACCGTCGCGCACGTGCTCGTCCTTTGATCCATGTACAGTCGCCACGTTATTGTTGGGACCCACAGAGACACACAGTTTGTTTGATATAAAAGATAATGGTTTCTTATTTTTGCCATATCCAGAGGTGTTCCGACCCGTTTATTTCTTTTATTACATCCTAAAATCCTCATGATACGCCTAGGTGTTCCACTGCAGCCACACGTGACAGAAGAGCAGCCACAGCGAAGCGATCGCCGTCGTCAGCAGCATTACGGGGAAGCCGATCCTGAAACGAGAAGAGCGATACGTTGTATACGTGAATTGGCGTCGTGTCATCTCGACATCGTGCGTGTACTGTATTGCCATATGAACGGGTATTCCCGCGACGCGCCTTTGCTCGCAGGAAACAATCACACGCGTTCAGTTCTGAAAGCGAGCTCGTTTTTTCAGTTTTTCTTTTTAATGTTCGAGTCACTAGGACTTCCAAATCAATACTGTTCGCTCAGAAGTAGAAAGGACAGCCAATGTTTTGTCCTGTCTGTCATACCGCCACTGAGTGCGCGTGAGCAATACATTACGGTTTGCATACACATAAATGCAATCTGTCATCATTAGCGCGCGAAGGAAATCGTTACGCACTCTTCTACTACAGCATTGTGCGCAATTTTGGGTGCCGTAGCGCGTTTATTCGCTTTCGTGAAATGACCGCCAATCGGTCATGTGATCTCCGTAGGTATGCAACGGTATAATCTCCCAAGGAAGTACACAGTACAAGACGAACAACGCTCTTCACGTCAACCTTCATCAAAGGTCGTCCTCGAGACGAGAGTAAATGCATAAGCGCGGACACTTATCCTGATACGAAAAAAGAAAACAAATAGAAAACAATACAGAAGATCGTAGCAGTGAATCTACGATATTCTGGCAGTGTTGGCACCCCTAGAACTGCTGCTAAGGAACAGATTTTTTCACCACCTTTTTCTTTCTAGATTTGACATTGCGGGCAACTGTTACCAAGCGGCTCCACGTTGGCTCGCCACCTTGGCCTAAGGCCAACAGCGTCGCGCATCCAGCATTTCATTTAGTATCGTGACCGCAGGGCGGACTTCTTTCGAAAAGTATAAAACAGAGAGGAGAAAGCTTGCACTCGCACAGCATGACGCGTAATGCGAGCGCCCACACTTACATGGCCGACGTCTATCCGCTGACTGTTGAACGCTCGACGGCGGACGTACAGCACTTCATTGTTTCGGTTACATAAGTGGCAGCACGCGAAAAAGAGCGCGCTTGCTCAACTGTCGCTTTTTCTTTTCTCCTTGTGTAGACAATGACATTCAACTCGTTATTCTGTAGCCGCCCTAAAGCCGAGCTAGACGAAAACTTCTGTATACAAAAGCCAGAGCTGACATTTAAACCGCGGTGCTTGCACGTACGAGCTTGTGTGCTTGCATAGGAAAACAATAGCCGACTGCACTGCGGTGAACCGCATCTGGATGCTTCCTCTCTCACTGGTTCAGTAAGCTGTGCGAGTGTTTGTTACATCTTTCTTTCTCTTTTTTTTTTTTTTTAGCGGCGCTGTGTGCGTATATAGGTTTCCGTGTATAAGAATACACGGAAACCATACAGCTCCGCTAAAACAAGAGTTATCCGTCAACAAGAACTATTGCGTGGAAATGCAACCGCATCAAGTGTGTCGCATATATTGTGCGCACCTCCACCACTTATAAGGGATCGTTTAATATGGCCAATCACGAGCTGCGACGACGAAGATCGGATCGTCCAGGTGATGGTGATATGTACAGATGAGGAAGAAATACAAGTGATGATGATGCCTAGAGATGAAGAAGAGTAGTTCATAGATCGCGCTCACAATATACACGCATACCCCGGCACGGGACACGCGAGCAAATGCCACACGTGATGGAATGTTAACGTTTATAATGTTTATAATCTGTCAGGGAACAGACAAAACAGACAGTAGGTTGTGATACATTACACGACGGCTACGCAGCGCGACGAACGCAGCGAAGCTCGCAATGTATATAGTCGAAAGACGCGAGTATACACACACTGCCACTACATGAGAAAAAGCTGGAAGACGCTTAGGCGTTCGCATCACCCTCTCACAGAACGTTAATTAAAATTAGTGCCTTATATCTCTTAAAACGCCGGACGTCCTCGAGTTTCCTCGTAACAGAATTACGTTTCCCCGTACACTCAAATTACAGTCCCAGCTATCATATTTGTATGTTTCAGTTAAGTCGTATAGTTTACCATTTCTGTGACGGATTATACATTGGGAAATTGAATTTTGTTCACTAAAGCCCCTGCGTTATGGTGGAGGGCTTGTGTGGTCGGGCGGTTCGGGAAACGATGGCGCTCGAAATGGCGGCGACAAACTCGTTAATGCTGTCGAGTTAAAACTTTACAGGAGAAACTTAGTTCCAAAGACACTTCGACACAGCTTCACTGGTCATCCACTTTCACAGAATAGAATGGCTGCCGAATTTTTCTGCCCTCCATGCAACAATGCACACATCCGCAGGCCGCATATATACGTGACGAATAGATGGCCGAAATTACAGTGGCACTTAGTGAACACGGGTTACGCGCAAGCGTGTGGGTGCCGTTCCCTCCTTGTGCATTGCGCGTGTAGTGTTTTTAAGATTTTTTCATTGTGCGTAGGTGTGCTGGTTTCTTCAAGGTCGGAAGACTCTTGAAGAACGTGTTGAGGGCTTGACAGGTGCCTCAGCGATGAAGCCACAAAGAACACAGGCCTATTCTCCCACGAGACGCTCACGCTGCAGCGGACCCCTCCTCCCACAGAGGTCATTTCGGTCAAAACGCAGTATGGAGCAGATTTGGCGCCCCCCCATCAGTTGGTTAGAGGGGGCGGCTAACCAACTGGTTAGTCGCCCCCTCTATCCAAGGAATCGCTTTCGGACTGCACTTACAGCGATAAAATGAGAGAGCTTATACTTAAAGGAGTACTGATACGAATTTTTGACATTCTCGTATTATTGCTGTAAATGAAAGCAGTGGCATGGAGAACCCCCAAAGGAGTATCATGGTGCCTCGCAAGGCAATGAATATATTTTTATTATGGCTTCCTTAAAAGCCCACTTTGGGTTTCGATTTAGAGGAGGCGGTTTCCTAGTGACGTGTCAACATAGTCGGAGTACGCCTGAGTCACGTACGGACAGCAATTCGTGCTAGCGTCGCTGCAACTCTGTCGTCTGTCGTTAGTTATACGTGGGGCACGCAAACAATGACAATTTCACCGTCGTCCAGCGAATCTGACAGCGATTTCGGCGATTTTTAATAGACTGTGCTCATACGTCATCGTAATGCCCATTGCGCTGGGGCTGGCTCGCAGTGCCAGGCGACGAAAACTTTAAAACCAAACTAAAATATTTTGTACTTGTTTCCTGGCTTCCGTGTGCGGAGGACATTAACAATACATGGCTAGGAAGCGAAAAATGTACATTTTGAGCCACCGCAAAATCGTGTCAGTACTCCTTTAGGAAGAAAGCAGCAAGGTATGCAAAAAAAAAAACAACACAAAAATACTGAAACACAGATTAAGAGACATATACCACGGTTACGCAAACTGCAGACACAATGCGTATTCCGCAGTCTATAGTTCAAACAGTTAGTACATTCTACGAACCCGAGTTTTGTAAAAGTCACGTTGAAAAAATTCTGCTGCACGATTTAGACAGCAAAGTGTGTAACCGATCTCTCCTGTCTGCTTATAGGTGTGCCAACAGACGAAACTTACATAAACGGAAAGCCGTTTTTTATTGTTCAATTGAAACTGAACAGTTTCATTTCAGTAATCCTTGTAAGAAGAAGAAACAAAACTGACAGGCGTATACTATTGCTCACGTGTCACAGTGGGCATATTCGACTCTTTTTCTTTAACATACAATTAACCAATCTAATCGACATCCATGAAGTCAGGTCGCCGAACAGAAATAATGTCCCAGTTTCCATGCATTTAGAAGAAACACCAGTATTATTTGCTTTCATGTTTCTTTCTCTCTCTGACAGTGACTCTGAAGACGCGTTATTTTAGTGTGCAGCAATACGCGCAGGGATTTATGTATACCCCTCCCCATTAACGGCCCACCCCTAAATGGATCCTAAACACTACCCCCCCCCCCCCCCCCTTTTCCTTTCTCACCGCCCAATCTTAATTCTGGAAACCTCTGAATATGCGTACTATGGCTCGCATAAACGAAGTGCACTGACACAGTGCACTTCGTTAAGCACGGCCAGTGCACGACTAGTACGACTAACTGGACACCGTGACTAACTGGACACCGTGGCAGATCCCACGCGCATTGGGAATCAAGGAAATGCGAAGCACGCATCAGGAACGTAAAATGGATTTGCATTGTTGTCTCTCTATACCAATTTTTGTACGTACGAAATTAACGAAACGGCCGCAAGAGCACCAAGACCGTGGCATGTAGACCATGCCGCTCATTATGCGAATGTCATGATTGTAATGTTATGACCTGTCATTTACGTTCGTCATGCAGTCGTGTTGTGCCATACCAATTTTCGTATACATCCCGTTAACGAAACGGCCAGGAGAGCACCAAGACCGTGGCATGTAAATCATGCCGCTTATCACATGCATGTAATGATTTTCATGTTATGACCTGCCATTTATGTTGGTCATGCAGTCATGTTGTGGCACACCAATTTTCGTATACATCCCATTAGCGAAACCGCCAGGAGAGCGCCAAGACCGTGGCATCTAAATCATGCCGCGCGTGACACGCATGTCATGATTTTCATGTTATGACCTGTCATTTACGTTCGTCATGCAGTCGTGTTGTGCCATACCAATTTTCGTATACATCCCGTTAACGAAACGGCCAGGAGTGCACCAAGACCGTGGCATGTAAATCATGCCGCTCATGACATTCATGTCATGATTTTCATGTTGTGACCTGTCATTTACGTTCATGATGCAGTCATCTTGTGGCATGCCAATTTTCGTATACATCCCTACAGGAAACGCGTGGCATGTAAATCATGTCGCCCATGACATGCATATCACGATTTTCATATTGTGACCTGTCAGTCCTGTTCGCCATGCAGTCATGTCGTGGCATACCAATTTTCGTATACATCCCATTAACTTAACGGCCAGGAGAGCAACAAGACCGCGGCATGTAAATCATGGCGCTCATGACATGCATGTCATGATTGTCATGTTATGACCTGTCAGTGATATTCGTCATGCAGTCATGTTGTGCCATACCAATTTTAGTATATATAACGAAACGGCCAGGAGAGCACCAAGGCCGTGGCCCGTAAATCATGCCGCTCATTATATGCATGTCATGATTTTCATGTTGTGACCTGTCATTTATGTTCGTCATGCAGTCATGTTGCGGCATACCAACTTTGGTATACATCCCATTAACGAAACCGCCAGGAGAGCACAAAGTCGTAGGCGGCTAGATAGATAGATAGATAGATAGATAGATAGATAGATAGATAGATAGATAGATAGATAGATAGATAGATAGATAGATAGATAGATAGATAGATAGATAGATACGCTCAAAGTCGCCGAAGTTCGCTAAGAAATGCTCCGCATTTAATATTGTCGCCGCTTTTCTTCCTTTCTTTGGTCGTAACACCACTGGAGATTGTGATTTGTCTGTCTGCAGCAGAATGGAGGACAAATGGGGTACTACCAATTTTTCTTTCTTTCTTTCTTTCTTTCTTTCTTTCTTTCTTACACTTTACATCTTGGGACGACCAAAATATTACTTTGTTAACCAAGAAAAGAAAGAGAGAGGAAATGTGTGGTTCGCACACAGAGTGAATGTGGATGTTGATGAATACGGACCTTCCATATCCTGCAACCATTGTGCTACGAGTTGCCGATTTATTCGGGATCGCTCTATAATCCGCCATGGCATCGTCGGTCGCTCGTAAGGTCAAACAAGCTTACGGTCGCGAAGGACGCTGGTCGTGGGTTCCTTTCACGGATGAGGACGAACCGTGGAAACTTTCTGAGAAATTCGCGCGAAATTTTCAAGAGTCTTTCCTGAAGATTCATCGACATCGCGGACCTTTGCATGGCATGATTTGTCAGGTATTGCTTTCGGCACACCTACGGGCGCCACTCTAATGGTTAGTGCATTGTGCAACACATTAAAAAACTGTTTTACAAGTGCGTCGATAAACTCTTGCACATAGAACCATAACTACCTCAGATATTCGCGCAGGCGATGACAGCCATGGACACACATGTCGTGTGATTGCATATCGCGAAGCGCGCACTCGTAGTTCCTCCATCTTATGAAATATCCACCGTTCCTAATTGTGGAGACCGCAGTGGAAACATTTGTGTTATCATTCCAGTGGACAATGCTGGTGCGCGCGGATAAGAAGCCTATGAAAACACAGATTATGCAAGTGGAAGCGTCGAATAGTGGTGCTGCTTATCACCGGCTATCACAAAGATGCGCAAAGAGGCGCGTCCGACTATCAAGGCATGTCTTTCATGCAAGGGAAAGAGTTGCAGACTTTGACCATTGAGGCAAGCAGAGAGATCTTGCGCTTCACCCATGCGATTGCGATTGCAACAGCAGTACTGTCTTCCATATATAGCGTTCGACAGTAGTATGTATACATGGAAAGCCACACGAACCACCTCCACGCCATCAGTACAACAGAACACCTACACTGCTTCATAGACTGCGAGTGAAAGAGAGGGAGAAAGGGAAAGGAAAGGACGCTGCACATGCATTACTTGATTGCGTTATTTAACGTTAGGATAGCCAAAATTAGCCTACAGTTAGCCGCAATAACCAATGGTAGCCAGAAGTTAGTTAGAGTTATAGACAATAGCCAGTTATGGTATATCATGCGATCATATGTGGTAAAACTGTGCCAACCAATTATGGTGTCAACCAATTATGTGTCAACCAACCAACCAAATTATGTGTCAAAAACTGTGTCAACCAGTTATGGTATTTTGAGTATCAGTGACACATGATCACTTGGTGTGTATACAGACAAAGAGCTATTCATCACGCTTGGCAGGGTCTGCACCTCCGGGCTAGGCTAACAAGGCACATGATACTACAGTACATGCCAGTACAATTCGATATAAGTGAAAGGAACGTGGACCATGAGAAGGGTAAGAAGACGTTTCGGCTTCCCTGGTTCAGGACAAGGCTTCTGTCAGTAGAGCGGGAATTTCTTTTTGTTTTGTGGACGGTGTTCCTTTCAGTTGTCACAACGCTTCCCTTTCAAACGGGCGTCGAAACATCGACTTCAGAAACACACATCTTTTCCCCTAAACAGTTAAAATGCTGTGTTGCACATATCGTCGTGATGTTAATTTTATGTGGTTGTTTATATGCTCTACGTTACATTAAAGGGACCCTGAAATGGTTTTGACGATTTTGTGCAAACATGGTGATCCGGTAGAGCGGGTCAAAATGACCATTACAGGACAGATTTCAGCGCTGTGCGTAAAGTGTGTAATTTACAATAAGGTTTTGAACACGCGTATCGCAAAAGGTCGCAGCGGCTCGCCAAAAGGCGTTTTCAAACGCCCCCGCGAATCGAACTACGAATGGGAGGTCGCTGATTGGCCCCGAACCATCACGTGCACGTAATTTTCAAAACCTAGCTGCGACCAACGTGCTTCTACAACGCACTCCTTCGTTTCAGCCAACGGTATCGTCGCGGCATCTGGCGGCGTACACACGAGTCGCCGGCGCTCTATTACAGAGGCTAGCACTGCCGAGGCAGGCGACCTCAGTGAGGATATCGGGGCGCTATGTCGCTACGGAAGGCTCCGCAGAGCGGCTGACGCGGGAGGCGCTGTCGTCGCAAGCGCGCACTCCGCAGCAGATCGAGTTGAGGAGGAACATCAGTGGTAAGGAGGAAGGCGACAGAAATAAGCCCATAGCTGCCTTAGCGCATGGTGCTTCGCTTTATTTATGGTGTGAATGATTTCACAATTGTGTTGCCTAATCAGCGACGCAATGTAAAAAAAAAAACGTTTCAGGGACCCTTTAATAAACATTCATTTCCAATATTTTAGCTCGAATTCCCTTTTTTTTTGCTGAGAAAGGCTGTTTCTAAAATACAGAAATGATTTCACAGTTGCCGCGTTCAAATTGAGGTTCCCACAAAACAACAACAACAACAACAAGAACAACAACAACAAGAAATCAGCATGACATCTCCAGATCATTCTTGTCTATAGTTCCGTCAAATCTACGAGATGCAAAATTCATCAAGTGTTTTCATTACATCGTTTCCCTCAATAAAACATATACCGGGATTGTCGTACTCACGCAGCATTTCCAGCTAGATATGGCAGTCACTTCGCTAAGTAAGAAGACTTGCACACTAATTTTATTATTTTTCTTTAAATAGGGCCAAAGTAAAGTAGACCTAATGCGATAAGCACTATAGTGTTTAATTATTTTACATCGTTTCGCTTACAACTGTGCAGTAACTTCTGAATATTTTCGCGTTTCCACTTTAATGACGAGCAAGCACGGTTTCGCAAAAGGCCGGTTAACGACGCCTCATGGAATCAGGCATGGCGCTTTGCATTAACTCTTTTCATGGCGAGAGCGGGTGGCTAAGTAGATAAGCGTTTAACTTGCACTGGATAGTAATGTGAGGTCAGAACGCCTGACCTGGTATAGGTTATAGCTTACATCCGAGCGTTATAGCCATGCGAGGCTTTATCGAATGCCGTCGCCGTGCGAAATGCCCGAAATACGTACTTTGCTTTATCGTTAAGCGTACGCAGGCCCACATGCGGCGAATCGCTAGAAGCGCTAAAGAGGCAGCGCGGGTAAAAGCAGCTTTCGAAAAAGTGCACATTCAGACCGTGTACATACATTGCAGATGTATACTTAAAAGCCGGCCGCCCGCTTCTTTTGCTAAGCACAAGTCGCCTGCACTTTTTCAGTAAGGTTTCAAAATCAGCAGTTTGCACACACTTTCGCTAAATTGCGAGCATGCGTAATTAATGCAACCAATCGTTCAAACTTGTCCAGGTGGAAAGCAACTTGTAAGGTCGCCGCGGTCAAACGCACCATGCAGTTGCTTCTACCGCATTCACGGCCGGTGTGCGCGACTCAGCTTCACGGTGGGCGTTCGCAATCACATATATGCCGAGTACTTTCCGTTGCGCCTTGTTTCTTTGACGCGAACAGCCGCGGTGCGTTTGGCCAACACAAGGTGATCACGATAGAGAAGAACTTCATTTTTGATGCCGCGGCTGAGAAAGAAAGAGGTAGTAGATTTCAAGACGAGCCTCTGCGGAGTCCTATAGATAGCCGCCATTTTCGTTCTACTTACGACCTCAAGGCTTCAGGGTCTTGAAAACGACTAATTTACGGCACTTCATTTTCAGCTACAGTACATGTGGCTATAGCTTATTCCCGAACGTCCTTCATAGCGTGAATTTTCGACGCGAGAGAAATATTTCTAGGGGTGCCTTAGGCGTTTGCTTCACGAGCCGTAGAAGCGAAATACTTTGGCGCTGCACGTTAAATACGCTTTCACACAATCTGCTTTCGTAGTCTTTATTGCAAGGTCGTATTATGTAAGCTTGTAAGCTAATTAAATCATGCTTAAATATTCATGGCAATACCTACATCCTGATCATGAGCAGAACATAAGCGAATGGAGCGGTGACCTTGAGGATATGTAATAATATTTAAGCGTTCTTAAATCGCCATCGTAATCACTCTGGCCTTCATTAATTGCGTCTTATAGGCACCTATAGTAATGCTATGGTGCGCTTACGGGCTCTGTGATAACGTTACATTTTCTTGTGCCATACGCGGCGGTGCTGGGTATTCGATAAGGTCATTGCCAACGGTTTAAGGGTCACCTCCGCATGACACACTTAAGGCCTGAACAAGCGCTTCGCCGTGCACTGTGCAGAATTGGTGTGCACGCTCACTCTCCACTCACGCACGTGGGCCCCTGTACTCTGTTTCACTAGCGAGTTTTAGTATATCGGAAAGCAGCATACGTAAAGATTTAGCGTTACGGTAAAACTGGGTGCACTTCGTGGCCCTAACTAACCTTTCAGTATAGCGGAACAGAGCGAAACTCTAACGCTTACGCAAGGACATACGGCGCCATCTACGTCTTAACAACTATTATTGCCTCCGCAACATTTCACGTGTGCCCAGGGAGTGCGCGTCTCCGCTATAGAAGGCGCTGCGCATGTGCATCTGCGAAGGCCCGGCTTATCCCAGCCGCTTTTGCGACCTGCAGGAATACTTCGCCAGACATTTCACTGTCATTTCGATCATTAAAAATATAGCAGTGCACCACATTACTCTTGTCAGCTTGACTTTTGGTTGTATCTTGAAACACCCAATGTACAAAAAAATAAAACGGTGGCAGTTCCACCTTCTGGATGCAACTACAGCACTCACACTATAAGCCTTGTGCGCCGTTTATTGAAAGCGCATTTTGAAAATGGCGCCATATTGTCGCCAAATACACGGCTGGCGAAGCTTAATTAGCCAAACCAAAAACAAATGCGAACATTAGTGGGTAATGAATGAGCTTAACAATGCAGGCCGACGTCTTGACCGATCTGAAGCGAGCCGCCCCACTTCGACTGACGCCGCCATCTCGCCAAACGTACGGGTCCCTTTGCGAGCTTTAGCGTGTAGGACGCTATATGCCGAAAATAGCGTAGGCACGTAAGGGCTTCGTCTACGTTTAAGTTCTGCGCATGCGCGGTGTGTTCCACAGTAACGGTAACGTTAACGCTAAATCCTTGCGTTTGCTGCTTTCCGATATACGAAATCTCGCTACTACTTCCGTGCAGCAGAGCCAAGGCTGCGAAGGCCAAGGCGAAGGCCAATGCCGTCGAGCGCAGAATTCTTGCGAGCCGGGAGGAAATGCCATTGTTCGGACACGCACATGCAAGCCGCTCCTGCAAATATGAGCCCCACTTTCTCTCCCGTTTTCCAGGGCTGCCGCTTCCACTGCAGCGTGCACCATTGGCAGATGCCTTTCAGCGGAAGGATACGTTTAACATGTGTTTCGCCGTCCTGATTGGACGAAGAGGCCTGTAGCTTCCGCAGTGCTGCACGGAACTACTGAAACCGAGTATACAGAAGAGTTGGTCTGCGCTAATACATCATGCATGGCGAAGTTCGTCGACGGCAATGTTCGCATTTCGCAACACTGTTTCGTTTATATGGTTGCATTACCGCTGATAGTCAGAGTGAGACGGCATGGGTTTCCTGCTGCAGCGAGTAATGTCCGGCAACCGAAAGTTGTCGCATAAATATAGGTATAGCCGTAGTTCACATCGACTAAGTGCCGCGGCTAAGTGCCGTTGCATATTGCAAGATGATGGACCGAGGTATAGGAGTCCTGCCGGAAAGTGTTGACTCCACTCGATCACAGTTGTCCGTGCTACTCCAGGCGTCGCTCTAATATATAAATAGCTCATACGTAATTATTAGCCCGCAATCGTATTGAAGGCGATCAGCACTAGGTGGGAAATGCTGAGGTAGAACATAATTAAAGTGCGGTGACCACGCAAGTTATGGAGGCACAAAAAGCTTCGAAATGAAGGGGGAAACCAACTGTAAGGAAATAGCGGGCCGGCATGTCAGCGGCCAAAAAGAAAAGGAAAAGTACTCCAGAAGTTATCGCTATGGGGTAGTTGTGAGTCATCTGTATGAGTAAAGAGTTGGCGGAACAGCCACGAAAGAACACACAGACACAGGGCACGTCCTGTGTGTGTGTGTGTGTGTGTGTGTGTGTGTGTGTGTGTGCGTGTGTGTGTGTGTGTGTGTGTGCGCGCGTGTGTGTGTGTGTGCGTGTGTGTGTATGTGTTCGTACAGGACGAACAGGAAAAGGCCAAAGGGAAAAGCCAACGACGAAGGAAGCGTTAAAGCAGTAACTTTGTGTGTGACGCACCCTAAGGAAGCTGCGCTCTGCTTTCGCGATTTGTACTAATTACAGCAACGCCATCATCAATTTTGATTGAGTGCATTATGGAAGAGGGTGGAATCGCGTATGGATTTGTTCGTAGTCCTGGCAACGAGTGAGTTGAACCAGATCCGTTCACTGCAGCAAGGAACTGCGGTGGAAAGGTGCGTGTACAGTGTGGTCAACAAGGATATGTGCACTAGCGTTCGGCTTCGTATTCGTGACTATATGGACATAAAATGTGGTTGTTTGAAAGGGTGATCGAAAAAGTAATCAGACAGGCAGACCTCCGAAAGAGAAATCGAATGTGGGTCTTCAGTCTCTCTTTGAAGTTTTGGTGCCACAAGTCAGCGGTTTATCAAATGTTCACGCCTATACAGAATTTGTGTCTCGCCACACATTGGTATTTCCGTACCTTCTTATCAGCAGTAACAGACTAAGGTAGAAAGATAGCATTCCAGAGTATTGCGACTAAAACACGAGAGTAACTCCCGACTGACCGAGGAGGAATATATTTAGCGATTTTATGTGGATCAATCTGCCGACGCCGTGCGTAGAGGCTAAGGTATGGGCTACTCAGCTCGAGATCGCCGGTTAGATTACCAGATACGACGGCTGCAGTTAGATGAGGGCGCGATATCCTAGAGCACCCGGTCTACCTATATTTGCGAGCATGTTAAACGACGCCAGGTAGTCTAAGTTGCTCCGCAGACCACCCCTTCCTCAATCCCTTGCATCGATATCGGTGTTATGGGGCGCGCAACCCCGCCAATTATTATTATTATTATTATTATTATTATTATTATTATTATTATTATTATTATTATTATTCATGCGGACGAGTCATAAAAAACACGAACTTGTCGATCCAAGTGTAGTATACGGTGCGGCCGCTGTGAGGTACGTTCCCCGTTGTCATGCAGGCTGACCGACCAATGGGGCAGTTGGAGATTCACCGGTAGACAAAGGCTACTAGCTCGCATATATCTCACAGGTATATCGCTAACGCCATTGTAGTGCGCTCTCCCGATAACGAAGAATGCGGCGATATGTAGTGACACAAATGCGCAGCTTGCTCGTTCTTGACGAGGTTAGAGCGACGTATGACACCGCGTCGATGCCACATTGGCACTTTTCTGAATTCCATCATATAAGTATCATATCTGTATAACAGCTATATATAGTGAGCGTCACAGTTTTCAAAGGGGTCCCTGCAAAACTTTCTGGACGTTGTCAGGATACGGTACCGACCAGCCATGCAGGCTCCTATGAGCCAAATATTATTGCATGCACTGCGTGCCCGCGCCAACATACCTTGCAATTTGGTTTCAAGTACAACTGGAAATCGCTTGCCGTTCTTTCGACAAATCCCGTCAGGAGCAAAGGTTACGTCGTTTTATATTTTCGGCGTTCTTAAGGACGGACACCGTGCTTTACTATTTGCCGAACTCAAAAGGAACGAATAAGGTATCCCTGAGGATGTTTCCGCAATCACGAAATCAGCCAATGGCAGCTCGGCCTTAAATGACGCAGTCGGTACTCCCGATGACGTAACTCGTCGAAAGGAGAGAATGCGGTTCCCAGCTGTATTTGAAAACAAGCCGCGATGTTCTCGATGTGCGCACTAGCCTCATGCCTTATGTGTTCGTATGAGAGCCTCCACGACTGAACGGCACCGTTTTCTGACAACGTCGAAAAAGTGACGCAGGACACTTTTTAACGCTTCCGCTTGCCAGTACATAATGCGTTAACGTAGCTCCAAGGGTATCTTACAGCAGGCGTTACTGAGCAACCTTGAAGTGCTATCAGATGATGAGAGTTTTTGCCCCTGCGGGAAGCTTGCCAGATGATACACAAGCAATCTTAAGGCTGGCCTCGCGGTTTTGCCTCTGTCTCAAGTGCATTTAAAGATGTCCCGGAGCCTTGGAGCCAAGATTAGGGCGTGATGTGCCGACGATAAGGCAGAGGGTGAATTTTATCTTCGGAGGCAGCACGCTCTTAGTTGCGCATCTATACAAGCGGTGGGATGTGACATAACTGCCTCGTATACATCCTTATACCTTCTACAGCGCTATTTTGGAGGATGCATTCGACTGAAGTGAAAGTGAGCGAGGCATACAGTGTCTGCATACCTGCCCCACTAATGTATCGCAGGTAAGATGTATTAGGCTTCACTGAAATAATAGTATACGGCTTGAACAAAGCGCCTCACTCGCTTGTATGCATCCCGTGTAATGTAACAAAACTCGGCGCTGATGTCAATTTCACGGTAAATACCTGCTCAAAACTATTTACGGTTGTTTCGCTCGTCAACTTGCAGGCTGATAATTGAACTGTCAACTTGTACCGGGATTTATGGCGCAGTTGTTTGACCGCCTGTAAATTGTCTTGCGTTGAAGCAGTTCCTGGCAGAGCAGTAACGCGAAACCGCATGCAGAGAAATGCATCATGGCAATCATTACTTAGTAAGGCAGGCGATGCCATTTGACGTTCTCTATATATATATGCCAACGAATCGCTCTCGGGGTCGCTTTTTCTTATCCAGTTTAACAGTTTAAGCCTGCCTTTGCACCCTCACCCCCGCGCGCGCGCACACACACACACACACACACTTATATATATATATATATATATATATATATATATATATATATATATATATATATATATATATATATATATATATATATATATATATATATATATATATATATATATATATATATATATATATATATATATATATATATATATATATATATATTCCTCTTTCGTATATACCGCCATCTGCGTCATACACGAGACAACAACTCTGCTCGATTGAAAGATCCACTTCCGACCAACTGGCGCAGGAAATTACACATCTGCTCTGATGTGCATGCCGCGACTGTCACGCGGCGAAGCGAACAAAAACAATCGCGCGCTGAAATGTTTGCCGCTGAAAGACCGCAGCACTGCAGTTAAAAATAGCGCAAAGATTTGGATTTTGGGCAGCCGCGTGCGCAAACCGTATAGAACTACGAAGGAAGCCAAATCAGTCTACTAGAGAATGCGAGCAGACCACGGGTCTTCAGACACCGGCAAAAGTCATTTGGGATACACAAATACATGAGGACGCAAGCAGCTTGCACATTCAGGGAGCCGACGAGTGTTTAGCTTTTGATGGAACACAAGCAGCTTGAGTGCGCGAATGTGGCGCGAGCCTCTATAGCGTCTCCTAACAGGCATTTCTAATATCCACAACTCTTTCTATATAGTAATGCGGTACTAAAGCTTCATACAGCTATAGTACCGCATTTTGGGCCGTTTGCATACGGACGCACACGAAACGGATTTACGGCCACGCCATTATGTGACAGTACACTGGACCGATGCCGTGCACTGTGGCGCTACCTGGTGCACTTGGACCAAGCCAATTTTCACGACAACGTCAGAACGGACGGCTAATTTCTAGAGAGGCGACATATAGATAATCCGTTGGTCAGAACACGGATGAGGTTATATGGGGAAAGTTGATGTGTCGCAGCTTGCAACTGATTGGACCAAGCAAGCGGGCCATATCTTGATCGAGGAGGACGGTTTCAGAGACCTCATGTTCTGGGCGATATCCTCACAAACCACACCGTATGCGGTGTCGCACTTCTGAGCTCAAGGTCACGGGTTCGAACTCCGCAGGAACGAAGGCGCCGCAATTGGAGTGGGCGCTAAATGTGAAGATATCCGCATGTACTAATATTAAGGAGCACGCCAAGGAAGTCGATGTGCTCCATGTTAACTTGGAGTCTCCCACCACAGCACGCAGATGGGTGTGTAAAGATGTTTACCTTGCAAAGCTGAGTCACCGAATAGCCTAAGAACAAGTTCGTCTAGAAGGACAAGGGCATGTGCGCCACAAAATAAACTTTGTAATAATAGCAATAATAATTTCTGGTGGTTTGCGTCCCGAAACCAGGATACGATTATGAGAGACGCCGTGGTGGAGAGCTCCGGGAGTTTCGACCACCTGGGGTTCTCTAACGCGCACTGACATCACGCAGTACGCACCCTCAACATTTCGCCTACATCGAAATGCAGCCGCCGCGTGGTCGGGATTTTGTCCCGAAACCTTCGTATCACGAATGCCATAGCCACCAGACCACCCTGGAGGGGGGGGAGAAATAACCTTCGTTTTACTAACTTCGCCGGTGAATTCGTAAATCACATTAAAAAAAATCTCCTCGGTTTGCTTAATTCCGTACCATTATGAGTCTCCATTACAGCCATCTTCCGGAGCTGTATACCCAGAGCGAACAGGAAAACACGCAGAAGCCCGAACCCCCCCCCCCCCCAAAAAAAAAAAAAACAAAAAAAAAACGGCTAGGCGCGCGCCTTTGTTACCACTTTATTTCCCAAGAGATGCCACCTTAATCTTGCGTCGTCTCCCCTGGTGCCAGCAGAGGCACGTGCGCTAAAGACGAAAAAACTCGGTTGAGCAACGTCGCCGCGCAGTCGAGCCTTTGCATACCCCCTTGAGACAGTTTGTCACTACGTCGCGGCCCGTCATGCACATCACGCACTCACTTTTCGCTGCCGGCCGACAGCCCCCCTGCGGCAGAAACCGACATAACGTCACACAAAATACAGCAAGGCCCAGCAAGGTCTTTCAGCAGCTGAAAATTCCGCAATGCGGCTGGGTTCTGTTTGCCCTGCGCTATATTCGCGGTGCCTATTGAGCTGTCGTCGAAAGCTCTTTGATCTTTTTGCGAGAGATATGGAGATCCTGCTTTAGTAGAGCGGAGTCGCATGGAGACAGGCCCCTTCTTCGGTAGGTTTATAAGGAATGAAGTGTGGATCGGGAACGGCGACCATATCGGTTTCCATGCCAACGTCCATCCACGGTAAGCTTCGGCCGGTAAGTCGAAATCTAAAAGTCAGTTTCCCACCGAGAAAAAAAGGCGACCCTGCCGCAGGCGGCCGGGCAGGCGAGCGGATGGGTGGGTGGAAGGGTGGATGGATGGATCTGTGGATTTCGGGGCCCTCAACTACGGCGTGCCTCGTGATCATGTCGTGGTTCTGGAGCGTAAAAACCACAGAAATTAATTAATATGATGGCCGCCAGTATTCTTGTGGGAAGGGGGGGGGGGGGGGGAGGGGGCGTCGGAATAAATGTTAAGAGAGAGGGAAGATCTGCAGAGGGTAGGGAATCACAAGGAAGAGTGTCAAATGCCGAAAATATGCAGGAATAGGACGATGTCAGCTGACGCCAGACGCATGTGCGGCAGTAAGCCGTCACACTGACAGATATTCTACAGATGTTCGGTGAACTTCACAGCATGAATGGGTTAAGTGCACTTGTAGCTGTCGCCTCGTCTTCGTCCCTGCCCCGCCACGGTGGTCTAGTGGTTATGGCACTCGGCTGCAGATCCGAAGGCCGCGGGATCGAATCGCGGCCGCGGCGGCTGCATTTCGATGGAGGAGAAATGTTGAGGCCCGTGTGCTGTGCGATGTCAGTGCACGTTAAAGAACCCCAGGTGGTCGAAATTTCCGGAGACCTCCACTACGGCGTCTCTCACAATCAGAGCTGTTTTTGGGACGTTAAACCCCACAAATCAATCAATCGTCGCTGTCTCTGTCCTTTGTTGCGCAGCTTACCTTTAAGTTATGCAGACTCCCGCAAGATGGAATAATGGTTACGGAAAAGAAAATTCGGCCCCCGCAAACGGGTGCTTGCCAATTTTCACTTTCATGAAAGGGTAAAGTATGTGCGTTGGCGAAGTTGCCGCAAGTTCCTTTCCTGGCTAGCAATTCATACCGCCACCCATGCGCACGCGCTCCAATTAAACAAAAATTTAAAGGAAATGTTGAGACCTTTCTTAACGGCACAGAGCTCACTATAAGCATGCGTCGATCGCGAAAGAGAATGTGTAGATCTCTCGCTCAGAGAGCCGAGGTGAGCCGGCTCAGTAAAACTGAGCGGCGGTTCTTTGGGAGAGCGGACGGCGGTTCTCTCTCGCTCAGTGAACCGTGCGGCTCAGAGAGCCGAGGTGAGCCGGCTCAGTAAAAATGAGTGGCGGTTCTTTGGGACTCTCTCTCGCTCAGTGAACCGAGGTGAGCCGTGCTTTCTCTCGCTCAGAGAGCCGAGAGCGGAAGGCGGTGCTCTCTCGCTCAATGAGCCGCGGTGAGCCGTGCTGAAGTACCTGGATCGCTTTTCGTTTCGACGGCGGCGACGAGTGTTGGCCGTCGCGGGCTGACTCGCGCTACTCGCATCTCGCTCGCTGTGTGCGCTGCGTGAGGCAGTTCATCGTGAGCTCGCGCAACACTTCGAAGGGTATTTGGTGTCATTAAAGACAACAGGTCAACGTAGCCTACGTCCTCATTAGTGCTCATTAGTATAGTTATAAATATGTCACCCATATCATCCAGTCCTCTGAACTTCATGAGCATGTATTTTAGCACATCAATAATACGAATAACATGCCGTGTTGTGCCAAGGCTTCATATTATTTCGTCGTGGCGCATGTTGGAAAAAAAATCATGGCATGATCGCACTTCGTTTGGATCTGTTTATATGGGCTGCACAGATATTGCTCGACGTCTTTGTTTCTGTCAATGGGTGACGGAAGCTAAACATCTCTTCAAATTTATGGCACATCATGATGGCACCCAGACTGACGGGCACTCTAAGATATTTTAGGTAAATGAACGTCTTCCAGAAATGCGTCCATTCACAGTGACACACGTTAAAATTAAGTGCTTGATTTAAGACAGGTCCCGACACGGGACAGTGAAACACGGCAAGTGCTGCTTTCCGGATATTTCAAAGCAGATCTCGCATGTACTTTTCAAACGTGGAGGGGGTTGTCTCGCACACAGCGTGGGGAATTCTTCATTGTATCTGTTTAACGCTCCCTTGGTGCGGCTGTAATTACTTATGGAACTGTTGTAAATATGCGCGGCGCCACAAAAGCGCACTTTCCAAGTAACGACCCTTTCTTTGCACTGCCGTGCAGCAGAACAGAAAGGAGGTGCTTCTTTTTCTCCGTTGAAAAAGAAAACCCGGGCCAATTTTGAACGGTGACGCGTAATTTTTTTTTACCTCAGGAATCTCTCTTTTTTTAGCAGTAATGTGATTTGTCGAAAGGTGAACATGTTTCAGAGAAAGAAAAGGAGTTTGCTGTTACAAAAGGGAAAAAGCAGCACAAAATTCTGACAGAACCAAGATGAATAAAGGACGACAACAGGGGTAGCTTACAAATTTTCTTATTTTTCGACATGATGGTGCATATATTCACAATGTCCGTACACGGTGGCGCCGCACAGCAAATAAATTTAGTGACAATCTGCTAATCCTCCACGAGGAGGATTAGCAGACGATGCCACGCTTTCACGTGGCTACTACGGACTTAGCCAACACTTGACGCGCAGGAACAGGGGCTTTTGTTTGCCCTCTTCGCATTAACGATGGTCAAGAGTCAAGGGTAGCAATATCTAATAATGGGCGGCGCGCTCCGGTCCAGTGCACAAACCGAGTTCTCAGCAAGAACATCTCTAGCGAAATGTGCCGATGGAAAATGCATGACGACCGGATACGTGGTGAATTGTAGACGAGCCGGTACCGCGCCGATAAGGCTGATTGTATGCCATTCCATGAAGCGGAGGCAGGCATACTTTCTAGGAAGAATAAGAAAGCACGAACTGGATACAGAGTCACAGACAGAAAACAGACACTCATACACACGCGCGCAGCGTTTCAACTTTCTTGGTTATATGATTTTCGGAAGACATGTTGGTCGAATCACGTTTTGTGGTATTGTTGTGACATAAGATTATGCATGTTAGTATCTGCTAAGCGCCTCATAATTTCTGCCACCCACCTCACCCCTCAGCGAATGAAAATGTGTGTCTCCTAACAAAACTGCATGAAACGGAAACAAAAATGCGTCGATCGCGAAAGAGAATGTGTATATCTGCGTTGGCAGAAAGGCTTACCGCTACGACGCATTCATCGGTTAACGGATGTCGCCCAGTTGATTCTGCTCTGCCTGCAGGTGTAAACGACCCGCTTTACAGCCATCAGTGCCAGCATCCCATTTTACTTTCGTGATGTAAGAGTAAAAATAAACAAAACAAAAGAGGCAGAGATGTCATAGGGTTTAGCCCTGAGCAAAGTTATGTGACAGCGGTGTAGGCTCTTGCAGCAGACAAGCCTTTTTTTTTATTTTTTTTAGAAGCCGTCACCGTCATGGAACAGTGCTTCTATAATGCATTCTAAATCCTTCAGAAAAGCAGAGGCGAATTGCGGCTGAAACGGGTGTTCTAATGGTTGAGCAAACGCTTTGAAAACAAACATGCCAAGGTGTTTACCTCCCTGGTTACATTTCCGCGTACATACAAAAAGAGCACAGGTGCGCCTCGTGGTACCTGCCTGCTCAGACAACGTCTTCTCCGAAGAGTCAACGTATTCGCGGCGCTGCAAGTCCGTGCGTTGCACCCTAAGGGAGAAAGACAGAAACGAACCCGCATTCCCGGAAATTTCATTCGCCTTTCTCTGTCGCTTTTGTTTACTGCGACACGCGGGAATCTTGGGCACTCCCGTCTTATCAGATTTAAGAAGGTTGTGAACCTCTGGAACCCGGTTCATTCTTAAAGAGAGAGAGAGAGAGAGAGAGAGAGAGAGAGAGAGAGGCGAAAAATAACAATAACAATAATAAATGAATAACTACATAAATAAATAAAGAACTAGAAAAAGGCAAAACAAAAGCGAAGCCGACGCGAAACAGTGCGCAGCGAGCAGTGATATATTGCCCCTTTAGATAGAACCTTTCAAGTCGTTTTTAAATATAATTTGCTTCATAAAAATTTAGTGGTAATTTTTCGCTTTGTCACGCCGCTAGTTAAGTCGCGACATAACTGGGCTAGTTATTCCAACCCAACGTAGGGCTAACCTTTACGACCTGTTGGGTGCTAACTAAAACGGCCTACATGCGGTTTACACACATGTATACACAAACTGCCGCTGATAAATATGTAAACGAATTCACGGCCTGGTGGGCCGTACGGCGATGCCACGCCCCTTTCGCTTAATAAATACACCTAAATGGCGGTCACTTGGTAATTTAAAACGAGATTTGCACTTTCAGTGAGAAGGCAGCGACGGCGAAGGAGCTACGCTTGTCAGCTTAGGAATGGATCTACGCCAGTATGCGCACCCGTATATAACCAGTAGCAACCGGCAACCTTCCCAAGGAATCGAGTGACAGGTGGGACACGGGCGCGCTACCACTCCTTACAGATAACATTCGACACAAGCTTAACTTGCTTTGAACTCTTTCAGAAACAACTGGGTTGCGATGTAACTTTCGAGAGGGGACAACGAATCATCCATGTAATGGAGGAAGCTATTGCCCAAGGAGTGCAAACTTGTCAATGAAAATTCGATTAACCTTGTCGCTTTTACGCCATTGAAGTTACTGTGCCATGCTTTCCCGTAAGTGCCTGATTTTCGAGAGTATTAAATGAGCAACAACTACTGCAACCAGTGACAGACAGCGCTGGCGTTGTTTACGTTGGCATCCAGTTGAATTTCACGAGACGCGTGTCTCAATCTCGTTGCCGCAAGGTTTCTAAACACGTTGGTACAAAGAAAGCAAGAATTATCTGAAACAAGCGCCGGCTAAGCTATGATTAAAACCATCGCCATCGAGATATTTTTATTTACGGCGGAGCTGAGAATAGGCTCGCTATAAGTTTGCCATGTTGACGTCCGCAGCATTCAGCAAAGTGGAAAGGGTGTGAAATGAGGAGAGGAGGCGCATACAGAGAAAGACAGGGAGTGAGAGAAATAAATGATGCGAAATAAAATCGCTTTAGCGGCACAGGATTCGAACACGGGTATTGACGGTCCGGAGGCGAACATCATATAACCACTAAGCTATGCGCCCACGCTTGCAGGACGTGCGTTTCGTTGTTGTTTTTTTGTGAGGTTTAACGTCCTAAAACCAGCTCTGATTATGAGAGACGCCGTAGTGGAGGGCTTCGGAAATTTCGACCACCTGTGGGTTCTTTAACGTGCACTGACATCGCACAACACACGGGCCTCAACATTTCGCCTCCATCGAAATGCAGCCGCCGCGGCCGGGATTCGATCCCGCGACCCTCGGATCTGCAACCGAGTACCTTAGCCACTAGACCACCGTGGCGGGGCAACGTGCGTTTCGGAAACCATGATTGCGTTGTACCGACGAATGTGACATTTCTCTATGGGAGATAGATAGATAGATAGATAGATAGATAGATAGATAGATAGATAGATAGATAGATAGATAGATAGATAGATAGATAGATAGATAATCTTACGTAGCGAAAAGAAGCTAGGTGTGCCTTTACTAGAAAAATGGCATTTACTTTGCTTAACTTTGAAGTGCTTACACCGCCACGGTGGTCTAGTGGTTATGGCACTTGGCTGCAGATCCGAGGGTCGCGGGATCGAATCCCGGCAGCGGCGGCTGCATTTCGATGGAGGCGAAATGTTGAGGCCCGTGTGCTGTGCGATGTCAGTGCACGTTAAAGAACCCCAGGTGGTCAAAATTTCCGGAGCCCTCCACTACGGCGTCTCTCATAATCACAGCTGGTTTTGGGACGTTAAACCCCACATAGCAACAACAACTTTGAAGTACTTTGCTAAACTCCCAAAGATTCCGCTGGTCATTGGTGCTTGCGATAGCAGAGTCACACCTAAATTATTATTTTTTTCCTGTCTTGAATGTCTGGCACAATAAGGTTCCCATGGGAAAATCACGTTGCGATATTGCGGAAATACACGTCGGGAGAGTTTGTGCTCGCCGCTCGCGATTTACAGCCAGCTGTTGGTCGGAGTTTAAAATTCATGGAGTATATTTTTCTTACAATTTATGTTGGGATGCCCATATCAAACATCTCTGCGGCAAACTCTCTGCGGTTCTATGGCACGCTGCCGCACATTTTTACCTACGAAAGCAAAACTTCAAATATACTATATGGTGTCTTCTTACCGTGCATAAATTACTCTTATTTTGTCTGGGCTACAACATCTAAATCCAACTTGCAAAAACTGGTAATACTTCAACAGAAGGTCGCTCGGTATATAGAGAACGTTAATCGACTTTCACCAACAGAAAATATATTTCTTAAATACAGACTAAACCGCGTAAATAAATTATACGCACATAGGTAACTAGACACAATTTACTTCTCATCCGAATATGTTAAGAATTATTTGACATCCCTTGCTCAGCTATAACTCTGCACTCGCACAAAACATGCTACACGAAACCCCGAGGTATGGAAGGTACCATGGTTTCGAAACATATAACGACTGTACCAAACGAATGTAAGTACACAACTTCGCTAAACAGGTGTGGTTTGCGTGATTACTTTCTTTCTTTATAGCGACCTTTCAGTATATTGCATTCAAGATGTAAAATGTCATTTTTTATGCATACGTGCGATCTGTAATGCTTGTTGTGTATGAAGTCTTTCATGAAAGTGTTGTTTGTGTATAAAGCCTTCTGTGTATATGTCATGTGAATTTCACTGCCATGTAAGGGACCCCGGGCCTCCGCCAAGCTGCTGCGACAGCTTTTTGCCCAGGTGTCCCTCCAGTTCCTTTTGTTTCTGGTAAATAAAATTGATTTGATTTGATTGATTGATTAATTGATGTGACAGCGCGTCGCTGCAGGTGGGTTCATATATTGCTACGTTTATCGTAAGTACACCTGTCGCGGCCCGCGTCCTATTGCCATATACGACATTTAATCCCAATCTACGACGATGCGTACTGCGTCATCGAGCTTTGCGAGTTCGCTCTGGGTTTGTCCCGCCGCTGTCGAGTAATCTATCGGGGCATGCGTGCGATGCCACCACGCAGTTACGGTGAGCGGATACTGGCTACATCCTTGTAGGAAAAAGCGGCCCTTGCCCGTGCCTATGCCCAAGCCCTCCAAGGCCCTTTTCAAATAATGGTTTTATTCATTCACCCAGCTTTGAGCACACGTTAAGGAACTACTATGTTCTCAAAAAATAATCATAAGCCCTACGTTACTTACTCCACGGCATATCTCGTAGCTATATGTGACTACGGTACGCTGAACCACAGCGATAATTAAGCTTTCCCGAGCGTGTTACTAAGCGTCGTGCGTGCGTCATCCACTTAACTAACGTCTGCAGTGGTTATGCGCGGCACTTCCGGGGAAGCCCCGCGACGAATTACCAACTCGTTCAAGGCCAGCCATCCAGCCGGCCGGGCCTTTGTTGCTCAGCTGTTCCCACCAGTGTTGCCAAGGGGACCCAGCTGCTCCGACCAGCGCAACACTTTGTGGGGGGCTGCGCAAACCACTTGGCGTTGGCAGTCGAAGCGCGTCTTCTTCGCAAGCTTCTTCGAATGCGCACGAAATTTCTTCGCGCCAACAGTCGGGCGAGACGGAATGACGTTACGAGACGAGAACAGCGCTGTCGACAAACTCTCACGAGCGTCCTTGCAAGAAATGGGGCAATGAAAGAATCGAGAAAAAAGAAAAAGAAAAGCAGTCTGCACAGGCTGTTCCACTAACTGCCCCCAAAATCCTCCGCTTGCGCAATTTTTTTGGCACGTACACCCGCGGTCCTAACCTCGCGCGAGACACCAGCACTTGAGCAAGCTGAGCTCACGGTGCGCATCGGTTGAGAGCGCGCAACGCGACTCAGAAGAGAGATAGCGGCGTAGTGCTGCTCGCCAAAGTGCGATTTGCAACCACCGTGCATCATTGCGGCAGTGGACCCCCCCAGGTGACCCGGAAGTGTGACGTAAAATGAGCGGGTGTCAATGCCAGCGGAGTAACAAGGACATCGAGGAGATTAACGTAAGTACAGTCAGCGACTCAGGCGATTTTCGAAGTTTAATGACTATCGCCATGATTAGCGCGTATTAACTCCAATGACAGGGCAGGACAATAGAAGTGGTACTCTTGGTGGCCCCCTGGTCTACTATACAAAACTGCGCCAAGTAAAACTGCCTTACGTCGATATGCATGATAATACAGACTTCAGTCATTCCTGCGGTTCTGGATTACCTACTGGGACAACGATGTAGTTTCTTGCGACAAACGGCAACATCTTCGCAAGCGCAACTATAGTTTGGTTACTCCTGAACGACCAGGCTACCGACTATAAAGAAAATGGGTATCGGATCGTTTCAAGAACGAGTTGTCTTCAACACCTGACTTGTACTGCAAGCACAGTTCTTCCTCGTAACTTCGTTGTCGTCCTCCAAAGCTACATTGTCTGCTGAAGCCGCAGAAGCACGCGCGAGCAGTATTCGCGCCTGTGTTGCGCGTACAGAACGCGCTGAATAACACGTCCAGCTCCTTCCAATTTCTGCACTGCCGCTGCCGTTGTACCATAGAGATGATTGTACTGGATTCTTTCGGCCTGTGCTGGCGACGAAAGCTTTGCTTTTCTCCACCAGATGACGGGGTTGAGGATGACAGGGAGGTTCAACGACGACGGAAGGAAGCTCACCAGCTCTTTACACGCTGCTGCGCGAAGATCGTCGCTATATGTCTAAGTGGGTGGTGGCCCTGCATGCCCAAATACAAGCACTAACGGTAGCACTGTCCGAAAACAAGAAGAGGTATATAGTTCGCGTGCAGGAAGCATTTACAACAGCCGAGAACGTTTCACACACGTATTTACATGTTTCGCCCTTACGTCCTTCTTTCTTTTGTTGTTGTCTCTTTCCGTGCAATGCACCCCGAACTATACCCAGCGGCATCGCCAACACGGTCAAGATCAGATGAATATTCTCCAACACATTGTACTGCACCGTCTTCACACAGCAGGCAGCTGACGCCCGCAACGACCTCGCGGAGCGAGGAAGCCGGCGAGAGAAAACGCCCAGCAACTGTTACAATAAACATTTACTTTCTCACTTTTTTTCTATGAGTCGTGTGCGTTCATTATCTCCCTGGCTGTACCATAAAGCCTCCAAGCCTATAGTCTTCGCAGATATACTATGTGAGGAATATAACTATACGCACGGCGACGATGCGATACAACTAAGTGTTACAATGCAACGAAAAGAGTAATGATGAACGTTTCCACAGTATCGGTAAGCTGCTTAAATTACTGACGGGAGCTCGTCTGTAGCAGTCGCTACATGGACAACTTTGATTGGAAATCGAGGTTTGTTTTCTAATAATCAGAGAAGGGGATAGAGAAAAAAAAAAGGGCGGGGGGAGCGGGAGGGGATTGCCACATGGCCATTGATAATTCCAAGCGTAGTACATATACGCAATATGTATTCTGTCACCATTATTTTTAAAATACCGAATGGTTCAAGCAAATGACGTACATCATTTCAAGTTACTGCGATACAAACATATCAATACACTGTACCTGCGCGAGAATACTAATGACGTTCCTTACGATATGAGATTTAAGAGAAAACCGGCACTGAAAACAAGGACTAGTTAGAGTAAGAAAACAACGAACTATCAAGTACTATCAATTCTAAATAAGCTAGACGACAACCTTGACTTCAGTAAAACCAGAACTGCATTCAAAAGTAAAGTGAAACAATTGCTACTAACACAGGGTCTGAAGGAGCGATGTTGAAACATATTCTATCTTGTCTATTTCTCATTTTCTTTCTTTTTTTTTTCTTGTTTGCAAAGTGAATAGTTACATGTTCTCGTGCTGTATCTGAGCTACTGAAATTACCTTGTGCATCTTATTTCGCTGTTTGTAAACATACCTTTCTTGTTGAAATTTTTAAAAAAGAACAAGTATATAGCAATAACTCTGTCAATTAATGCAGTAAGTTTGCTGTGTATCTGATGTTCAAATAATGTATTCGGTTCACTGCCAATGAACTGTCGCTAATACTGTAAATTATGTTCAATTATGGTGCGGGCACAGGGGTCCCTGTACCCACACCATAAAGAAAGGGGCAGGGAAGGCTTAAGCCGCCTGAAATGTGCATTCAGGGACGTACGCACCACCTACCATGCTTCTGCCCTGTGCACTGCAAATATCCACTATAATAATGCCACGCATTTCTTCGTAATGGGGGATTATCGTAATGAACGATGGGCAAATTTTCAACAGTGCACGTGTCATCGACGCATGCAGCTATTGCGTACATAGAGACCGCACTTCGTGCAGACCGTATAGATGTGTATGCGTATATGGACCGTTTTCTGACACAGCTGATGGAAAAACAAAGAAGAAAGATAAACACTCAAGGTGAGAGAAGAACGCAGGTGTGATTAACCATTCGTTTCTTGGCCGCTGCTCCAGTTGGGTACTTGCCACGGTCGCCAGCGAGAATACAAGAATATGGGCACTGCCGACAGCTATAAAGACACCGTGAACGAAAGTATATATGTGCGCGCGGTTTGTTATCTTTGTGGTGCTACACCCCGAACAGACGCGTCAGCACGGCAACGACAGAAAACTTGACGTCAGTGCGTGCAAGGGTTGACAAGCCCGATGCTACCCACCCTCTTCCTTCTTTATTCTTCTTTTTTTTTCTTCTGTAGCCAAGAAAGTTACAAGGAGCATCATTCTGTCGAGCTTGCCAAGATGTGATCATTCCAAACCTCTTTCCCTTAACCTTTTAACATCTAATCTATTTGCGGAACGGTGGTTTAATACAGTGTTTTGCTTCATTCTAGCAAATTACTGTAGTGTAGCTGTTTTTGATTCGACAGAAATCTACCACGACAGAGATACCGCTTTCCCTCAGCACATGCGAAATGTTTGACAGAGATTATCTTACTAAACGATCGCCAAGGAATGTTCTCAAGCGCCGAAACCCGAATACATGTTGCGAACAGAGTCAACGAGTATACGGCTAATGTACGACCAATATTACTATATACAGTCATCTGAAAAATGCTTCAGGTAAAGCCACACGGACTTGCACGGACGTTCAGAGTACCGTTACTGAATTCAAGCTGCACGCTCAACTTGCCACACTGATACGCTTCGTTTCCAGGCAAACATCTCTAACCTTTATTGGAACAACGTCATCTCTCTGCTTGTTTCGTTCGTTTCACACGAAACATACTCGGCTCCCGGTCTCTCCTCTGGCTTCATTATGGTTATGGAGTGTACTGATTGCGTTATACTTTATCGTCTAAACTTCTGTAGCCTTTAGTTTTCGCAACGTACGGCGCTCCGGTAACGTCGTGTTCCGAGTGAGAAGCTCGAGGAAATGTTGCATACTATATGCACTATATACATGTACACTGTATATGAAGCAAGCTATTCCTTCTCCGGTTTCCCTTCAGGCGTAAGCGAGCCGTCGATGTATGAAAACTCTGGCTGCCGCTGAACACACGGTAGCAGCTCGTCAGCGAAAAAGGTGAGCCCCTATATTGAGACGATGTAGAGGAACAGCGGCACGCGATGCACGTTAAGCGCTACAGGAAACCCACGCCATGACGCAGCAAAAGCGCGGAAGACGCGAACTCGGGGCCGATATACGCTCCGCCGTGTTTGCTGACAACGCGCACATTAAATTTCGCTTCCGGGTCTCGGAAACTCGTTCGAGCCCTCGAGGAACGGGGAAGAGCAATCGAGCGAGCGAAACGCACTATAAGAGAAGATTCGATGTATTGCTCGCGAGACACAACCAAGTTGAATGTCCTGGAACTTAATATGTATAAGTCTGAGAGATGCGTCGACCAGACTCGGGATCTCCGTCAGTCAGGATTTCGATTCAATTAACCCTGCTTGATTCACAACGCAGTCCCAGAACGACGCCCACCTGCCAAACAGACGCGTCAAGGACAGAAACATCGGAGAATGTGCGTCGCGGAGGGGCGTTGCGGCAAAACATGCTGAAGGAAAAAAAGAAAAAGAAAAGGAATTCGGTCGGTACTATAATGACAGACAGGAGATTCGGAAAAGACTATACAGAAATCGTAAAAGCAGACGGTAAACAAGGGCCGTCGAGGAAACTTGTGCAGTCGCCGGGTGATCCGTATCTCCGGCGAGCTATATATGACCTGAAAGCTAGACGCTCCGCGCCTTTTGATGCGACGATAAAGTCTTATCAACATTCCCCGAAGAGGCTGCACAACACACTGTCACGCGTATGGGAGACCTTGTCGTATACATACATAAGCGCCGCGTCTTCCTGACTTAGATGTTGCGAGCTGCCATCGAGAGTATACTAAAGTCACCGAGTAACGACAAGAGACTATACTTTCTCTTGCCTGACTGAAACGGGCACGAGTCACTTTTAATGCAAAAGGAATAGAGGAAACAAAGAATATAAATACGAAAGGGCTACTGTGCGTTGCAGGTTCGACAGCTCCGCACGTCAAGTTCTCGTTTTTATAGGAACGAATCCTGCATATCGCCCGGACCCCCTATAATGCAGGTACACATTTAAACAAGAATTTTCTATGCCGGTACGTCTGTTCAGTGCTTAAAGTTCATGCCACTGGCACGCTAAGTTTCGAGCCATACTAAGGTGTTTTGTGAGTATTGCACTCTGAGAAAACTGATTCGCTTAATACACTTTTAAGCACTATCGCCCCGCAGCATTGATGGTGTGCGAGTTAGTAAGCAAACGTAATTCTCGTACTGACCAGCTCATTGAGTCACATTATATTTGATTCACTCTTTCAGCTTCGTGCTATAGCTACCGATTGAGGACAAGAATAGGGGCGGTGTGAAACGGTGTGAGAAAGGGTGCGAGGAAACGCACCCTGTATAACGAAAGTCGGTTTATAATAAAAGTGATAGAGACAATGTGTCCGGAATTCACACGGATAATAATGTAATTTGAGGCGTTTTACTTGCCGAAACCACGATATGTTGAGGCACGCCTTGGCGCGGAGGCTCGGGATAAATTTTGACCAAATAGGGTTCTTTAAGGTGCACCTAAATTTAAAACGTGGGTGCTGTTCTTGCACTCCGCCCTCATTGAAATGCGGCCGCTAAAATCGAACCCGGGTGCCCTAACGCAACACTGTGGCGCCTTAGCGGTTTTATAAGCTACCGCGGCGGAGCCGCGATGCCGGGCCGCAACGCCACGCGGAAGACGCTGTTTAAGCATCAATTCGTCGAATGAGAGGGGATGTGAGCACTCAAAAAAGCACTAGAAAACATTACAAAATGGTTTATGGCCATCAAAAGTCCCATGTCAAAGCGTTACCACACATCGGCACTAGGCAAGGAATATTGTGACAGGCCAGCCTACTACTGAACTGATTGATGCAACTTGCGGTGGTGCCCACGAGCGCTGTTGCGTCATTCTTAAAGGCATGCGGAAAACATGGATACGTGCAGCTTTGACGTCTGGAATATTTTCGGTTCTGTTCAGAGTCCCTTCTTACCCGTTGTATTTTCAGTGTTACTGGTGCAATTATTCGTCCTCTTATTTTTTTCCTCTCTCTCTCTCTCTCTCTAGGTGGTGGAGGCGTCTCAGTTGCAGCCGTGCTGCGCGAAATGACAAAATTATGCGCTGACACACTGAACAGGATGTTGAACAGAAAGGTCGTACGCCTAAGCAAAGCGCTGTTGTTTTCGTCGTCGTCGTTGTTGTTGTTGTCGTTGTTGCCTCTATAATTGGTACATACCCACGAGGGCGACTGGTCACACTGTAGTTAATATTCACAGGTGAATGAAAAAAATAACAACAAAACAAAATATAACAGGAAAGCGTGGATGTCCCACAGAAGAGAAACAACGTGTTCGCTTTTCTCAACTCCATTGTGCAGCACATACCACTAAATTACCAGCTGCGTTGTGTCTAAGGGAAAATAAGAAAGACGCAATAAGTTAGGACTGGTACAATATCCTATCGGAAACATTATTCTAGCCAATTTTGCGGTAATGGGCTAAGTGGGAAGAAATTAAGTGTTGTCAAGGTATTTCTTGTTGCGTTTTTTTTTTTTATGTTTCGCGCCTGATCAGCGGACCATAAATGCAAATGTGACATGACAAATCACAATATGCATCCTCGCATAACGACTACAGTGGCTTAGAGGAATGCTCTCGTAATTTCCTAGCTTTATACTTTGGCTCGTTCTAAGTAATATGCACCCTATATTCACTGATAAGAAAATAATATACGCTTTATCAGGCGCCGTCATAGTTGCAAGCTTTCCGTCTCAGTAAGAAAGAAGGCTTTTTAATATTGCGTAGGGTGATGATGTTCATCTCTTTCTGTAAGACACACACACACACATTGAGAGAGAGAGAGAGAGAGAGAGAACATAACGAGCTTACAAGAACAAGCAATCAACACAGGAGATTCCATCAATCCTGATTTGCGCGTTCCCCTGACGCCGACAAGATGACCACGTTGTTTGTGTGCCCGGCCTGTCGATGTGGCTCCATGAAATGTTTGTCGAACGTGTGGAGGCATCTTTTGTTCGTGTTTGCGGGCCTACGGCCTTGCTCTCGCACTTTCATGGCCTTGGGGCTTATTAGGGAGCTTTCCCAAGGGTGACGGGTCACGTGTCCTTCCCGCAATGCGACTGTGCCGCCCCGGCAAACAAATCCCGGATACTCCTACGAGCTATTCAAGCGTGAACACATCTATTTCGGTCGCGAATAGAGCCAATTGAAGTTGTACCGTGATCCTCTGCGACCAAGGTTGTATATTTTCATATATATACTTCCACAGCTTCCACCGCCCAGCTGCAATATACCGTTGCTGTTAGGAGAAGGAATTATTCACAAAACAACAAGGAACCGAAAGATATATACCCAATAAAGTGGACGGGGGGACGACCGCCTTCGTAGCTCAGCAGTAGAGCATTGTCGTGGGTTCGTTTCCCACCGAAGGCAGGTTTGCCTTTTCGTCCCCTTTAATTCCTTTCTACTTACTCCAAAAATTACAATACCACAATTAGCAAAATTAATAACTTCCCCTATGCTTTCCTAGGTTTCAATGTTTGTTGGTTCATTAAGTTGTTTCTAAAAAATAAACGAGCCCTTGACCCCTTCCATTTCGTTGTGTATATATATCAGACACATCAATTCTCTGTATTCATTTCCAAAAGATGGATGGCGGGGGAGACACTAACATATATCCGCAAATTGATCTTTTCTAATAGCACAAAAGATCAAAGAGATTTTGCTAAAAGGAGGATTCTTTGTACGTTGGGAGGGGAAAAAAATGCGCAGTTAAATGAAAAACAGCTGTGCACCGCCGCACTGAAGCATCTGCGTTAGACGGTCGTGACGTCATATAGCTTTAGCAGCACCTGCTCGGGTCTATTGTTGCACACCGGATGAGCTAGTGACTCAACCTGTGCACTTTTCAGACATTTATCGCCACGAAAATGGCCCGTGCATGAGAATGTGCAACGGAGTGCGTGAGGTCACACCGTGACGTAGAATATAAATTCTCCGGTATTGCGTGTCAAATGCGCGGTACGGCAATGCGCTACACTCTAGTAAGATCATCATCGTCTCATCGTCGGCCTGTCTACGTTCACTGCATGGCAAAGGTAGGGTGTAGCAAACGGCCTCCCCACACTTCTACAATGAGTCCTGTCTTGTGTTAGTTGCGGCCACGTGATTCCCTCAAAGTTCCTGATTTTGTCAGCCTGCCATACGATGCTTGCCTTAGCTTGGAATCCACTCTGTTGAACTGCATGAATACCACTCATCTTGGCCTTCTCGTTACGTGAGCTGCCCATCCGCATTTCCACTAGGATGGAATTAACACGCGTTTGTTCCCTGGCAAACTCCGCAGTAGAGTATTCCGGATTAATTATGACCACCGGATGTGCTTTAACGTGCACCTAGATAATAAGCACAATGGCATGTCTTTCACCCTCCCTCCTCCCAGGACCCCGATTTTTTCTCCAGCTTACAGCTTCAGGCACTCTGAACACCTTCTTCGAAGTAAATTATGTTTTCCTCAATCTTATAGTTTCCTATGTGACGCTTTACGATGTCCTTCTCTACGTAACAAGAATTGTTTTCACGGTTGTACTTCGAAAATGTTTTCGCTGAGCTGACCTGGCTCGTAATCCCTAACTGAACCTTCGCCATAATGCTTGTCATTTGTAATAGTCGATTGCTCTCGCTGGCGTCCTCCACACACTGCTGTCACAAAATCTGCACGCCCACTTTTTCGCCTGAATGAAACGGTGCTGCGGCGACATGTTTTGCTTGCCTATAGCATGCACGAAAGGCTCGATTTTACAGCCAGGAAAATTCCCATGGACTTAGCTTCAGCAGCCCATCAAAGTTGTTTTTGTCAGTCAACTCGACGCCCAACTTTCGTCAAAAAACAATGCGCTCTGTTAATGCGCGACAACCGGTTGACATTCGGCACAAGTCGCATTCTTCATCGGTCAGTGTCCCAGTCCACAGCATGCGCTCGCACGTCCCAGCCACTCTGTCACGGTACGTTGTTCACTGCGCTCGGCAGCAGTCGTAACCACTTAACAGCGGGGGTTGTTGTGCAACAGACGTTCGCGACTACGCAGTTCCTTCGTAACGTGCAACAACTACGCAGTGCTTTTGCGTTAAATGAAATAGCTCGCAAAGGTCCTTTGTACTAGCAGTGTCCAGGCCTATACTGCAGCGGCATAATTTAACGAAAACAAGCGCGCGCGCGTGCGTTTCCCTTAAGGTTCTGCTTTCCATAAACGTTTCCTTTAAATTATGCGCGTCTTTCACACACACACACGCGCACACACACACACACACACACACACACGCGCACACACACACACACACACACACACACACACACACACACACACACACACACACACAAACGCGTGCGACTACGGCGACGAGCTTCGTTTGAACCAATTCCTGACGTCTCTCTTACTTCATATTGTGCATTATGACGTTAAAATCAGTAACTAACTAGATATAATAACCACTTAACTATCGGACATTGTGCTCGCTCCGTCCGCTTTCCTGCCGCTGGCTGCGTTGTTTCTTTATCTCTTTTTTTTAACACACGGCATGCTTTAAAAAAATCATCTCAGCTTTGGATACCTTCGTATGACTATCCACACAGTATAGGCGATGCGCAAAGCGCCGACCACGCCATCTGCCGCCACGGCTCGGAAGCGTTGGTGGGTCCGAGCGAGCAGTGTTCCCGCGAGCGTGTACGCGTGTGCGCGGATGGATGTGTTTTCATCGTGATTTAACGACTCTCTCGGGCTTCAGAGATGCCGAAAAATAACTGCTGCGTTGTCGGCTACTCAGACACACACAAGAAATCGCCACGAACGCACTTATACAGATTTCCGGTGCTATTTCATGAGCGAGAGCGACGGCGGCGGTGGATTGCGGCTGTACGACGCAGAAGGCAAGCAATCGCGCTGTTTGCAGGAGTGTAAAGTCCGAGGACTTCGATGAAGAATAAACCAGGCTTTGAAGTGCGGCGGAAGACAATACGCCTGAAGAGCGCCGAGCAGCGAGACCCTACGATGCCGTTTTTTTTTTTTTCTAAGGAGAAAAACCCAGAACATCACGCGCTCGAGATCCTACTTCGTCTTCTTTCGCGCCCGCTATTTCTCTTTTCTTGTTATTAGCAGTGTTAGAACGATTATCGTGTTTTATTTCTCCATTTATGTCGCTACGTCTTCAGCGAACCCTACTACGTTTACACTTGGTCGCCTCGCCTGCATTGTAGACGCTACAATGCACACGAGGTTGTTAGTACTGATAAGACGCGATGCCTAGGCTCTCTTGAAAAACGAATGGCGCGAAGCGCAGTGTGAGAGAATGTGGGGCAGGTGACGGCTCCTTTACAAAGGCGCCGTGGAATCACACGTGTGCTGCACGAAATCGGCTGCATTCTACCTATTGATGGCGCTGGAATGCGATCACCGGTGCAGAATGTTCGCTGTGCGCTCGCCTCAAGTTGCATAGTAGCTGTAAAACATGACACCTATGCACATTTAAGGCTTTGACGATCGCGTAGAATGTAACGCCATTTTGCAACACTTGGTAATAGCTGCAAAAAACCTAGCAAATACGTAGCCAAGCTGCTACGACAAGCTAGGTGACCACCAGCTCCGCAGTGACTCAGTCTCGCGCCACTAGCGCAAGCTGCCGAGATATATATTCACAAGCCCCGCCACGGTGGTCTAGTGGCTATGGTACTCGGCTGCTGATCCGAGGGTCGCGGGATCGAATCCCGTCCGCGGCGGCTGCATTTCGATGGAGGCGAAATGTTGAGGCCCGTGTACTGTCCGATGTCAGTGCACGTAGAAGAACCCCAGGTGGTCGAAATTTCCGGAGCCCTCCACTACGGCGTCTCTCATAATCAGAGCTGGTTTTGGGACGTTAAACCCCACAAAACAAAACAATATATTCACAAGTTTATCGTGCTGGTTTCAGTTTTACCAACGCTGACCCTTCGCGTGGCCGCACCCGTGAAATCCATGTGCCGGTGCGACAGCGATCCCTCAAAATCTACTATATAAACACATGGCAAGTAAACGAAGCTACTGTGTCGAAAAAAAAAAAAAAAAACGTTGGTTCACGCGTCAACGCATGCAGTCATTAGTGATCGGGACGTTATAAAGAAAGCGGTGCGATGAGCTCCACTTCGTAGGGAAGCTTGTTGACGCTTGTCTGTGGCAAACACTTGGCGCGTATGGTGACATTGTCGTCCCACACAGCTGTGACATCGGACACATGTCCACTATTATAATGTGCAGCTCCTTTGCACACACTATCGCCGCAAAAGTAATTATCTGGGACGCGCACAAGCGGCAAATCGCACGCGCGCACGTTCCGCGATGCTTGCAGTGAAATGAGGCGTCTGCTACGCGACCCACCACCGGTTCCAACGGCCGCCGCTACGCGGCTTTCAGTGGCGCCCCTATAGGCGCTGCGCATGGCGTATAAGTAAAAGCTACGGGCCCTTTCCTTGTCTGGAAATCGAGGGCACGCGAAACGTGCCGCGAGTACATCTGGGCTGGTATACTTGTCCTTCTACCTTTGCAGTTTCATGATTTTTTTTTTTTGTTGTCTGGTGAACCTAATGACGTGTGCCTCGTACCTGTACGCAGGGGTATCAAACAGGGGTATCCGAGCCACAGGCTAGGCAGCGCAAGAAATTTCTTTCCTCATCTTACTTTTCTGCATTCCTTGTTTTCTTTGCCGGCGCTGTGTCTCTGTCGCTCTTCGAAAGTGGTATACCAGGCATCCCAGGCATCGATATGGTTCAGATATGTTCACGTCTCTCAAGCGTCGCTGGCCTAGTGGTCAAGACACTCGCCTTCGGATGGTGGGGTGCCGACTTAAAATCCCAGCACCGGTAACAATTTATTTGGAGGAGCCGAGGCTACATTTTTCAGGAAGTTTCGGCGTGACGACCACAACGCCAAGTAAGCCGACAGAGGCTATAGACCATACGAGCTTTGCTTGAACAATTTCGTTCATCAACCCTCGAGTCAATGTGGGCGAAATGCAAGAACACTCGTATGCATAAACTGATCCGAGCCTGTCCAAATTATACCGGAGTGTCCCACAACGCCGCGCCTTATGCAATGTTCGGATGACGAATGGTTCCTGGACGTCCTAGAAATCAAATTTTAACACGAAAGTGTTTTATGCCAAGGTCCACCAAGAAATCAGTGACATACTTCCTGTAACGGAAGTGGATCTCTGAAAAAAAAAATGAACTTGCACATTCACACTGAAAAAGCTCCACCCAGGAGCACTCGAACCCACCTTCAACCGGGATTTGAAGAAAGGAGCTGGATGCTCTACCGATACGCCACCGCAACACCGCTCATACGGAGAACAGATGGGCCTGATATGTTCACTATAGCGCTTTAGAAGTTGCATTTAATTGTCGTCTGGTTAAAGCAAAGGTGTTTAGTGGAGTGAAGTATGGTGTTTAACAAGCAAAATTACTCTTAAATTAACACCGCCTCCCTTATACTGCACTGTCGGTTCGCTTAGGTTCGCTGCAGTGGTAAGGCCATCTAGGAACGACAGTTAGAGAGAAGCAGATTGTCGTGCTGATTCGCACCGGCAGTCAGCGCTTCGGTAATATTCGCGCCCCGACCGCCGAGGAAGTTAGGGCCGTGGCGGCGTCGTGGCGGCGTCGTGACAGCACGTTCCAGGGGCAAAGTACGAACGCGGCCGCTACAAAATTTGTCTTGCGTGGCCAGGTGTGTTGAGTTGCGACGCGCACTGCTCCAGGATCATAAAGACGGCCGTAGACAAGCAAATGATTGGCCTTTCGTTGCAGTGGGCTGCGTTTTCACAAAACCATCCGCTGACAACTCGTTCTGTTTCTCTTTCAAGGGTCACCATTTGCGGACAATCCTCGTTTATGGCAGGCTTGCGCAAGGCTCTGGCGCGTGCAATTCAGTGTTTCCAGAGCAATGCGAGTCGCTCGAAAACTTTCTCTCGTGTACAACTGTTGAGAATCCTTGTGCCGTGTCGAGGTGCCGCTGATGTCTAGATTTAATTTGTTCACATGTTCACTGTACCCAAGCCACATCCCGCTCCTCGATTCGCCAGTTTACCGCTTATGCATTCCACAACTTCGCGAAGACAGGTTTCACTTTCGTGTTGTACAGATTCCTATGACAGAGGGATCAACCACATTTTTTCAATCAATCAATCAATCAATCAATCAATCAATCAATCAATCAATCAATCAATCAATCAAACGTGCTTGTTCATTGGCGCTGACACTAAGGCGGCGGGATCGAATTCCGGCCGCGGCAGCCGCATCTCGATAGAGGCGAAATGCTGGAGGCCCTAGTACTGTGCGAATTCAGTGGAGATGAAAGAACCCCAGGACAAAATTTCCGGAGCCTTCCTCTACAGCGTTTCTCATAATCATGCCATGGTTTTGGGACGTAAAACCCCGCAAATTATTATTATTATTATTATTATTATTATTATTATTATTATTATTATTATTATTATTATTATTATTATTATTATTATTATTATTGGCAGTATACTTGTACCAGTACTGACTACAACATTTAATAAGTGTCTACATGCTTCAACTTTTCCTAGCATGTGGAAAACTGCTCGGCATTTAAGTCTGGCTGTAGAAGTGATGTCTCGAATTACCGCCCGATTTCCCTTCTTTGTGCCTCATCTAAAATCTTTGCTTGAGCTTGCTCTTCGCAAAATACTGCCTTTTGATGTAAAACATGCATTGATTGTGAATCAGCATGGGTTTCTCGCTGGCCACTTGCTGTCACTAATCTTGGCAGTTTCATGATGCAAATCTCCACGTTTATATCGCAGAGAGGACAGGTTGACGCTATTTACTGTGACCTTAGCAAAGCTTTTGAAGTGGTCCGCTGCTTGTGGATAAACCTGCGCACTTCGATGTTGATTCTTCAGTTGTGAATCTCCTGCATAGCTATCGTCTTAATAGATCATGTTATGTTGCTCTAAATGGCCAAACGTCTTCTTTGTACAAAGCTACTAATGGGGTTTCCAAGTGTCGGTATTGGGCCCACTTCTCTTTTTAATTTATGTTAATGATGTTTTTATGTTATGTTAATGATCTATTAACTCCCTTTCCCCTACCCCACTGTGAGATTAATGATCTAGGTGTTCTTTTTGATAGCACCTTACATTTTTCTGCTCATGCTAAGCGTGTTGTTTTGCGGTGTCTTCGTACTCTAGGCTGTGTTTGCAGAATGTCCAGAGAATTCTGTTCTCCTATGCCCTTCCGCAAATTATACACAGCGATATGTCTTCCTCAGCTTGACTATGCATCTGCGATCTGGAATGGCATTTCTAATTCCCGCAGCAACGCCATTGAGCGGGTCCAGAAAAAAATTGCTAGACATCTATAGCCATCGGTTCGCTAGAAATGGCCCTGACGCTTTCATTGATACTGTTTGATCACTATCACTGCCATCACTGCACTGCCAGAGAAAACTCGCTGATTTGTTATTTCTTTTCAAGCTTGTTCATGGTATCATATCCTGTCCCGTACTGCTCAACTGTCTTAATTTCCGAATTCCACGTAAGCTGACCAGAGAGAATAGACCTTTCCATGTAACTGCCTGCCTCTATGAACATTCGACCGTTGATAGGATACAACGTCTTTACAATGCTTACTTTCTAGACCTCGATGTTTTCCACAGCTCCCAGTCGCTGTTATGCTCCGACCTTTGCACTGTATTAACATAGTGTCGTACATTGTTGAATTTCTTCTCTATGCTGCCTTGCGCATAGTTGGATATGTGCAATTTTATAGCGTTTTTGTATTTTGCATTGCATCCCCGATATTTTATTATGAATGTTTGCTTTTGTTGTTAATTAGTATTTTCTTCTGTGGAGTGTCGTTATTGTATTGTTTTTTGTTATTTTTTGCGCGCCAGTACAAAGACCTTACAGTCGTTCCTGGGGACGTTAAATAAACTTTTGACTGATTGATTGATTGATTCATTGACTGATTGATTATTATTATTCACTGGCGCCCGTCATAGCGTTCTCCGCGCTGTACATTCTGTTTCAATAGTTGCGTGCAGCCCTGTTGAAGCTACAGACGCCTTCAGCCAACCAGGAGGGCCAACCATGGCATATTTAACTCCCTTTCCCCTACCCCCACGGACGCTTAGCCGTGCTCCCGACATTGGCTGCAGAGAATTAGCCTCCTTTCCTTAAGTGAACCACCCCCACCAGCACCATCACCATCATTATTATCATCATCATCATCATCATAATCCGAACAATGGCATTTCATCTCGCCTCGCAAGAGTTCGCGGCACTCGATGGCCTCGTAGACTCGTAGCCTTGGCTCTGCTGCACGGAACTAGTGAAGCAGAGTACAGTCTCTCTTGGGACTATCCTGCAGCGAAAATCGCAAGTTCAGAGGGAATCTACGAACTGGGTCAAGGTTCATCGAAGAAAAACACATCACCAGCATCGAAAGAAAGCCCACAAATGTTTACAAGCGGACGCCTGCAATTTTTTTCTTTCGCCGCGGCGGAGTGTTTCCTCAGCACCTCGCTAAATAGCGCATGAACTGCACCTGCCGCTGCAGTATACACCTTGTTGTGTGCACAGTGCCCGGACGAGCAGATTCGCTCCCCGGAGAAACCTTCTGCGCTGCCATGGTGGGCGCATTGCTGTACAGCGTTTCTTACAGAATTTACTACACGGGGAGGTTTGCAGCTAGCGTCTGCAGGGAGTGCAGTATGGCGCATTAGCCGGCACGAAAAATGTTGGCTAGTGCAAAATTGTGCCTAAACTTCGTTCTTACGACATCAGACGGTTGATATAGTATACATTCACGAGTAGTCAATTTCGAGCGACAGATCGCGCCACAAGCGCCGCCACGATTCGCAGTGATCCCTCACGTGCGCAGCCGTCTTTCGAGTTCTAATGAACCACGAGCACTTGTTATTGTGGAAGAGCAAGGCGTAATATCAATAGACTAGCTCGAACTTTGACTACAGTTAAACGTAGACGATTGTTTATGTTGGAACAGGGGACAGAAGACATTAAGCGACATTTACCATCATTTAACTATAACATTATTTAGCACTTCCCATTTCGTCACCGTTAGGCAACCCTACGAATATTGGCCGACGTCATTCAACACGTGCCGTCGCATAACCAGCACAATAGGCATCGTTCTTACTAGGATTGCTAGGCTCACAAGTGTGGTCGGATGCAACTCAAGTCTGCAGTGAAGCCCCTCCTGTACATCAGAGTTTGTCAAAAATACTTATACAGCAGTACTGGTGGGGGTGGTGTTGAATGAGGCGGCTTTAGCCTGGCATAAAAGCCGGCAATTGTGCCGTCCGAGCCTCCTAAGGATTGATCATAGATGTGTCTCCAGGAATCGATCAACCCTGTTTCTTCTAAGGAAGTCTATTAGCAATCGTCGCACCCTCTTCCTTGCTGTCGCGGGCCCTTCGGGGAAAACAATGTCCTCAAAAGTCCTGTACGGAAGGCCGCTCTGTTGCAGGATGCGGACCAATGCTGCTCTTTCGCCGTCGAATTGCGGACATAACCAGACGAAATGTTCAATGTTGCCCATATCCCCGCAGAAGGCACAGAAGGGGGAAGCACATCGTCCAGTCTTGAATACCGCAGTATACCGCAGCACTCACAGCGCGTTCATATAGACATTACAGTAAAGGTGGCTTGGAACTATAAAGAAGAAACACAAAATGGTCCACGCTGAATAACACACCACTAAATGTCAATGTCTAACTGATACGTCATGGAGCTGTCGTATGCGAGAACGGCATTTTAAGTTATGCTCACTATGTATACCTTGGTAATCAACTCCAGGCTCTAAATGTATTCAGAATAAATGACCTACGAAACATGTTGTTGGTTTAAGTAATGTTTCTTTTTCGCATATGTTCTGTGATCCACTTTAGCAGACACGTGGGCACACTATTGCAAGTACTTCGTACGATCAATACCTGCTCTTGATAGATGTCATGGGAGAATTTTAAATTATGAACTAAGCGACGGTTTTGCAGCATGTCCCAACCAATTTTCTTTTCATCCTCGGATGCACTGAAGTTCTATGTATATTTTCCAAATGTCAACCGCACGGGGTTGCCAAGCGTGAATGTCCGTCGCGGTATTTACACGCAGCTTGTCCTGAGTGCATGAGCGCGCGCAAACCACCCTTAATTTCTTTACATGCTGCCACACGGGAGAGCGCGATATCAGGCTAACAAGGTTCAGAGTTTGACTAGTTGGAGCAACGTCAGTTGAAGTTTCACATCGCAAAGGCACACCGACGAAATACAATGACACACACAGCGCTGAGCGTGTCTTTGTATGTCGTCGGTGTGCCTTTGCGCTTTGAGACTTCGAATGAGCTCTCATACAATGTTCCAGTAATGTATAAAAGCACGCATGCAATGCGAGACCCGTATACCAGTGAAGCACTCGCGATTTTAGCGTATACACTGTCAGCTAGCCTCCTCAGAGTGAATCAAGGAACCGGTACTGCATTCGTCCGCCCGTCCGTCCATCCATTTAAAAATCTGCTGATGGTGAAGTGAATTGAGAGCCAGAGGAATCGCTGAACTATGAAAACCTTTTTTTTTCAGATCCTATATAGCGAGTAATTATTTCACGTTCTTAAACAAGCCCCGCCACGGTGGTCTAGTGGCTATGGCACTCTGCTGCTGATCCGAGGGTCGCGGGATCGAATCCCGGCCGCGGCGGCTGCATTTCGATGGAGGCCCGTGTGCTGTGCGATGTCAGTGCACGTTAAAGAACCCCAGGTGGTCGAAATTTCCGGAGCTCTCCGCTACGGGGTCTCTCATAATCAGATCGTGGTTTTGGGACGTTAAACCCCTGTAATCAATCAATCAGTTCTTAAACAAGCATCCAATCGAAGTTCATGCTCCACTCCACCGACTGGTGTCTTTGTATATGCTCCAGCATATAGAAGAAAGGTGCGCCACTGACCTGAGCACAGCGTCACCCATCGTCTGAAGAAGACGTTGTGCCTCTCAAGGACTGCTGCCGCGAGTCATTGAAACGAAGTAGTGACTTTTAGTCGATGGTGGGGTGCATTCACAGAGCGGCAAAGAAACGGACATGGCACACTAAATGCAAACAATGGAAATTGAAGAGGAGTGATTACGTGGTTTACAAATACAGCAAGAAAAGAACAAGCGAGAAAGGGAAATCTGTATGATAACACACAGAGCAGCGCTTGCCTAATTAAGGCACGAAATGGTTCTCAGAGGACAAAAATGAACGGCAGCAACTTTGCATGCGGCACACGTGTAAAACGCCAACACAAAACATTTAGGCAAGTCTATTTCACAATAAAGAAAGAAAGTAATATTTGCAAAAGGGTGAGGCATGCGCGTGCTGCAGCAAAGCTCCGGAAAATACTCAGCCCATTGTAAAGGAATGTTTCATTAAGGGCAGTCATGTAGGCTCCCTATCATTAATACACCTCGAAGGACATCTTTCGGAGGTGCTGGTATTCAAAGTGGATGAAAGCACTAACTGCTCGGCATCAGATGATAGATAGATAGATAGATAGATAGATAGATAGATAGATAGATAGATAGATAGATAGATAGATAGATAGATAGATAGATAGATAGATAGATAGATAGATAGATAGATAGATAGATAGATAGATAGATAGATAGATAGATAGATAGATAGATAGATAGATATTTTCCAATCGGCCTAATATGGCACAGTGAGCACTTCAATGTCGATGACATTGTGCCACATTCAGGCGCCACCGCCACCTTCCATGAATATAACTCGACCTTGAATGATTGCGCAGGAACTGTTCGGTTACTCGCGCATAACAGTGACCCGTATTGAATACTGATCACGCGCCAGCCTCATGCAGTTGCCATCATACACAGTACAGTGACGCATGGATCAATGGCATCCCGATTTCAGCGCGCGCGATCTGCAGCGATACCTGTAACTACGGAGGTTTTATTGCGCACAGGACATGAAAACAAGCCAGTCCGTCATTATGAGGGCGCGCTTTGGTAATATAGTTTCTACTTCCAGCTGAAAAAAAAAAATAGTGAAGCTTGCACTAGTTAGCGAAGCAGCAAAGCTGATGGGCACTCGGCTGGTCCGGCACACCTTTACTTCGTCGTAGTCAGAGGCTTCGGGAAACGCCTCGCAGAGCACTGCGAGGCCCAGCGCATAGTTTTGCGATGATGATGATGATTGTGGTTCGGTTAAGGAAAGGACGCTACTTTCTGCAGCCCATGTCGGGAGCACGGCTAAGCATCCGTGGGGGCAGGGGGAAAGAGACTGAAAGAGATGGGAGGGAGAGAAAAGCCGTAGTGGAGGGCTCCGGAAATTTAGACCACCTGGGCACTGACGTGGCACTGTACACGGGCCTGTGGCATTTTCGCTTCCATCGAAAATGCCAGAGGAAAACGCATAGCTTTGCGAGACGCTGTGCACCAGATAAATCCACGCCCACTGCCCTTGAGGCGCGCGCGACGTGTAAGATCCCTAGTCTTCTTCCTCTTCTCCTTCTGCATGCTTGCACGTGCAACACGTGCGGCCGCGAGCCGCAGTTTCGTTAGTGTAGTACTAGTTTGCGGGCATGAGCGCAAGAGAAGCAAGAAGCGCGCGTGCGAACGCTGCACATTGGGCATTGCATAGAAGAACTGCGCGCGCACTCTTGGGCCGGGACCCGAAATAATGATGATAGTTTTTGGATACTTGGTCCACGTGGTCTAAGGCGAGCAAGAACAGCTTCGCTGTTCAAAGCTAAGCGTGTGAGCGAAGTTCCTTCCCGTCATTTCTTTGCAGTGCATCCGCCATGGCACTGATTTATAACGCTGTATATTTTTCCTTCAACCTTGTACAAACCGTATACTCCAGCTGCGGAACACGTGTGATTAATGTTAATATTAAAGGCGACTATAGTCGCCACTTGGTTTATGGTCTATCGCCTACGCGCGGCTCTGATTTATTTATTTATTTATTTATTTATTTATTTATTATTTATTTATTTATTTATTTATTTTCCAATACTGCAGGCAAGCATGACCCAGGCTGGAGTGGAATTGCAACAAATTAAAAGGGAGAAATACGCAAATAATTCGCAACAACGCGTACCACACGCAACACGGCAGTTTGAAACAAAGGAATTTGGACAAAATAAATAATGAACACCACTAACCATTTTCGACAACACTCGCACGATAGGCAATATAACAGTTTCGCTTGGTTCAACACGACATACATATTGCTCAAGGGCTCCATCAAAATTGTCTGCCTCGCAGACATGCTCAGGTAGGCTGTTCCAATCCGAAACTGCGTGGAAAGAAACTCTGTTTGAATGCCTCTGTCCTAGCAAAAATATTTTGTAACAGATGCATGAAACATTATGGATACGTGCAACGAATCTTGTATGTTGACCAGGGGTCGCACTCTAATTTCCAAAATATCGCTGTCAGTTCGCGCTTACAGACTGTTTGAGGAAAGTCGCCCCACTCACTGGACAGGCAAGATTCTATGCTATGCAAGGCGACACATTCCAAGTGATCGTCTCAGAATACCACGGCTGATGTGGTCGCCACCTTCATCGTGGGCAGACTCTCAATCGGCGATGCGCCCCGTCATTGCTGCATACTGATTCGATGGCCTCCGCGGGATCACGGAGGCCATGTGCTAGCGTAACAATCATCATCATCATCATCATCATCATCATCATCATCATCAGCCTGTTTAGGTCCACTGTAGGACGAAGGCCTCTCCCAACGATTTCCAATCCACCCTATCCTGAGCGAGTTGGTTCCACTTTATGCCCGCAAACTTTTTAATTTCATAGCTCCATCTAACCTTTTGCCTGCCTCTGTTGCGTTTTCCCTCTCTTGGTATCCATTCCGTCGCTCTTACAGTCCATCTGTTATCTTTCCTCCTCATGACATGTCCTGCCCAGGTCCACTTCTTTCTTTTAATTGATATAATAATATCGGCTACTCCTGTCTGTTCTCTGATCCATTCCGCTCGCTTTTTATCTCTTAGCGTTACCCCTATCATTTTTCTTTCCATTGCACGTTGCGCGGTCCTTAGTTTCATCTCTAGTTTTTTCGTTATCCTCCACGTTTCTGCACCGTACGTTAGTACTGGGAGGATGCAGTGATTGAATACTTTTCGCTTTAGTGAGAGCGGTAAGTTTCCAGTCATGATTTCGTAATGCCTTCCGAATGCGCTCCAGCCCATCCTTATTCTACGGAGAATTTCTTTTTCATGGTTAGGAGTTCCAGTTATTAACTGTCCCAGGTATACGTATTCGCTTACACATTGTAAGGGTTCATTGTTTATTTTAAATTCCTGTTCCTTAGCTATAGGCTATTGAGCATAACTTTGGTCTTTTGCCTATTCATTTTTAACCCAATTTTAATACTTTCCCTGTTTAGGTCATCAATCATGTTTTGTAGTTCGTCTCCGTCATTGCTAAAGAGTACAATGTCGTCTGCAAATCTTAAATTGCTGAGATATTCTCCGTTTATTCGAATTCCCTTGTCTTCCCAGTCTTGACGTTTAAAGATTTCCTCTAAACATGCAGTGAATAGCATCGGGGATATCGTATCTCCCTGTCTCACACCTCTCCCGATCGGGATTTCTCTGCTTCTCTCATGTAGGAGTAGTGTGGCTGTGCAATCTTTGTATATGTTGTTTATGGTTTTCACGTATACGCCAGGTACTCCTTGTTGACGCAGAGCTTCTAGAACTGCTTGTATTTCTATGGAGTCAAATGCTTTCTCGTAGTCGATAAACGCCATATACAGAGGTTTGTTATATTCCGCGTACTTCTCAATTACTAGGTTGATAGCGTGGCTGTGGTCTATTGTCGAGTAACCTTTCCTAAAACCAGCTTGTTCTCTCGGTTAGTTAAAGTCGAGGGTTTCTCTTATCCTCGTAGAAATTACTTTTGTAAATAGCTTGTATATTACTGGGAGTAGGCTAATTGGTCTATAATTCTTTAACTCCTTTATGTCACCTTTCTTGTGGATAAGGATTATATTAGCATTTTTCCAACTGCGCGGTACACTACATGTCTTGACACATTTCGTGAAGAGTGATGCAAGTTTTTCAAGTAAAATATCTCCTCCGTCTTTGATCAAGTCGGCTGTTATAACAATAATTGACGAGGTTTGACGTGCCAGAAACCGTTATGATTATGAGGCACGCCCAGTATCGGAGTGCTCAGGAATAATTTTGACCAGCTGGGGTCCTTCTAATGCGCACCTAAATCCAAGTGCACGGGTGTTTTATAATTTTTATTTTTATTTTTCATTGTTTTGCTTTTCGGCCCCAGCGGAATGCGGCTATTGTGGTGGGGATTCGATCCCGCGCACGGTCGCGCACACTGTTAGCCTTTAAACAGCTCCGCTGTTAAAAGCAGCTGATTAGTATATAGCAAGACTTACACGTCACTATGGCAACTCCCGGAAGAGATTTTCAGGGTACACCCCCCCCCCCCTTTTTTTTATTTTCTTTGTGACGTTTCATTTTTCCGTCAATGTTCTGGTCTAGCATGAAAAGAGCACACGAAGATGGAAGGAAAGTGAAGCTAAAAAAAAGAACAAAAAGAGTATGACAGAGACGCCAAGAGCATTGGGAGAAATATTGCGCGGCACAAAATATGTTGAAGTCGAAAGAGCCAGCAACTATGCAGAGAGAGCGACCTTTTAAGCGATTGCCAAATAGAACTAAAAATAAAACAGAAACGAAAACGAGGGTTTCCCTTTACCATTCGCAGCACGCCGCGCACGCGTATGCACGGTCGAACGGGGTCGGGTAGCGCATCAACTCTTCGACCGCGCATCGTTGCATTGTTGTACTTGCACCGACTCCGCGAGATGGTCATTCCATTCGACAGATCGCTATCTCCTTAATCGATTTGAGCGCAGGCGTATAAGCTCCACGGGGACAAACGGCGGGCTATTCGCAGCGCATTTCGAAATAACAGAGTAAGTAACCCGCGCACTCCGTGAAACAATATGCTGCGTATCGATCGGCGATCAGAGCGGGGCCATATGGGAGTACTTGAGGGACGAGCAACGCTGCTCGCATCCCGTGCGCAGTGCGTTGCCGGTCGAATTTCTTTATCCCGCACAACTGTAGCTGGGAGCTTTTGCCCGATATTGCAAGCTTTGTGTTACCGATACCAAGATAGGAAATGGCGAGTTCAAGGGCTAGGACACTTATTCGCTATTCAGACAAACACGGCAGTCACGGTTCTATTTCATTATCTTTCTTTCTTTTTTTTTTTGGGGGGGGGGTGGCACTGCTAAGGCGAAGCCTCGTATCCTTCATGCAACGGTGACCTTGAAAGGCGACCTTGAAAAAATGGCGACAAAAATACGGCGCAAGAAATCGAAAACTCGCGTGTCGTTCACTCGGTATGTACCATACTTGGCATGGAAGGGTACGAATGTATGATAGAAGTGATAAGCTCGCCCGTGACGATAAGAAAAAAAAGTTCGGAGGAACCGGCGCATTGTGGGAATAGATGCCATGCGATGCAATCGGCGTGGACTTTGCCTGTACACCGAACCGTTTGGCATTCATCTAGTAGTTAACGAGTATAGTATCAACGTCTGTGTGCAAATGGAGCACAAGGACCGCAATTGCCGATTAGGTGTATTCACAATATGGAAATCACGGGAAGAACCGCCGTGGACTAGCGTGCTTGGCTGGCACTTCGCTGTCCAGGGTTCGATTCCGCTGCCTGTCCCGCTGTCCCAGGTCCCGTATGGAATTGCCACAGCAGGTTATAATAAACACTGAACGCAGATCAACAATCGCATACCATTGCCGAAGCGACACAAGTGGCCTTAGCGGTCTCGAATTCTTGTTTCACTAATGCAAGTACGAGACCTAACCGGCCAGCTCAGGTAAACGTCTTACCGAAACTCAGTTCTCGCACAACGAGCTATTGCAGTTTACTCCACATAGTTGTGGCTGCCCCCCGAATTTTCTCCCATGCCAAGTACTCTCACCAATTCCGTATACGTATACAGCTGGTCTCGTTTGCTCCCAACCGCCTCACGCTTCGTTAGTTACAAAAGGTTTTCTTCCACTCGGAACCGTTCGGCCATGGTCGTGGCTATGGCACTCGACTGCTGATCTGAAAATCGCGGGAACAAATCCCGGCCGTGGCGGCTGCATTTCGCTGGAGGTGAAATGTCGAGGCTCGCGTACTGTGCGATGTTAGAGCCCGTCAAAGAACCCCAAGTGGTCGAAATTTCCGGAGCCTTCCACTACGGCGTCTCTTCATTGTAATAGCGTGGCCTTGGGACGTAAAAGCCCAGGAATCAATCAATGTGCGAAGTGAACGAGACGACCAGGAGTGCTCCGCGACGTAGGCCGCTAGATAGATAGATCAAAGTTGCTCAACTTCGCCAAGAAATGCTTCGCATCACGTATGGCTCATACGCGCATTCGATATGCGGCTATAAGCCACACGTGATTGAACGTTACAGCGTATGCGAAATTACATCCACGGGATGTTCTAGCGCCAAAGGTCGCGGGCTCGACTACCAAAGGTCATGACATTCACTTTTACGCTTTTTAGCCGATAACTAAGGGCTCCTAGAATGTCTTAGGCATGCAGTTTTAAAAGCAAAATAGGTCGCGCACTTCCAAGTGAAGCGCACGTCCAGTACGAGGGAAGATGAAAGAAAAGAAAAAAATCTAGGAAAGGAGGACGCGCGAAGAGTAACTGAGATCGGCTCACATGTGTGGAATGCTAAAAGGGAAAGGAGGGCAAGGGATCGAAGACCGGGATGCGTCAATAGCGTTTAATTAATGCGGGTCTCCTCAGGAATGTTCTATAGCGCCGCTGTGCAGTGCCGGTGTGTACGTATACACAATGCCGCGCCGCCGGCGTAGTGGAAAATTCTGCGCTCATCTTACACGTTTGCACGCAGGCATGAACTCGACAGCCCGCTGCGGGTATGAACACATTCCTTTGTTGCGAGCAGAAGACGACAGCGGTGCTCTCACCTACATGTATGTATGTATGTATGTATGTATGTATGTATGTATGTATGTATGTATGTATGTATGTATGTATGTATGTATGTATGTATGTATGTATGTATGTATGTATGTATGTATGTATGTATGTATGTATGTATGTATGTATGTATGTATGTATGTATGTATGTATGTATGTATGTATGTATGTATGTATGTATGTATGTATGTATGTATGTATGTATGTATGTATGTATGTATGTATGTATGTATGTATGTATGTATGTATGTATGTATGTATGTTTTTCGTGCCAAAGCCACTGAGGCAGGCCGTCGAGGAGGCCTTCGGAAATTTCGACTACCTCGAATTCCGTAATGCACTGACATCGCACAGTACACGGGCCTCTATACCATTTCTCTTCAATAGAAATGCGACCACCGCGACAGGAATCAAACACGCGCCCCCAGATCAGCAGCCACGTACCGTACCACTGTACCACCGCAGCGGCCGAACGAGACAAAGGGAAAAAAATACATGTAGGTTTAGTCCGATGTTAAGCGGCAAGTACTGCGTAATATGTGACTTATTTTAACAAGAAAAATGTTATGCCCGGCGGCAAGGACTGACCGGTGTCATTTCCTTCTCGGAAATATCAGTGACACATGTGTAAAACAAAGTGTGAACGATTCAGAGCATATTGTACTTTATACTATAGGGGAGATATATAGAGCTGTCCAACTGAAGAAAACGATAACCATACACGTTCAAGTGCAAGACGTATAACTAATTCCGTCCGATTGAATTTCTATGCAAATATTTCGCGATCGTTTAACCGGGACATGCGCCTTTTATCTGAGACCGTAATGTCTGAGGAAAGAGAAATAATTCTATCATTCTCTTCGATAAGCTCTGCGCTGCGAGTGCTTGACATAAGGGATTGGGGTATCAGGGGGGATGACCCTGCATGGCACACTTCGGGGTTTAGCCAGCGGCGCTTCGAAGGCGCTTGGTTTAGAACAAAGATGTCCAGTCTACCGTTTCGGTGCAGCGTTATAAATAAATGAAAAACGAAATGCGGTTGATCTCTCTGTCATAGGAATCGGTATAACACGAAAGTGAAATCTTCCTTCGCGAAGCTGTGGAATGCATAAGCGGTAATCTGGCAAATCGAGGGGCGGGAGATGGGTTGGGTACTTTGGAGATGTAAGCAGTTACATGTAGACATCAGCAGCACCTCGACGCGGCGCAGGGATCCTCGACAGGTGTACGCAAGCGAAAGTCCTCGAACGACACATTTCTCCGGAGACATTGAAGTGCACGCGCCAGAGCCCTACGCAAACCTGCATAAACCAGGAGCGTCCGCAAACGGTGACACCTTGCAATCGAAACCGAACAGGTTGTCAGCGGATCGTTTTGTGAACACACAGCCCACTGCAGCAATAGATGCATCATTCGCTTTTTGACGGCTGTCTTTGCGTTCCTGGAGCGGTGCGCGTCGCAACTCAACAAACCTGGCCGCGCAAGGCAAATTTTGTAGCGGCCCTTGTACTTTGCCCAAGGAACGCGCCGTCGGGACGCCGCCACGCCCCTAACTTCCGCTGAGATCAAGGCGCGAAGACCACCGATGCGCTGAGTGCCGGCACGCATTCGCACGACCATCTGCTTCGCTCTATCATTCGTAGATGGCGGTACCACCGCAATGAACCAAGATTGCGATGGAAAGGAGGCGATGCGAATTTAAGAGTAATTTTGCTCGCTAAACACCTTTGCTTTATGCGGACGTCAGTTGTATGCAACTTGTAAAGCGCTGTAGTGAAGATATAAGGCCCGTCTGTTCCTTATAACACTAGGGAGGCGGTGGCGATTCGGTAGAGCTTTCAGATCCTATCGTCGCATCCCGGGTGAATTTGGATTTGAGTCCGAGTGGGTGGTACCTTTTCATTGTAAATGTGTGTTTTATTTTTTCAGACATTTACATCCGTTACGGAAGTACGTCAGTGATTTCTTGGTGGGCCCCGGCAAAAAACACCTTAGTGTTTAAAAAGATCGCATAGCTTCTATATTAAGCTTGCACGTTCACACGCTTGTATTTCTTGACGTGCAATAAAGCTGCAACTACTTTTATGAAGATACGTTTAACTTTCGTGTTATGGCCGATTCCTACGAAAGAGAGATAAACCATCATTATTTCGGTTAGTATCGTTCATTGTTTCCTTCCTAAGACTGACCATCTTGTCTTAAAGAGCAACCCGACCTCTTGCTTTACAAAGGGGAGTGAATACAGAGTCGATCTGGAATATACGAGAACCTTGAAAAGTGGAGGGCGCTTAAGCTTCTCATGTAAGAGTGGAACGCGATAGCATTGCCGAGCTACATTTGCATACGTTCACGAGACACATCTGACTCCTTAAACAACCAGGCGATTGACACCAGGCCGCGTGGCCTTCTGTCTGCGACACTCGGCTGGAATGACCCAGCATAAGGTGGTGGTACTGACCTGTGGAGGATCTTATTATTTGCATACACAGGGGATTTCTCGCTCGCTGTCAGGCCGTCGACAGCGTATTTTCTAGGAGACGAGTTCCTTTAACGCTATCGCTGCAACAGACAGGAGGAGGAGGAGAAATGGGGTTTTTCGCCTAACAAACAGATACTCGAGCAAAAATCTTAAAAAGGCGATAAGCATGCGTACGACAAGAAAGCGCGACAGGAGCCGACAGACACACCTATGGCGTCTCCTGCGTTGCTCCTGCGTGGTTTGCGCTGTGATTATAAGTATTTAAATCAACGCGCCTGACTGCCCCGTTACGTCCTGCCGGATCAGTTTCTTTGTATATGTCTATATCTTCAGACTTCTTATGTTTCAGGGCCTGGCCCACCTCCCGACCTAGGTCGCTGGATCCGTGGACCATTTCATCCTTCACTCCTTGATTTCATTCACGAATAAAATTTGTTCTTCTATTTCTTACGCCTACCCCGTTATGTCAAGAGCAAGCTTTCAAAACACACACACACACACACACACACACACACACACACACACACACACACACACACACACACACAATTTTCTTTTTGGGAACACTTCCCCTTATTTTTTTATGGTGCAATTGGCTTTAAGCCCGATATACCTTATGGTGGCGCGGGCTACTCCCACTTTATTTTAATATTTTTTTCCACACCAGGGGGACAAATTTAACACACACACACACACACACACACACACACACACACACACACACATGATATGCAGTATATAAAGGCTCTGCACTATATGCAGAAAGACAAAATGCGTGTCATTATCTAGATTGATTTTTGCAGTTCCATGCGCAGTTGTCATTCAAGCCGCAGCGTTCAAGGCTCTTTCTATTCTAGTATACTGTGTGCAGCTCCTAGATGTGAGTAGAGAAGAGTGTAATTCCAGTATTTCCTAACTCTCCCGAACAGAACTGCAGCTAAAGTGAATCTTCGAGTTGCAAAACAGAGATGAGCTACGTCTTTTCAAAGCTCCGCAGGTGCGGTGCACGTTTGAAACAACATACGCACTCTTCGCTCTGTTTTTGTCAAGAAACTTTTTATTAAAGACGATAGGACAATATTTGTCTGCCGCATCGCGATCGATGACTCAGCCGACTACATCGAACGAAATCTATTACGAATGAAGTGACGCATTTACTACAGAAGTTGAATCGTGCATGCACGTACTATTACGCAAACACGCGCTCCCTAAGTTATAATACATATTATGCTCTATCTAAATGTATTAATGCAACTAAGCGCATTCGAAATCTTTGCTCGCTATACAACCTTTGTATAGCTGCCTCACGTGAAAGCCAGCCAGCATCTTCGAACATCACGCAGAAAATGCCGCGGTTGACTTTTAGGAAACCTTTGTTAAAGACAACTCTGGCAATGTTTTGTGAAAGTAATTTCTTTATCTATCTATCTATCTATCTATCTATCTATCTATCTATCTATCTATCTATCTATCTATCTATCTATCTATCTATCTATCTATCTATCTATCTATCTCAAGTGCTTGCAGCGCCCGAAGGCACTATGGCAGTGGGGAATAGAGACATATCGTCGAACAAATTGACAATTGAGCAAACAAAAATAACATAGCGGGAATTTAATTAAAAATCGATCCAACAGTTCCTCAGTGCGACAATCAGCAATTTCCTGCGGTAGCCGATTCTACTGAGTCAATGGGGATTCTATGTTCCTGGCACACTCCTGTGACGTGCCTGGCAGTATAAATGCTCGACAAATTTGAACATAACCTTAAATAAGTAAAAGAAATTGCAAAACCGAAATCTAAGCCAAATCGAACATACTTCGCGTGACGTGTATAGTAACGAGTAAAAGCGTGTACGGCTGGCGAGTGCTGAAGTATACAGACAAGCGATGAAGCGCCACTAGGTGGCAATTCTTCACTGTACAAGCAGAACGCAAATTCCAGCGACAGCGGCGTTGAGTACCGTACACTTCTCACGAACATACGCTGCCGTATACTCTTCTCGTGCATAGGCAGACGTCACTCATAATGTGGCCGAGGGTGCAAATCAATAAAGAAAAATGATATTTTTTTCAGAAGTCCGCGCTTATCGACAGCCAGCTGTTTTGCACAAATGACGAAAGCGGGCGAGGGAACGTGTCCACGGAATATCTTTGAGATCCAATGACCTCGAAAAATCGCCGGAGCGTGGCGTTGAAGGGCCCTTCACCTATCACGAGGTCGAAAGCAATAGAATCAAATACGGACTAGATCTGTAGCTTGAATCTACGTCGGCGTAATCTCGGCTCGACGGGCAAGGCCCTCTAACTGCGTGCACCGCATACCAACCTGAAGAAGTCGAAGAAGGTGAACCGGTGGCCGTGCTGCTCGGCGACCCCGGCGCAGACCACGTTGGCCGAGGCGCCAATGAGCGTGCCGTTGCCGCCCAAACAGGCGCCCCACGCGAGTGCGTACACTAGCGAGGGTCCTTCGGAGAGGCCCGTCACCACCTTGACCATGGCGGTAGTGAAAGGGATGTTGTCCATGAGGGACGAAGCGAGCGCCGACACCCACGTGACGATGAGGATGGCCACGGGCCGCTGCGACCGCGGCTGCAGCGCGCCGATCCACTCCTGCGTGCGCTGGCCGATGAAGTAGATGAGCTGCAGTTCTCCCAGTGCCTCCATGACCACGAACAGCGCGGCGAAGAACACCAGCGTGGTCCACTCGACGCGCGCCATCACGGACTCAAGGTCAGTCCAGGTCGGCCAGGACCAGGAGCAGCAGCGCGCCCAGGACAGCGATCCAGCCTGAACGCGTGCCAGCAGTCGAAATTGAACGAGAAGAAGGGTGAAAGAAAGGCTCGCTTTTTAACACACAGTTCTCTTGGTCTCTTCATATCACTTGCGGAAGCTGGTTGCTGAATGTTTTTTTTTAAGTATGCTGTCATGCAGCGTGGCTAAGGAGACGCTAACAGTCATCGTGTAGACCTTCTAACAGTGTGCAAGCGGGCATGTGCCACCATAGACTTGCGAACATTCTTTACTGGCGTCCCGCAATAGGTGTGGAACACTGAGTGGGAAAGGAAAAAGATGAATGAAACGCGAGGAGCTCAACCAAGTTATAATGATTGAACGTTTGTTGCCCGTTTGTTGCCCGAAACAAGAAAAAGAACAATCATCGTGTAGACTTTTTGTTTAGGTACATATTATCTCTCTAAGCTACATATCCCTCACCGCGTAAAATGTTTTTAGAAATCGCCTGCGATTTACGTTAGCTTACATCTAACGCTGAGGTACTTTGCCAAACAGCGGACCTTATAAACGACTTGTTATAGAAACAATTAACGTTGTGTTTGTTGTGCAATCCCACATATTATAAGCGTTATTTCTTCCAGAACAAGCAGAACACGTGAACTCAACGCGAGCGAATCACGGCCCGAGGCAAAAAAAAAAAAAACAAGTAAAAATACGGCTCACATTTATGCGAGCTGCTTTTTATTGTTTCGCACCTATTATTCGGAAGCCACGGTATTTATGCGAGTTGGTTTTTTATTGTTTCGCATCTGTTATTGAGAAGCCACGGCTACAAGAAGAAAGGCTGGCAAAAATGATAAGAAAAAAAGAAAGGAAGAAAGGCTGTAACGCCAAGAAACAAGGTGCGTATATTTCAGGATAGTGCGCTTGCGCGCGTGGTTATATTAGCTTAGCCACTGGCCACCAGAAGAATACGCAGGGTTATACCGCACGGAACCCGAAATAGACTCACTCCGCGACCATCGGCGCATGTTATTGTTCTGGCTGTGTCCACAACCGCAGGCGAAACTGAAGCGCAGCGCCCAGGCGTGTGTTTTTCTTCATTCCTTCCATGCCACTCGGCACATTCCGTGGCTACACTGACCTGCTTGCGGGCCCGGTTATTGCTGGATAAGAACCAGCTCCGCTGTGTACCAAAGCGTTAGACCGAGTCAACAAAGAGATGCCTGCATCTCCATCCATTTTAACTGCCGTATTTTCTGGTATACAAGCAGAACTACAACAATGGTCGCAGCGACACTAATAACTCGTATATACGGCATTATCGCCGCTGAGAAAGATGCCACACGGGAGTCCAAACGAGAGAAAGAAAATGAAGAGAAGCTGGGGGCATCATGTGATGATGGAAAGATTGCGTGAAACGACGAAAACGAGGGGAAGCGGGGAATGTAGCTACGGAGCCAGCATTTCGACATTTGGACACTCGTCTTCGACGGGGCATCCAGTTGAACTTGTCGAACTCGTCGAACGTGGTTTTCTGATCGCTACCTGCAGAAGAGCAATACAGGATGACGAGGGCTAATTACGTGCCATTACCGAGCTATGCAAACCATAGAAATGAGAGAGAGAGAGAGAGAGAGAGAGAAACAGCATCATGCGGAGGACCAGTGCGCTCCCCCCTTTCTGTTCCTCTCACTCTGCGTTTTGAACTTCGAGTAGCGCGTTGTAGGTTCAGTATGAACGACTAGTATCCAGAAAAAAAAAAGGAAGAAATTGATGGTGACAGCAGGTCGCTTGTGTAGTCGGGGAGTCGAATTTACGAACGTCTATTCCGTTCACATCGGAGTGACCAAAAGCTTCCAAGAAATTTTAGCTATGCCTCCAAGTGCAAATGTTGGCCTATAACAGAATTTTATAACAGAAAACAGCAACACAACACTGGAATTCCACCACCAACTGCTTGTGACGTCGATAAATTTTAACTTTCGCTGAGCTAGGACTTGGAAAACGTTTAATGTTAAGCACAACATTTCATTCCAAACTTGCCAAATATCGCTGAAAGGAAGTTGCCAAAGGTTTCACCTAGCACGGGTTGATTGTATACTCTTTCTGCATAGCTATTCGTTCTGTACCGCTGCCCATGCTTCGACACTCAACGATATATGCCTTGCAAGCTAGTCTACAGAAGCTTGGATGACGGGCGGCTCTCCTACGAAAAGACCACTCGAACTAGAAGCTCCATAGCACATTTTAAAGAGGAATGGTGGGCTTCGACGAAAGCTTCTGACTGGCAGCAAACAATGACGTGCGAGTGTGTTCACACCAACTGCCGAAATTCATCGTTCTCTATTTATTACCAATTCTTTCTTTTTTTTTCCCCGAGTGTATAGCGTAGCCATACCGTCGTGGCATTTGTTAACCTGCCTGTCAATACCTTTTCGTTGAATTTATTCTTTATGTAGTTTCGTCGGCAACGTCGTCCTTAATGGCGTCCGACAAATGGCAGACGTCGAGATGCGACACACTCTTTTTGCAACAAGAGGCAGACAATGCTGTCAAGCACCAGCCGGGTTTGCATATCTTTCGGAACAGGAAAATGCAGCCCAAATAATCTAGGCAAACAGCGTCAACTTAATAGTCGTTGCCTGTGCCTTCTTCCTTGCGCCACAGTTCTACTAGCTGGAACTATACATGCACGCACCAAATTGGCCGACGCTGTCTGGTCGAACTAATTTCCATAATGTCTACACAAACAACTGGCTGGGCGCAGCCAGAATTTACCGAGGAACATGTCACTGGGAAACTGTCAGGTATAGCGGCCGTGCTGCCACGTACCTTCTGTTTTATTTTACTTTTCTTATCGTCTCATTGCTTGCGGACCCCGTCGCACTGCGCACGCCGCATTCTGTCCCCAGTGAAGCAACGTGACTTACGCACGCAGCTGGAGTCTCGTCTGATACTCTCCCGGACCAAGCTCCCCGACACTTTTTTTTTTGTTTACGTCAACGTTGACGTCACAGATTCGCGCTACTGATTGGCGAAAGACCTTAAGTTGCCGCCTAAGTGCGTACCTGCTGTCGGCGCACGTAGCAGCTTTCGGCGCCTCGCAAACCATCAGTTTAGGATACTTGATTGTGGGACACAAACCTCCGGTTACAGCGTAAACGCGAAGTGCTCGAGCACTCCAACAGCAACCGCTCCCCTGCGTCAAAAGCGCGTCAAAAGCGCGTGTTATCAGTTCGACACAAACGTGGCCATGCGTTAAGAATGCCGACTCTTTTTTGTTTATTGATATGAATGCGCATACGGAGACAATGGCACTGCGACGAACGCCCTTTACACTTCACTGCGCGGTAACGTCGACGGCGTGCGCTGAGTGCAAGCGGCTCTGCATTTATTTAGTTCGCTCAGCAGTACATCGCTGTTGTTGTTATGTGGGGTTTAACGTCCCAAAAACCAGCTCTGATTATGAGAGACGCCGTAGTGGGGGGCTCTGCAAATTTCGACCACCTGGGGTTCTTTAACGTGCACTGACATCGCACAGCACACGGGCCTCAACATTTCGCCTCCATCGAAATGCAGCCGCCGCAGCCGGGGTTCGATCCCGCGACGCTCGGATCAGCAGCCGAGTACCATAGCCACTAGGCCACCGTGGCGGGGCAGCAGTACATCGCTGCTCACGTCAAGTGCGAGCGAAGTTGCTAAAGCTATGAAAGGCTCCCAAGCTGAAAAAAAATTAAAATAAACACCGGCCGCAGAAGTATGATGAAGCTTAGGTGGGCACTAATAATACTCACATATATAATTGTAGAAGGACGTAAGCGTTACGCTAATCTGCACGAGCGGTCAAAATCTCGTCAAGGGTGTCGCTCACAGAGTGCCACACATCTCGAGTGCAGCTTTCGGTGAAGTCGTATTTCTACGGAGTCATTTTTCTGCGCCGTAATATTTCTTGAGGTGCAGTCATATGTCTATCTTGATATCGATAGGTATTGCGTGTCTTACCGAGGCTCAGATGTAGGTTGGGAAAGCTTTGCATAAAGAAGAGGAGGATGACGCATCCCAGGACGACGCCAGTCTTCACCAGTAGACCTGGGTTACGGATCTTGTACTGAAATGAAGAAAAATACGAGTCCTGTTTTTTTTTCTTTATCATGTTCCAATCGTTCGCGGTGCACCCACAGCGAAAATCAAGGCAGTTTTATTTGGAACATTTAGGTACGCTTGCTGCTTCTGTACAAAGTCACCGCTACTTTGTAGGGAGGAAAGGAAGAAAGCATAATAAATAAATAAATAAATAAATAAATAAATAAATAAATAAATAAATAAATAAATAAATAAATAAATAAATACGGATACGCGCTTGCCTTCGACCCACACACACACACACGCCCTCAGTCCACTGCTACATGATGATGATAGTGAAAATGGCAGTGCTACATGACACTGATAGTGGACTTGACACCCTTGCCATGGCTCGGCTGTTTAGCCATCCAACTCGGTAAAGAGGCTTCATATTTTTTAATGAGAGCGGAGTGGGATTTGGAGAGTATTGGGCCATGCAGGTTTTTCACCACTCCCTCCATCGTCGTAGTCAGTGTCCGCTTTCCTTCTTTCTCTGTGCACCCATTGCTCATCCATCTATGTTGAGTAGCAGGTAGGAACATTGATTTAGGGATATGCCTTTCAGCTTTTCTCTGGACAACAAATGCCTACCTCCCCCCAGCCACGCGGATGCGCTTGACAATCAACGGTCGACAGCACTGACTGGGCCAGAACGCGTGATATAGCGTTTAAACAACAACCCCCCTTCATGCATTCACTCACAGTAAAAATGGTTAAAAAAAAAAAACTCGTCTTTGTCGTTTAACACATTGCGCAATGTCCCGCAACGATTGAAATGTACAGGAAAACAGGCGGGAATACAGGTGGTCGTTTTTTTCCGCTACGAATAAGCTGTCACAACTTTAGCGGAAAACTACATCACTCGGAGCCCAATATTCCTAGTAACCATTAACATCTGAACCGGTTTGCTGACTGCATACGTCAACTTGCTTAGAGGATCCCTCGGTCTATCATGTGGACAGACAGGCGGGATGCCTTAGTGAGCTATAGTAAACAGCAATGCTATATTGTTTCAGCCTGCAGTGGTCACTTATTGTTTTATATTATATTTCCGTTTATCTCACGGTGCTTACTAGCGGACGAAAAAAAAAAAGAAAGTGATTTCTTGCCGCATTAAGACGTAAGTATTGTACCTGCCACGGCTCATTATAGAGGTCAACGTCTTGCGCGACATATAGAGGACGTGGGTTCGGTTCCCCATTCCTGTAGCCACACCTTGATAAGGGTGAAATGCTAGGACACTAAATTACATGAGCGCAACAGACGAAAGAAGTGGGCGCGTAAGTGCCGCGCATTTCATAGAAGAAGAGCACGCGCACATGTTTCATGATGGCGATAGTTTTCTGCTCGCACGTTAGAGACTAACTCCTAGTTAGAAACTAACATTACAGACAACGTTAGAGACTAACGTTAGAGACTAAAGAGCGTCACTCTTAAAACAACGGCAAAAAGCAGGAAGAAAAGGAAATAAAAGCCAAAATTAGGCAGGATAAAAAAAAACAAACAAGCAAAGAAAGGTAACTGAAAAATCCTAAGCAGTCTTTGGGTAGTTACAGTGTTAAAATAATAAAAATAAACAAAAAGAAAGAAATCCCCATGCCTGCACAGAGGACGCAGCAAAGCGACAGCGTAAGCTAGATTTTGTTGCGTGCTCTCTCATTATTTGCTTTATATCTTACTTTATTCTGCTTCTGCAATTAACGCTTTGAAATATTCGCTATCTATGTTCGAAAAAAAAAAGAATATTCGTGTTTATACGAATAACGGCTACATTCGATCAGAATATCGAAACGGGTAGGAGCCCCGCCACGGTGGTCTAGTGGCTAAGGTACTCTGCTGCTGATCTGAGGGTCGCGGGATCAAATCCCGGCAGCGGCGGCTGCATTTCGATGGAGGCGAAATGTTGAGGCCCGTGTGCTGTGCGATGTCAGTGCACGTTAAAGAACCCCAGGTGGTCCAAATTTTCGGAGCCCTCCACTACGGCGTCTCTCATAATCAGAGCTGGTTTTGGGACGTTAAACCCCACACAACAACAACAGAAACGGGTAGGACAATATTCGATTGGGTATTCGGAACTTTCGCACATTCACACCCCGTCTATTGAATAACGTCGTTTTCGTTATATGGTGCTAAAGGAAGAATAGATACAAATGCAGTCGTCTTTCTTCTAGGGCTCTCTGCCGTGTGAATTTTCCTGCAGTCTACGTCAGACAGCCTCATTTGTATACAAAGACGCAGCCGGACTAAGTCGTAAACAAAGGACCGCTGCAAGCAAGCGCTTAGCGATGCTTACGGTTGCATTAAAATAACGAAAGAAACGCGGCGCGCAGAGAGACGAGCGTATATACAGATTTTGCTTTTTTTTTTACCCTCTCGTTATGGACTTGTTAACGAACTCGAACTTTCCGACATTTTCTCGAGGGAAGCCTTTCGGAAGGTCGTTCCAAGACATTCCGAAAAGCTTACGTCAAGGAACTATAATCTTTTCTTTCGACAGAGTTAGTGTCAGCGGAGTTTCTCTTGTATCAGAGCTAATTATTCCAACTGTAATCGCGTGTGTCACGCTATGCAAGTGATGCTTATTTTTCCTGTACGCCAGCGCTCGTCGCATGCATCTTGACATTCGAAATGTCGTTTGTTGATAGCAGGACGTTGTTGGAAGCAAGCGCTAGTGCCGACAGGCGTGCAGCGCCGCGATCGAAGAAATAGCGAACAAATACTGCGATTTGACAATTTCGCCTTCTTTTCGTTCATTTGGAAAGTTAATATGTTTTAAGGAAATAAACTCATCTGTCAAGAGAGAGAGAAACAGGGGACACGACAAAGGCGGGCACTCTTCTCAACCACGTGCTTATTTTTGTTTGCATGCCCAGGATAAAGCCTCCAGGGTCACAGCCACAATTTCAACGAAGGTATAGGGGGTGGTGGTGAATAGTTGAGCCGTCCTGCCTCTGGCTAGGCCAATGAAAAGCTCGGACTCAAACTCTGGTCAAGCGGATAGAAAAAAAAATCTACACTGTGGAACGGAGCTAAGGGAAGAAGAAGGACAGTAGAGATACAGAGCACACCGTCACTGCCTGTGACTATTGCCTCGTATCTCTCTCAAGGAGAGTCATTGCCCCGTATATGCTTCTGTTGGATAGCCGCGTTTTGCAGTTACGAACTGCAGAACGTGCTATATTATATATTGAACAAACTCATCACAACAAATTTTAGTGCTTTCAACAATAACACAACAACAATTCAACCACTACTTGCTCAATAGCTTTTATTGCGATAGCAATTATATCGACAGTCTCGACGGGTTTTCGCCATCGCCGTCGCGCCCCGTATAAAGTCCAAATTTGTACGCCCCCGCGCATCGTATACGTTCTACTGAGACGCGGGTATAAGCACGCGAGTGGGGCGACGAACACGGCTGAAGCAGATATCAAATGAGCCCGGCCCATCTCCGTCGCTCGGAGGGCGCATGCGATGTCACCCCGATCGGAACGCCTGCTGTCGAAGCGGAAACACCCCGCCCGTCTTTACGAGCGTGAAAAGACGCGAGGGGTGTCTCTCTCGAGCAGCAACTGTGGACTTCGCGCGGTCGCCATTGCTGGCGAGCGTGCTATCTCGGCAGCCATCAGCGAGCGGCTCGTAAACCCTTCTACGTGCTGCGCTCTCAACGCGAAGACACTGCGAAAAGTGTCCCTGGAGCAGCCGTATTATCTTATAATTCTCTTACACCAGCGTTTTGTAGAATTACGTGAGATCGTATCCAAAAGAGTTAGCTGCCAGTCTCACTCATATAACATTACAATTTCTTGCTATCGCATTCACAGCTTCGCCCTTCCGGTGAAACTGTGATTTTTTTCAATAATATTTCCATGGCCAATCCTCAGGAAACGCCAATATCAAATTCAATGACATCTGAACGTACAGACAGTGGCTCCTTAATTCAATTCTCAACCTTGATCAACAGCATTTCAGCAGTTTCTCAATGACTTTTTTGGAAGGGGGCTTTTCACGGACAGCCACGTCTTGCACTTATGAACTGCTAAACGTGAGATCTTTGCCATCACTAACTCTAGTGCCACTTGCTCACGATGGCGGCTATGCCGCACTTCCTCGAAGTCACACATTATGTGGACACCACGAATGTGCCTGCATGAACACGCCGTCATCGGGGTGAGCGAACGCGAGTGACGGCTCCAAGAGACGGAACAAGTCTCTGTCTTTGTCCGAGGGCACCGTACGTGGCGTCCTGCCAAGGACGTCGAAACGAGCTGTCCTGTCTGCCGTGCTCCAATGAAGCAATCGTGCTTGCCCACGAAACAAGAAAGCTAAGTATCAAAGGCCAGCGACAAACGCACGGACAAGCATGGCGCATGTCGATTCACAAGCAGTGGTGCTATACAGCTTCAGTCGTTGAACGCGGTGCCAAAAGATGTAGTTGCCATTTAGTCGCGACGCAAAAGTGTTCAGTAAGTACGTTAGAACGAAACAATAACCTTGGTAGTAGAGCCGCTTCGCAAAATTAAGTACCCGCATTGAGTGGAACTGCTTTACCGCTGAGTTTACCGCTTGGTTTACGTCAGGACTTGCCACTGGTTTACCGCTGTTCCTCGTCTTCGTCGATGAAGCCATAGCCAGTGGTTGACAAACATATGGCATCCTGAAACACCACTCCTATAAGATACCAGAGCCATGGCTGGGAATGCAAGACGCCCAAACCAAGTGATGAGAGTCAGTCACGGGTGTAGAGGCGCCGCTTCTATTGAGCTGGGTTCAAATCCGCACAGGCACGGATACCATTTTTTTCTCTCTCTCTCCTCAACCCTGTTTCTGTGCGCTTTCAACGTTCTCATAGTCATATCGCGATTTTGGCGAGTAAACGTGGATAAATGCTCTCTCCACGAACCACATCATCGGCAGCCATCAGAATATTGGACTTTTCGTGGCGGCGAAGGAACGGAATGATTCGTCACATCGGCTCGACCAAGCTGCGTCTACAGCGTGGGAGTCGCGGCGCCTCTGTGACCGAGTAATACATCACATGTGCCTTAATTCAACCCGACAACGTAGACGTGTGGCACAAGCATGCTGCCAGACATGAACAAGACGGCAACGAAAAACACCACCTTGATTTTTGTTCGACTAGAAACAGCTCAAGTATAGACCAACGAAAGCATTAATCTGCTTCTCGATCCACGTTCTCGATCAAACCTTGTGTCCCAATCCCTATTCCTTCTTGGCAGTCTGCGAGGGAAAAGATGACATAGTTGTGCCGAAAACGTCGTTGTTAAAGGGACCCTGTAACAATTTTTTTTTTGAACATGGAAAATGGTGCTGAACAGTCGTAAACTTCCTGTTAACATGTGAGCCAAGTGTTGTTGGCAGTGCACGAACCACTGAACTTGGAATTTGGTTTCAAATACAGCTGGAAACCGCCTGTTCTTTCGACAATTACGCCACAAGAGGTGCCCACTGTAGGCACCTCATCAGTGCTTGGACAAAGCCACCTGTCATTACTCTAGTGTCGTTGCATGCCATGTTATATTAATCCTAGATGGCGCCTCTAACACTAACGCAATAGCACCCACTAACAGAGGACGTCATTAAGTGGTTCCACACGCGTATATATATTGGGTTAGTAAACAGTGCCGGGAACTTCGTCGCCGGCTTAGCCCAGGACGTCACATCAGTCACTTCGTTACTCTCGACAATTACAGTAGTGAACTCGCTTGTCTTCGTAAAAGTTTCATACTGTGGAAAAAAAAAAATCAGAATGCCAGAGAATTTCAGGTTCCTCAGGTCACTTCAGCTTACTTAGAAAGCGTTAAGAACGCAGCAGATGATGTCCCGAGTCTCATCGGACATGAATTTGCCCCCTCTTCATGACACAGGAATAGCACCTCAAGTCCTCGTGCACATCGAGCCTGATATTCGACTATGCGACTTGGAGCTCTCTCGAAATGGCCCACATTGACCTCCTTGGGTCGTCACTCACGATGACTTGCCAGAGAAAATCTGTGGTTCTGACGATGTCCGACCGCTGACTGTGCTTTTTTTTCCCCTTTCCGCCACAGGTGTCACGTCGCCACCAGAACACGTGGAGTTTTGTCCGCACCTTGTAAACGAAAGATTTCGCTACGTTCAGAAAGGTGGCGATTTCCAAGTCGCTGTGGTGCGCGGACTGGGCGACGAGGACTGCGTGGCGTTTTATTTTCTGCATCAACCTGTATGCTTCCAACTTTGAACAGATAGTGCGGTGTGGATGATAAGGGTCAACAAACAAGAAGTCGCACGCCTATGTCGATCTGATTACCTTGCTGGTGTCTATGGCGATTCAAGGAATAGTGTCCTTAAATACCTCGCATACCCGGCAGATACGTATATCTTTTTCATTTGTTTGACTCAAAATGAATAGTTGGAGCATTCATGACGATGCCTCGGCGATCATGAAATCAGCCAATGCTAGTCGGTGTGCTCTTATAGTGACGTAATTTGTCGAAAGAAGAGCAGGAGGTTTCCAGCTGTATACTCCAAGGCAAATGGCAGGATCCCTGGAGCGCCGAGTGCAACAACATTCCACTCACATGTTCACAGGAGCCTGCCCGACTGATTGGCGCCCACCCTAAGCGAACAGCCCATACACGCGTCTCGATATTCCACGCCACCTACAACAATAGCAACGCGACCACCGTGACCCTGACCCCTATCGCCCGCGGGGACAGGTTACTCGCGATTACAATGCGCAACGTCAACAACGCGTGACGTTGTATTCCCCTGAGTGTCGGACGCATGTGGACGCATGCACGCAAACAACGCCTCAGACTCGCCGCTACAACGGACACATGCAACGACAACATAGTGCCTAGAATACGCTGTAGTGAAGGGGAGACCGTCGAAGCAAACGAGCCAGCCCAGCTGGAGGCTAGAAGGGACCGCATGGTCACATGAAAAAGAACCAGGAAACAGGCTGTGACGTGGAGGCTCCGCCAGACCGACATGTACGTCTCAACATGCACCCAAATTCATGGCCCCGCCGCCGACTTCAGCCCGGATATTTTGCACGACTGTGTAAGTCATGTAACAACAGAGCGAACCTGTCCCGCCTTCTGTGGGCGTGACCCCAGGCAGAACACTGCGAGGGCCGCCAAATAGGCTAATGGGCGGTCAAGGGTTCTCGGCTGTCTCCTAGGCGACGGGGGAAGGGGTCGCTGGGCCACCTCTAAAGATGGGAAAAATAAGGTTGTAAGGATCGCTCTCTGCTCCTACGGTACAGAGCTCTTAGAAGCACTGGGGGGTAGGAGGGGGTTACTGAATGAGCTGATATGCCGCGCGTATAGACTGCAAGCCGCCAATGCTGAGGCGTTCTCTGTGACCACGCTGCCTCTAGCCGCGCGAAAGAGCTCCCACAAAACAACGTGCGACTTCCTCGAGCACTCGCTAGCCTGCTGCTCTACGTGATCCAACGGTGCCGGTCTGCAGTGCGAGGTGACAAATCCTCTGGAGGAAGTCACTCCGCAGCGAACTGCGTGCTTGATTGTGATGTGGTCGCCTCAATGTACGTGTGTAAGCAGTGCACATCTTTTCTTTCTGTTCATCTGTCTCCCTGTCCTTCACTACTCCGTTTCCGTTTATGCGTCAGCACTTTCTCCTCCCCTCCTATGTGTATTCCCTGATCCGAATAATAATAATAATAATAATAATAATAATAATAGCAGCTACTTCAGGCACTCTTACCTACTCTGGTAAAGAAGTGATCTCAGTGCTTGTCAATGTCTACCCATATAGATCCTTGGTTGGTTATAAGGAAATAAAGTAATAGCTTGAAGCAAACGTTGGCCAACGTAGGAAACTTAGCGACTAGTAGAGATAAAAACGAAAGAAGTCCAACACTGAGGAGGGAGGATGGGGGTGGTAAAGAGGGGCAGACGAAATTACCAAGGGAGGGGGCGCTTCCTTTCCTATCCTGTGACCACCTGTGGCGTCGCTCCTGACTGCCGATCAGGCCATAAGGGTTAACGTCGCACACACTGGACCCTTCGCGCTTGAGCGAACTCAGCATATTTCATTTCGGAATGACGCCGTCTCGAGTCTCCGTCGTCGCACCGTGTGAAAGTGGAATGCAACGCTAGCCACACAATCTCCCTCCGTTCAAACAAACAACAATAGTCGCTTTGAAGCAGAGTGGCCTGGGGTGATGCCCCTTTCGGAGTGGCTGCTGCAGCGGCAACTTTGACGGCGAACGAAGCTAGTGCGTGCACTTGCTTATGTTTGCGGGCCGTTGAACCCGAACAGCAACGCAGCGGCGGCGACGACGTACAGAGGCGGCGTTGCGTGCGACTGGATCCGCGCGGCCGCGACCCGATGTTGTTTGCGCGCGTGTTTTTGTTTGTGCGCGGGAAGGCGGGAGAGGGTGGGCGGTGATCACGTTGCGCCCGCCGCTGCTCTCACGAAGATTAGGAAAAAAGAGCGCGGCGAGCAGGCTCGCCTGTGACGCTGTATAACGACGGTGATACCGCATGCAGCCACTCGAGGTTCGTTGAAGAGGGGCACCTCGATGGCGACACGCTTAGCATGTGGGATCGGTCCATTCGGGATTTACTCGTATTACCCCGCTAGCGATTTCTTCCTGCCGCGAAGCATATTTTATTTTTTATTTTTTTTTGTATGAATTCAGAACCAATCTGGACATTTGGATGACGATACGCCCCAAGAGCGGATGGAACACCCGCGGCAAGTCCGACAAAACGTTGAAATTCACTTGAGTTATTTTCGAGGTTTTTACGTCCCCAAACCACGATATGATTATTAGAGACGCCGTAGTGGAAGGCTCCAGAAATTTCGGCCAGCGGGGGTTCTTTAACGTGCACTGACATCGCGCAGTAGAGGTCTCAACATATCGCATTTCGCAGTTTTTCATTGTGAACAAGGCTCCCGTAGCGGGGTCGAAACGTCTTGTGTTTATTCTTAACGATTGGTCGGCGCTCGATTTTTCTGCCATTCCGCATCCATTGAAATGCAGCAGCTGCGGCCGGGATTCGGTCCCGCGACCTCAGTCAGGATCAGCGACCGAGTGCCGTAGGCACTATAGACCAATGCGGCGGGGTTAAATTCACTTCCTAAGTTGCAGCGCCATAAGAGAATAACAAAAACTTGCGTCATTGCCTTCATCATGGAGTGGGAGAGAGAGAGAAAGGGAAGTAATTAAGAAATGCAGGCTCACAAAGCGCGATATCAGAAAGCTCACGTAACGTCTCACATGTCGCGCCTCATGGACTTCTACGCAGTATGCCGAGTGGAGGTGGATAACAACGGCACCCATAATTGCGAGAGAGATACTTGCAGAGTATTCCCTGAAGCGCATTCATCCAAGCCTCTGCAATCAAAATCCCAAAGGGGAACCCAGCAACGCTGATTAGGAAATCTCAAGCGTTCAAGAAATTACGAGAGCGCCCGAGCTAAGCGCGCACTCGTGAGCGCCAATTGTTGCCAGGCCATCCAAGAAATTATTGCCCCCATCCCCCTCTTTTCTTCTTTCACCCTCTGCCTCCTCTCCCTGTTTGCTTCACGTCATCCCGGTCACGCTTATTTCCTCTTCCACGCCCTGCGCTCCCGCTTCTTCGAAGTCGCTGTCGCAGGTACTGCCTTGCGCACGCTGCATCGCGCGCACTGCAGTGTGACGACGGAGATTTCGGTCACGTGAGCGGCGTTACCGCGGGTTTCCGGACTACCAAGCACGTACCACGGTCTTTTCGTCCGGATACGCGGCCGTTCTATTCTTTGAGCGTCTCGCCGCTATTTCCTCGTCCCGCGCAGCTGGAACAGCGCGCTGCACTGCCCAGAATAACTTAGCCGCGCGGCAGACAGCCCGAGCCACGCTACCCCGTTCGCAGACTTGGCGCGAGGAAGGCGAAAGAGCGAACAAAGAGCAAGAGGCGGCCGTCGTGCGGCGCGAGTGTGCGTCGCCCCCTGGTAAGGGAATGGCGCAACGATGGCCCGCTATCAATGAGACGGCGCCGCCGAGAAGTGCCGTTTCCTGTGGACGCTGTTCAACGCGTGCTCTATAACTGGTGCAGGGCCGTAAGTCGAAGCATATTTACATGACCAAGATATAGCCAGAAGATATAGTCAGGTGGTCGATAGTGGTTTGATGTGAGGAAAGACGGCCGTTCCGGAAGCCGGTGAGGAGGGATTGTGGAAAGGAGGGAGAATTCGGAGTGCAGGATAACTGTGTCTCAATTGAGGATACCCTAACTGAAACTCTGGCGGGGGAAAGGGTAATAACTGAGAATGAAAAAAGAAAGGCCAGTTCTTTTAGACAGGTCATTACCCAAGTACACCCCCAAGAGCAAGGTCGGGGAACCTCTTTTCTCATTAGAACAACACGTGGGTGCCATGTAGCACTGGGAATCGAACCCAGTGCCTCCTGCTTTGAATGTGGACGCTCTAAGCACTCGTCCACCGCTGCTGTAGTCAGGTGGTATGCGGTGGAGGGGGACGACAGGGAAAGGGAATCGCTTCCCACGTTCCAAGCCACTGGTTACGAGGATCCCGGCAGCGACCTTTCGCCCGCAGCATAAAGCCGCTGACCTGGCCAGTTAGAGTCGGGTTAACGTCATTGACCTATGGGAAAGTTCAAATAGAATCAGGACGAAAAGACACGGGATACCCTGAAGAGTTCCAAGCAAAAATGTACGCAGAACCCAAACTCACATTCTTTTGCAATAGGTTAAGAGAGAGTGAAATGAATCTGCGCAAAGGACGGGCTATGTCAGGGGCGTCAAACTCGTTACATTTAGAGGCCCGCAGTCGTGAGATTCAGCACCGCAGGAGCCAGGACAGTTAAAAGAAAGCGGGCGTGTAGAAAGGGGATGCGTTTGAACAAAATGTCAACGAACGTCGCCACTTGAAATAAGGGCTTTCCCATATCGCTATATGGGTCATTACTGAAGAGAATCTGGCACAGGAATCGAAAAACACACCGATACATATCCCCAGAATGAGTATGATCGGGACGCCGATTCTGGAATATGGAGTTTATGTTGCAAGGTTATGTCTCACAACAAGGTGAACGCATGGGACTGGGCCGCCAGCGACAGGATCGCGGGCTGCGTGCTATAGACCCCTGGGCTATATATTCAAGAACTACATATACAGTTACACACTCAGCCTAAACCGCCTTTCTGGTTGAAGTTATAGCGCTAATTATTTGCGTGAGCAGCTAAGTGCTAGCTGCGAATGAATGTTATTTTGGATGATGTTTGTTATAAGTGAGCGGTACGTGCAGCTGAAGCAATCTTCACTGAGTGCAAGCGAAAAGGAACACTTGCAAAGATTGCAGCCACCGAAAACAGGAAAGGAAGACGAGCAAAGAGCAGCAGCAGCAGCAGCAGCAGTAGTAGTAGTGGTGGTAGCAGTAGTAGTAGTAGTAGTAGTAGTAGTAGTAGTAGTAGTAGTAGTAGTAGTAGTAGTAGTAGTATTAAAAGGAGGAGCAGGATGTGGTGGAGGACGTTCCAGCTACTCGAGTGTGTAGCTTTGGACAGGAACGTCGATAGTTTTCCTATCCTATAGAGCATCGTCTTAATTCAGTGAGCGTAAATCTGTCGCGGAGTTACATGTAGCACACCGAGGTTACTTATATACTCCACTACTCGACTATACCTATGCCGGCTGCTGTGCCAGACTAAACAGCTTCATTACGGCATGTTCAGACATCTCATGAATAAGTTTAAATATGCGCAGCGTAATGAATCCATCAACCGCTCCCACAAAATAATCATTTGAACGTTATCAGCCTAATGACGACAAAGACCAACTCTATTCTGGAGTCCTGGAACTCACTTTTCTCTCTCTCTCTCTATCTCTTTCGCGACCTTCGCCTGAAGCTCAGACAACGCGAATCCCTTCTTATTAGATCGCGCATTGGTCCACACGGCGGCGAAATACATCAGGGACTGTCTGTCCCATTTCTGCGTCAACCCGAGAGAAATTGGATCAAAAGAGAGGAGGCGTTCCCGGTACAACAGAAACAGCATCGAAACAAGTTCACGAATGAAGAAGATAAAATAGCGAAAGCGTATGGGTACAAACGCAGCGCTCACAGATGGAAGCCTCAACAATTTAGGGCTAACTAATGTGCACCGTATACTTCCCACCGTCCACAGTATGTGGTACGTAGCAGTGTGTTTAGGCGGTAAAGGGCAAGAGAGAGCCCGCTTTTCCCTTTCTGCGGTAGAGCTCCTTGGCTATGCTGCGAACATCGCTGCGCACAGACCAAGCCCGACTCTGACAGCTCCGCTGTAAGAAAAACAACACCGAAGAACCCCAGAACAAAAATGCCGAGACGTCGATGATCGTGGTTCGGTTAGGAAAGGACGCTAATTTCTGCAGCCCATGTAGGGAGCACGGCTAAGCATCCGTGGAGGTGAGGGGAAAGGGAGTGAGAGAGATATGAGAGAAAGGCCGTAGTGGAGGGCTCCGGAAATTTAGACCACCTGGGGTTCTTTAACGTGCACTGACAACGCACAGTACACGGGCCTCTGGCATTTTCGCCTCCATCGAAAATGCGACCGCCGCGGCCGGGATGGAACCCGCGTTTTTTGGGTGGCAGCCGAGTACCGTAACCACTACACCACCGCGGCGGTGTCGACACGCATGAAGGACGTGCTCACAAAGAGCTTTCGATCTCTGGGAAGGGTAATTGATGTGCCTGAAGAAGGAAGCTGGTTCGGTGGTAGCTCGACTACGCGTGCGCCCACCGCGTTCAATGTTAATGGACAGAACATGTGCTGTAGTGTAACACCAACAGCAGTTGCAGGTACGATCTCCCGATGCTTGGCACCTTTGCACCTGCTCCACGCGAGAGCGCAGGCGCCCTGTCGTAGCGCGTCAGGCCACGAGAAATTCTCAGAATAACGGAAAGTTGACGCGATACAAAAACACGTTACCTTTGTCATATATGACAATGCAGTGGTTCGTTCTTTTAAGAAGTCGAAAAGGAAATGGAGACGCGCAGCGCAAAGCGACATAAATAGAATTAGAAAGAAAGAAAGAAAGAAAGAAAGAAAGAAAGAAAGAAAGAAAGAAAGAAAGAAAGAAAGAAAGAAAGAAAGAAAGAAAGAAAGAAAGAAAACCATGACAGAGATTGCATGATGCTACTTTCTGTGCTGCATGATGAGGATTACAAAGGCAGTTGGACATTAACAGCATGATAATTAGATTGCACTCAATAATGGCCAAAATAGCAAAACAACGTTAGATAACACTTCCACTAATAAACACTCGGCACGTGTGTCAGTGAAGGCTTAGTGACCATTATTATTGCCAATTTCTGATGTAATATCACGGTGTCAGAACACACCACGCCAAACGAAGGCTGCCTCGGAGTAACACAAGCCGAAATTGAAGGTAACATTGTTCTTACTAAAGGCGCAGGAAGCCATTAATCGTAGGATCTATGCTTTGGACACAACATGTTATCATTTGGCTACTTCGAATAGCTCAGCTTAATGAATAGGATTATGCTATCTGTTACAAATGATGTAACAACAATCTTATTATTCATAATCAGATGGTGCGCGCAATCGCCTAGTTGTATTTCGTGTATTTCCTCACGAGTGCGACAGTATCCCACGTTTTTCATACGTGCATACCCGTATGTAAGCAATGCGAAAAACGTTCGACTGTGAATGTCTGATCCTCATTTCGACATCACGACTGCGAGAAGGAGTAGGTTGAGAGAGTTCGTATACACGTCAAAGTTCAAGAGTCAAATAAGAAACGCGTCAGCGTTTTCGGACTCCTATTCACAAACCTACCACCTTATCGTGACCTCATGTTATTCTGGTGCTTCATAAACAGGTTACTCCAGTATCTACAAAACGACTTCTAATTGCCTTCTGCCTCGCTTGAAACAAGAGATAAGGATAATTAAAGTGGGTTGTTAGAACAATCTGTTCCTAAGTTTCTCCATTTATTTATATTTTTTTTTCAGACCAGATACACCCCGTGTGCAATATCTAGTTTAGAACGCCTCCTAACGACCGCGAACTTAAATATGTGAATAAAGGCCGACATTGGTTGGTTCACTCTGACCTTTATTCTCCCCGAAACGCACATTCGTGATTCTTTTTGCTTGCGTGACGACGACGTCTTTGATAAAATGGTCCTTGTATATGTTATGGCCTGCAAATATTGCTAGTGTAATCACATCTCCGCGATCGCAAACTTCAAATTCGAACTTTACTTATCTCATTCAGCTCCGCACGTCTCCAGTGAGAGAGACAACAGAGAAAACAAAAATCTTGCATCCACAGTGAAAGGTGACGGATTATTAATAGATGTTGAATTATCAAAGTATCGTGCGGTAAGGGTAGCGAAAGAAGTCCACAACGGGGCCCGAACAAAGGTCGTCGTCATTGTAGGTGGCTGTGCCTGAATTAAAAGATCGCTAAAGCGAGACGGTAAGTTAGCTTTGGCTGACAAGTTATCATACGTGAGCTCTACAGTCGTTAATTTTACCAGCGTAGGTTTGTTATTAGGAGAGAAAACGAAAGGTAAATGCTTCATATTTGAATTCTGTGCCGTACTTTCAGCACTTGAATTTTAATATGACGTCACGGATTTTAACCTTCTCTTTTGTAGCCAGTCTCAGAAGCAAACAAAGGCGACGTCTTGCAACGTTTTCAAAATTGCATCGCGCGTCATTTTGGCGTAATTTCAATGAAGAATTAGACTTTATATGTTCCACTCTGTTCAACAAACAGGAGAAAACATATCAGTTTATGCATTTATAATATTATTTTTCCAGTTATCGCTATATTTTGCTTGTACGGAAAGTTTGAAGTGCGAACTATTTGCAGCCATGCGGAGGAACGGTGGCTGGCTACTGTGAGAGTATAGGAAAGGAGGAGAAGAGGGTATGGCGGGCTTCTCTGGTAACTTGCTTTGTATGCGACTACAGCACTAGCTAGTGTGGGTTAAGTAATGGTTGGCATGGGATAGTGGCGGCTAACTAGCGTTGGCTAGCGAGTGCTAATTTGGGCTAGAGCGGGTAATGCTGACTGGCACTGAATTATGGTGGCTAGACCCTGTAGCCACCATAGCTCAATGCTGCCAATAAGCTCTTTACCTTGTGCTTGTCAGTGCTGGATAACTGTTCGGTAGCACTTTGTAACGCTAGCCAACTGTCAGGTAAATTTCGCTATAACTGACTCAGCTAGCACTGCCTAATGTTGGTTAACTGTAGGCTAGTGTATGTTAAGTGTGCCTAGTAGTGACCAACGCTGGCTAACAAATTTTAGCTAGCTTAGTTGCTGCCAGTACCAAAGGACACAAAGTTTCAAAAATGTATTTTTTTAAAAAAGCCAGACACAACATACGTGCAATCTCGCGTTCAACATTTCTCACACAAATCACTTAAGTTTAAATATGCTTCACTGACTCGAGGCCGTCACCTAGGCTGGGGTGCTTGTGGCCCTACCCCGACCAAATCGCCGGACCTATATTTTACTATTATTCTCTCTCTCTCTCTCTCTCTCTCTCTCTCTCTCTCTCTCATTCATTAGTTCCCTGTCCTGAAACATCCAAGGATCTTCTTTTTTTGCTTTTTTTTTCTCTTGCGTGACGACATCAGCTTTGGGAAAATGGTCATTCAGTGAATCAAAGCTCGTACTGCTAGAGTAATCCCATCGTCGCTATTGCAAGCTTTAAATATGAATTTTATTCATCTATCCTCGAACGGCGTGAAAGCCAACCTGATTCAGCTCCGCTGCGCGTTTCCAGAATGAGACAATGAAAAAAAAAATAACACTACACCAAACGTAAAAGGTAACGTATTGTTAATAGCTAGAAAACTATGAATGCAGCGTGCGGTAACGGCTGCGAAAAACGTTCGCTGTTGTGCCTGAACAATCGTCGTCTTCATCGTACGCGGGTAGCGTCTGTACCGATTCAAACAGCAAAAGCCGGAACAATAAGCCAGTTCTGACGCATAACTTCTACGTAACCTCTGATGTCGCTAAATCTTCTAGCATGGGTCCGTTGTTAAAAAAAAGAAACAAACGAAGATCGAAGTTTAATTTTTTGAATCTCGCGCGGATAACATCAGCACCTCGATGCCGATGTGGTGTCACGAATTTTAGTAATTTCTTTTCGTATTTTGGCCGCATGGACCCAAAACTGTTCCTTTAAAGGGGCCCCGCCACACTTCCTCAAGATAGCCGGATAAGGGTGCCGATCAGCAGCTTAGGCTCGTGTGAACACGTCAGTCAAATATTATTGGGCTTCGCGATCCAGGGAATTTGTAATTTGGTTTCAAATATACCGCTGCCTACTCTTCTTCCAGCAAATGACGTCACTGAGGGCACCGACTACGCCGATTGATGCGGAAATAGCATTGGTTGGTATCATGATCGTGGCAACATCCTCCGCAATGCTTCATTTGTTCGCTTTGAGTTCAACATCGTGGGATGGCTGACACACATACACCTGCGATTTTCGCGGAACTGATGAAACTATTCAACCCGTGCTGTGTATTTGCAGTAATTATGACACCCCGCGCTACCAACTTCAAATGGTACTCGAGAGGCTGGACTTGAGGCCGTTTTGAGCAGCCAAGGTTCTTTGACCCTGGCCATATGCTTCGATGACTCAGAAGGCGACGAAAGCGTTACTGACGTACCTGAAATCGATAGGCCCCTGCCACGGCTTATAGACAATGTGCTTGTGCCAGTGTCCGTGTGATTGGTGCTCTTCTCTCCCTCTCTTCCTCTATTTTTTGTTCTATTTAACCCTTTTATCCCTTTCCCCAGCGCAGGGTAGCAAATCGGACGCGCGTTTGTTTAACCTCCCTGCCTTTCCTTACCTCTCTCTCTCTCTCTCTCTCTCTCTCTTGCGTTCAACATATAAAGACAATTGTGTGCATCTTTAAAAAGACCGCGAAAAGTCAAGCGGCCTAGCTTCAACAGCCGAGTGCCGCAGCCACTAGACCACCGTGGCGGCGCGAGTGGATTCCAAGAGAAGGCAAACGTGGCAGGTGCCGGCAGAAAAATTACGTGGGTGGGAGGCATCATGAAATCGGGGGGACTAGCGTGGCCGCAGTTCGTATAGGAGAGGTTTAATTGGCCAAATGTGGAAGATGCACTGTCCTCGCAGTGCACGTAGACATGATGATGATGATGATGATGATGATGATGGAGCGGTAACAACTCGTCAAATATGCTATCCTTGTTCCACTGATACCAAACACAATCGCAATACAAGAGGCACGCATTCGCTTATTGCCTCCTCTTAGCGAGCGTGCAGTACCAGCATGACTGAATCTTACCGGCTAACCGCTCTCTCAGTTTACTCTCCTAATCAGGAGCTGCCTAAATGCAGCTGGGAGGGCTGGGAGGTATTTTTTCTCTACCGTCGTGGCTTCAAACCCCCACAGCGCAGACGGGCGAACGGAATTCCAATAAGCGAGGAGCGTCGGAATTAACGAACGCGGCGAAATTAAGCGCGCGGTGCTTGTTTACGCGGCAGAAAAAAAAAAAAGGTACCGCTACAGAGACGAGGAGCCCACAATGCGCCACGTACGGCGGAAGCCCGAGCCGCTGCTAATTTATAGCTTGTCGTGCGAGGCAAGCAGCGAGGATGCACGGAAAAACGCACCTGTTCTCTCAAGGCATATACAGCGCGTGTGCTGCGGACGCATCCCCTACGTTTATGCACAGATCCCCTCTCCCATCATGCCTCCTCCCCCTCCTCTCTCAATTTCGACACCGTTGTTGTTCATCAGTTAACCCGTGTTTCCGAGAAAAAAAAAGGAAATCAAGGGTAATAAAGAACTGGCCAAGCGGCCATAAATTACAGTGTTTGCATCTCGGGTTACGAGTCGCGAAAGCACTCGGGCGCGCGCGCACTGACACACATGCACGCGCGCACACACGAACAGAAACCACAAGGGAACGCCCAGAGCACTTAGCGCAGAGCTCGACGGGCGAAATAAATGCGACGCATCGCTGCCACACGAAGCCACTGGCACTCTTATACGAGCTCATGATACAGTGTCGTACCTCTACCCCGGCCGGCCAAGACCTGAAAACACTGCTCGTGGCATTGCTTAGCCCGCGGGGTGGACGGCTGACGCGTCGCGTGTTTATGGGCAAGAAGAGTCTGGGCGCATGTACAAACAAGCAGAGCGAAAAAGACGAATAGTTTTCTTTTTCAATATCGTGCGGGACGCACGCACACACACACACACACACACACACACACACGCACACACACACACGCACGCACGCACACACACACACACACACACACACACACACACACACACACACACACACACACACACACACACACACACACACACACACACACACACAAGGTGGCAAAGAAAGCACACGCACGTCGATGTTCCTGCTCGCTCCACAGCAGGAACACCGACAAGTGCAGGACGGAGGCCTGTCACATGGACCCCTGTTAACCGTTATCTTGCGCCAGCTCGCTACGCTTTATGCAAAACGGCCTCATAATCTTATCATACCACCTTCACCGGCCCACACGGACATCTGTGCGAGCGGCTATAGACGTGCTCCGTTATCTAAGAGATACAGGATTACGCGACATATTGTGACCGGGCGACGCAGCGTATTGTGTGATGATGATAAATGCTGGGGTTTTACGTGCGATAAAATCGATACGATTATATGCCACGGCGTAGTTGGGGCGCCCAGATTAAATTTGACTACCTGGACTTCTTTGACGTGCACCTAAATCTAGGTACACGGGTGTTTCTTCCGTGTCGTCCCCATCGAAATGCGGCCTGGGTTCAATCCCGCGACCTAAAGCTAAACAAGCAAACATCCTAGCCGCTAACCTACGGCGGCTAGGATGTTTGCGTGAAAGTGGGCACACAGACACTCAAGCATGCTGACCATTCCTTCATTTTTCGCTCTACTTTCTTCTTCCCTTCTTCCTGCTGGCCGTACAAATAGCCAACCGAACGTATACTCTTGTCATCTTGTTGTTTTCGGCATATTTCTTTTACATTTATCTTTCTGTCTCATATGCTACGCTAATTGAATGCACCGCATACGACAGAGAGATAGAGAGATATAACATTTATTAAATTCAAGATATAGACCACAGCGCCCTTGGCGGGCCCATGATCTCGGTGTAGTCCAGTACCCGATAAGCCGCGGACATTCTGCGTGCTCTGCATGCTCGAGACCAGCTCGGGACCGAGCTGGTGCCGAGCTAAGTATCCACCAGTGCGTAAGACAGTTACTGCGGTCTTCCTTCTTCTTTCATTACACGACCTACCCGACATCGTTTCTTCAGTTTCGAGAATCAAGCAAGCTGAACGCCGCCTCTGTATGTAATAAAGTGGAATCACCGGCGTTGCCGTATACATTCGTAGAAGGTGGACCGTTCGCGGAATTTAGCTGGCGCCCAGAGCTGAACGACCCCGACGCCGTTCGCTCCAGCGTGACGCCGGCGAAACGCGTAGGAACGCGTGACTTCTTGTTCGCACGCGGCCGCCGCCTGCTGCAATAAACAGCGCGGGAGCTGCGCCGTTGTTGTTTCTTGTCCACCTCTTGCGACAATAACACGCGCAAAAGGGGTGCCTGCGCATCTTTACTACTGCCAAGAACGAGGCTATAAAAAAAGGGACGCCTCGCGCCATAGCACAATACCGTGTGATGGAACGAATGTACTACCTTGCAATGGGGAAGGGGTAAGAGGAGACAGAAGGGTCAGAGAAAAAAAAAATGAGAAATTGGGGTACGCTTAAGCTTCGTCTTTAATATTGGCAACGGGATAGAGTTATCGTGCCCCGTTCGAATCGCCTCCTCATTCGATCGCCATGCTCCTGAGTTACATAACTGCGTATAGGTGTCATGGCAACCCATCAGTACTAGCCGATGCGGAAGGCATCGCAATGCACCGCGACACCAGAACGCGGCACCTATAATCCGTCACAAGAGTTCGATGAGCGAGCGCACGCCGCGGCGCATTTTTCGCTAGCGCTGACGTATCAGCTCCTTATGTCGTCATCCGGGAGCAGTGAAAGCTTTGCACACTTATGCACACACGCCGCGTTTGCGCCTTCTTTATAAAGTGCTGCAATTGTTCGAATTCCATAGCAACGCAATTAAATTCCTCGTAACAAAAGTAACAGTTTCCTCGCAACAGAATTAAACTCTGCGCTATGTGTGTAGCTGTTAGTGAACTGCTAGTTCACGGTTGTTTTGACAAATTTTACATTGAGAAATTGAATTTTGTTCATGGACATACTTGCGCAATGGCGGATGGCTTGCGTGGTGTGCTTCAGGTTTCTACAGCAACAGCTCGAAACGATTTCTGCCGGACGCCTACGCCGATAGCTGTTTTTCTGCGACACGCGCTTTTTAACGCTATCATGTTAAAAGGAGAAATCAAAAAATACACGCGGAGTATCCCTAAAGAATAGGATCATGCAGCCTGCCAACAATATGTAGCATAAAGAATGTGTTCGGCAACCAGAGATACTCATTAACGTACTCCTTGCGTAGTTGGTGTGCGGCTGGTGGCCTCTAAACGACGCAGTGACAACTAAGCGCCTATAAAAGATGGAGGAAGCCTTCCCGCGTTAGCTGTCAGGAAGCAGAGGACAACCTCTGTATACTCAGAACCCACAGAGTCATGACTCTGCGCAGGAGTGGTCTGTATATCTACGTCGTGCCGTCCACGGTAGTCTAATGATGGCTCTCAGAAATCAGCGGGTTGACAAGAAGCCAGGGCAAGATGAAGAAACGCCGAGAGGAGGTTGGGCTAAGCGCAGTTTTCTATGACTTCGCGCGGGGTTGTGATTGATACCTTTCTTTTTTAAATGAGAGCCTACATATTGTCGCTTATTATAGTAACGGCTGCACCTTGTTCGCAGTAAATGTATCATAAAGGGAAGAAACCGCATATATGCATTATGCATTGCAAATTCTATGTGTTTCAGGAAAAGTAACGACGATTACACTACTTGGGTTTCTATTAAGCATACAGAACAAAAATTAACTTTAGTGTGGGATGTTGTCTGGGCCGTGAAAGGCCGAGATAAGATTCCTCGTTGGGGAAAATTATGGCGCTTGTTCATATTAAAGGCAAATAATACTGCAGAAGCCTGCAAGGCGAATTATTGCTCCCGACAGGAAGAGTAGTCATTTGTAAAACGAGGCCATTATAGCCTCGTAATGTCTTTGCTTTTTACAAATCGCAAGGACATTAGCCCTTGTGCTTTGGGTTGTCGATGGATTAGCCCAGTTGATGCGACCTGCTAAGCCTCTTCGTTGGCTCAGATGGTACAGAGACCGACTCACGAAAGCATTTGTCGAGGGTTCGAGCCCCGACTCAGAACAAGTTTTCCGTCTTCACAGAACGTTTCCATTGGAAAGAATCTATAATGGTAACCTACGGGCTACTAACGAGTTGATGGCGATCTCTTCTTTTCAATGGAAGGTCATCTTTATAAGTGAAGTGTATCTATTACGTACCAGTTCCTGCTCAGCTACCCACAACTGAAACTTCCCTTACGATATCAGAAATGTCCTGCATGTTAAGTTTTTCAGGCTCAAATAAGAATTTTCAAGCTACCAAAATGAGCACAGGAGAAATGATAAAAGTTAATATAGGCTGCAAATAGTTAACATCCTTTACCGTTTCGTTTTTTCGACAGTGAAGCTGTTATACCCGATCGTAAAACATTTGTCCATGATTAACAGAAAACTCGTCATATCAAATATGCGCCAGAGCCATCCTGTTCACATTTACATTTCGCGCAACGAGATCAGAACCCTTTAGCTGCAACATACTTTACGATTCCTTCGAGTCCTTTGTGATATCTCAAGAACGCTAGCTGGGTTGCAGCAGGAATCGAACCCAGACCGTCTGCGTGGCATGCATAGCTGTTCTACAAAAGAGCCATGCTAGCGGTTCACGCTGATTCGGGGAAACAAAAAAAAGCCCCCGTACGTAGTGAACAGCAACGTATATCCATGCGCACCATGGTATAGCATGGAGGAGGGAAAGGGTAGTGAGGCTCAGGAGGAAAAAAAGGGGGGCAGAGAGTAAAGCATAGCATGGCCTTGTATAGTATAGTATAGTATAGTATAGTATAGTCAAGAGTTCAATGGAAGCTATAGCAAGGGGGTGGGAAGGGAAATTGAGTGTGAGGAGGAGGGATGCGAGCGTGAGGAAGAGGGAATGAGGACGGGAGAGGGTAGGCCATGGCATACCTATGTATACTGTGGTACACCAAGGAGCATACCTATGTATATTGTGGTATACCAAGGAGATGCTGAAGGGAAGGAAGGATGCGAAGGAGGGAAAGGAGGAGAATAAAGCCACCAGCGTCGCTGTATAGTTAACAGTGGGGAAGGGAGGTGAGAATGAAGAGTAGTGGTATGAAAGTGAAAAAGAGGGTAGTGAGGAGGGAATAGGGTATAGCGCAGCATGCCCGTCTATAGTATGGTATCGTAAGGCGGTGCAAAACGGACGTGTGGATGAGAACGGGGAAAGGATGTGGGGGAGGCCACCAGCTCCGCTGTTCACGTGCGAGCTGTCCACAATTTTTTTACCAACGGTTTACACCGCGGTACCGGCATTCCTCATAGCAAGCAGAAAAGCGAGGTGCTATGCGTACATCAAAATCTCAGCTGTCGTGTCTGATGTTTGCGTAGCACCTTACTTTTCCTGCTGTAGGTTTGACCCATTTGACAGCGCCTCTCCGCATCGTTTGGTCTTCCTCTGTGGGTCGTCAAAAAAAAAAAAAAAATCGACGCTGTTTGTCCTTGTTGCAACCACGAACCAACTAGCCCAAGCCTCAACGCTAGGAGCCATAGCAACCCTAGCAATGTATACGGAACATGCCGGCGACTGCGAAAATGCACTTGTTATAATTGCATTAGTGTTGTTATAATGCACTAGTGTTGTTATAATTGCTATCGCATTAAAAATACTTAAAGGCTAGTGAAAAGCATACGCCTCATGCACTACAAAGGGAGAAAACTTGTTATTAGCGAACGCTTAGGTGTTTCAAGCCGACAGCCATGCGAAGCATTGTGCTCCCTCTCGAAAGGCTCTCACTACCAGTTCCAGTGTCCTATACTACATTTACATACCCGACTCCGGTCGTCTTCAGCATATCTTTCATTAACATTCCCTGCTAGTTTAACATTAACATTCCGTGCAATTTTACGAAATACGTTCCCCTTGGGGTCAACTGCGAGCTATCCATTTCCAATGCATCTACGTTCAATGCAGGCGTGCGCCCATTTGACCAGCGGTGAACCTGTTTGGTTGACATATATTTATGAACCAAGTGTATGAGGAAGATTTCTGATTCAGAAGTCTCTTAAGGTAAAATAAAAGTAATACCGCAGGTACGATGTTTGGCTAATTCGTAAGACTGCACCAAAAACAAGTACGCCACCACTGTATACATAGTATCTACATATAGAGCCCCGGAAAATTACCCTCATAACTTGTCATCTTGCGCGAACACCTGTGTTACAACGTTTGCGAGGATCTTGAACGAGACTTAACTCTTGAAGTAGGGGTACATTTCGGTACAAAACATTACCTTTGTTCGCTGCTTGGGTACCGCCCTTTGTGGTTTTAATTTTGAAATACAGGACAGAAAACTTAATAAGAAAATTTGAGAAATGTCCCACTTTTCCTATGCATTTCGTAATTTCAGCGAATTTCGTTAACTTGTTCCTGGTTGAAACCTCGTATCAGCTCACTACGGTTGATAGAGCTCTGAATATTTTTTTTTCTTTTCTGTGGACTGTTGCATAAACGCTTCCTCCTCACTGTTAAATGGAGAGATAAAGTCACGGCACCCAGCCTTGGCGCCCGTCATAAAGTAACGGAGAATAACAATGAAAAAAAAAAAAAAAAGGAACGGATACTCGTACAAGTGTATGATTTATTCCTATAATGAACCGTGTATTTAAGCTCGCATATTTCACTGCACTGGCGACGCCACTGTACGTCCCTTTGAGCTTAATTGGTTGTAGTTTCGTGCAACAGAAACGACAGTGTTTTTTTGTTCTTTTGTTTTTTTTTTTTCCCGAGTCACGACACTTTTGCGCACTTGTGCACACAGCCATGCAGCGTTCTCAAGGCTACATCGCCATAATTCACACAGTGAGTTATAGAATTTCCCATGTGCTGATAACGAAAATTACAAAGGCAATATTGCGTCCGCCGCCGTGGGATGTGATTGCGTGCCCCCTGCTTTTTATTCCTTTTCAAAATCCCTTTATTATTATTCTGGGGCAACATTCAAGTGGACACATGAAAATGTACAGACGAGAGTCCCATAGTCAAAGACTGCAGCGGGACCCTATAGCTATAGCCTTAACATATACGGCGGCAGCGTCCACACCGTTCCTGTCCTAATTGTTCACCTTAACACGTGTTTGCTCCATACCCGCTGTGATGTATTCGCAAAAAATTAGATGGATCCAGAAAATGGCCTAAAGCTTTCGCGAAAAGCATGCCTGTGCACATGCACTTTCTTCAGTTGCGCGCGATCCACTCTTGCCCTAAGCCCACTACTACACGATGGTGATTAGACGATGACCAATGTCCGGCATTTGAAATAAATGCTCTGATGAACCCAAGTCAAACCGCATAGGCTTAAGAAAGTCGGAAGCAGATACGGTGTTAAAGTTCATTTTACTGCTCCCAATCGGTTAGGTGAGATATGTATACTGCCGTGCAGAGGAAAAATGAGCAGTTGCAAGGAAAGAAAGCGGACAGAGATTTGACCAGTAAAGCACACTGCCAGTAATAATTTTACCGGCAGTCGCATGCGGTGTGCTTTATAAGATTCCATTTAGTTGCGGACGTTTCTACGTAAGACAAACAGCGCGTTGTATTAAGAAGAGATTTGGGAAAGCCGGCTCTGAAGTATACCCAACAATCCCATGTTTTTCGCATCTAAATAAAATATTTGAACATAGAAGGTCGTTATCCTGTGGAACGCTTTCCAGTCTATCGTTGCACTGCCGCAGCTGTGACTGCACGCCCAAGTTAGACAAATGCGATATTTTGTACAGGCGTATGAGAGGGGAGGAAATGCGCTTGATGGATGAGGCCTGGTATATCAATAATAAGCGGAAACGCGTGCGTGGTATAGCCGTCGATTAGCAGGCGATAGAATGTCTTAGTTAACAGTTGCCTCTCACGTAGACCGGCACCTGCACCAGTTTGGCAGGTGCCGCTACCTTTCCTGAGCATGCGCAGATGAGTTGTGCGTCCGCTTTCTTTTTCTCCTCAGCGCTCTTCTGCAGCTGATAGTCGGCGTTCTTGTTGTCCACTCCTCTTCACTTGTATTCATGTTTTGCACGCCTTTGTTTTGAATAACGAACAAGTCAAACAAGTTTCTATAATATAGCCTCATTAATAAACACGAAGACGTAAGGAATAATTGAGAAAGACATATGCGAACCGGCGGGATTAACCCAGAAATTTCACACATTTAAGCTTCTCACATTTCAGCTTCGCCGGTTTGCTGTCTTTAATACGGGGTGCAAAGGCGGTTTTTCATAGTGCGCACACCTGGTCTAATACCGGAATGAAACAGGGTCATCAAAAAAATAGACGACGCCTCTCACGCCTGCGTGGTTAGCCTGGTTTACATATGAGCTGCGTGATGGCGATGTATAGTCGTGCGCTAAGAGCGTGCTAGACTCAAAGTTAGGCCCCGCGAAGAATTAGTCACGGTTGTTACCCAATGTGGGAAAGATAAATAGCATTGTGGTTCGTTTTCTCTCATTAGATTTTCATTACTGAATGCAGGTACGCATACCCTTATTACTAAGGTCAGGTCGTCGTGACGTAACTTCTGGTATGACTTCGTCCACTAGTGATGTTTGCTGCTGCTTGTTTTTTTTTTTCTGGTTAAAAGAGGAGTGACTGAGCGAGACCGTGTTATGTTAAAGGAACGCTAAAGTGAAAGACGACGACGTTTCTCGCATTAATAAGTTACCGTTTCACAATACCAAAAAGCGTTACTCTTGTAAGGAGAAAGATGCTTGGTTAGATAGAAAACGCGCAAAGAAAATAACAATAAAGGTGTCGGCGCCCCTCCAAGATTTCCACACTAATACTCGTGATGTCACCGTCGATTTGGACGGCGTCCGCTGATGCCTACACGTAATTATTCATCTGTAAAAGCAATGTACGTTACGTTCTAAAGCATCCATAAACATAGCATATCACATTTGGGAAACTATTATTGTGGCAATGTGGCCAGAATACGAAAGCGAGAGAGAGAGAGAGAGAGAGACTACACTTTGTAACGTCACGTGCTCTAAGTCTCTGGCGCGAAATTCAAAATGACATTTAGACTTCAGTTTCTCTTTAAACACCGAACATAACATGACCAAATTACCGACTGCACAGATACCGAAAAATTATTTCTCACTGTAATCACCTTACGCTCGCTTATTGGTTATATCCCTGTTATCAAAAATGCCCCCTACATGAACATGACCATTTCTTGAAGCTATACCTACCATCACGACCTTCCCGCTTCAATGCAACGTTATTAAATCGCCTCTTGATGGGCTTGCACTTAAGGAGGCGTACGCGCTTTGCAATGGAATGGCTGAGACATCTGCATGCCAGAATTGCGAAATCCGAAGACATTGTTGAACATGCGTTGTGAATTTGCGACCCAGTTATACCCGCTCCTAATCGTACCCAAGCGACTAGAGTAGAAGCCTTTTTCAGCAGCCGGGATTCCTCGACCGTGGCCATGTGCATAGATGGCATAGAAAGCGACGAAGGCGTCCGTATAGTATATACTTTAAAGTCGACAGGTCTCTGTGACCACCTGTAGGCGGTGTGCTCCCGTAAGTGTGAGCATGATTAGTACTTTCTCTCTCTCTCTCTCTCTCTTCGTTCTATTCCACACTTTTATCCTTTTCCCGAGAGCAGGGAAGCAAAGCGGACGCGCGCTCGGTTAACCTCCCTGCCTTTCTTTCTTTCCTTCCTTCCTTCTCTTTCTCTCTCTTTCTCTCTTGCTTTGCTCCCCATTAGGTCACCGTCTCGTCTGGCGGTCAAGGTAAGTAACACCAGTAGAGCGAGCGATACAAAAAGTGAAAGCGACAGGAGAGAGTGAAAGGTAATGCCTTCACTGCACGACGAAAGCGCCACGGAAGTGCGACAATGGGCCTTGGAACATACGCGTTAGCTGGGAACGTGCTTTCGCACCCGTCATAATGCCCTTAGTGCTTTCCCTGTCTTTCTTTCTTTCAACCTGGTGGTCGGGGTATTTGCGGATCGACAAGTCATGTGAATTATCGCATCATTCAATTAAGTCCAACGTTACGAGTATATCTGCAGCCTTCGTTGTTTTCTGCGGCATATAAGACACGAAGATGTAAATGTTACCAGTTTTAATTTCATCCGTATTTCAGAGGTTACTGTGCTCGAAGAATGCCCGATACCCTTTGGAAGAGTTGTTCATACGACTTGTACGACCGGTCGGCTAAGCCACTGAGTCTCGCACCATATCGCGTGCACCAGTGAACATGTATGCTCGTACACGTATCGATGACATATACGTAGAACATGACGGAAAGCATGACACAGAACATGACCGAAGGAACTGCACTCTTACACAGTCTGCAAGAGGATGATATGGTGCACTTGAGCTTTAAAGATAGAGGTTTTTTCCGAAGACGCGATAAATGAATGGAGTTCAGCACTGTTGTGCATGCTAACCCCAGAGGCATCATCATCATTTAACTCATCATCACCAAAATGTGATTCTGCAGCACTATCATTCCCTTTCCCACTACGCTAACGCACGCTGAGCTGTAGGTAGCACAGCGTCCGTGAGCGGGGGAAAAAAGGACGGGATAGAGCGGAAAGCAGAGGCATGCCGTAATGGAAAAGTTCGAAAACTTCGACAACATAGGGCTCTTTACCGTGCAACTAAATCTAAGTACACGGGCGTCCAGCATTTCGCCTCTTATAGGATTTAACCTATAGGATTTAACTTACTTAACGGATTTAACGGACGTCTTATAGTAAATCCTACATGATTCCCTACAGGATTTAACGGCGCGCGCGAATCCTATTACGATTTAACCCGCGTCTTTGGGGTCGGCATTCAAGCACTTAGTAATAATTGTGGATCAGTTAAGGAAAGGACTCTATTTTTCCGCAGCCCTCAGTGTCGGAAGCACGGCGCAGCGCCCGTTGGGGTAAGGGAAAGGGTATGAAAGAGTAGAAATGGGAGGAATGCCAAAATGGAGGGCTCCTGAAATTTTCACCACCTGCTCCCGCACAGTACACGGGCCTCTAGCATTTCGCCTCCACTGCAAGGTGACCGCTGCGGCAGTGGACTTAGCCCGCGTATTTCGGGTCAGCATACAAGCAGCATACGCACTGTAACAACGCGGCAGACATGCTACTACCACCACGCGCGTGCACGTACCTTGTCGGAGAGCAACTGCAGGTTCTGCCGAAATCCCTCTTCGCTGCAGCGTAGCTCGGCCGCCTTACGCGAGCGCAGCCTCTCGAGGCGCTTGACCTTGCGCTCGAGGATGTCCTTGACGTGCTTCTCGTCGCGCGAGTACTCGGACAGCGAGCGGTACGCCTTGCGCCAGATGTCCAGCTCGCGCTGAAGCTCCAGCAACTCGGGCGCCTCGTGCGGCCGCAGGCTTTTGGTGTCGCGCAGCCGCAGCAGCAGGTACGCGCCCAGGAGGCACAGCAGAGCACCGGGAACCATGTGCGCCGTGAAGGAGGTGAAGTTGATGCCCTGCGCACAGAGAAAGAGAGAGAGATAAAGCTTGAACGAAATAGAAACAATCAGTCTTACGAGAACTTTAATCCTTCCGTTTCTATATATGCACGTTTCAAAGCTAGTATTTTTCATTCGCGTGTTCAATATGTCGTGTATAACTTGCGCACTTTCTTTTGCCATATAGCGCTCAACTATCCCCTGCCCCCTTTCTTTCTTCTATCTTTTAGAAGAATATAGGGAAGGCAGCCAAAAACAATCTTACCTTAACTTTCGTTATGGTCATCATTTTGTGTAACCCCTGTATCCATGTCGGAGAGATGTGTACTTGGGCTTTCAAAGAGTGATGAATCGCGACCTCTCTGAAGCGATCTCGATGAGGTCAATAATTTTATTACAGACGTGCCTCAAACTCACCTACGTCAAGTATCATTGACGAGCACAAGGTTTACTAGTCCTCGACGGCCGAATAATAGGTTAATCGGGGACATGCTGGCAGGGGAGAGTTGTTATATGGTGGACGTAATAGGGAGACGGCATACTCATGCGGAGGTGCGCGCCCGCCAGCGGTAGTACGTCCACGGGACGTCTATTTGCAAGTGACTTTGGAACAAACTCGAGTGCTCGAAATAAGTGTGTGGAGATGGATCGATGATTTTCCAAGTGGGAACCAAATCACGAACTTTTAGACCTAAGGAATGCCAAGAGACCTGGCCACTGTATCTGTAGCGAGCATTTACGAGGTAAGACGACGCTGGCTACGCGTAACGAGGAAAGCAAAGAGGCATAATCGACAAGAGTGCCGCTGTTACAGTCTTGGTCGAGAAAAACAAAAGACTTCGGCCTAAAGGGAGTCCGCCGAGCCAAACAATCGGTAGCTTTTTGGGACAATGGATTCTCTATACTTGAATAAATGGTGAGTCACTGGCGCCGCATGGGCGAAAACCCGTGGCATATTTTAGGTATCGGCCCTGGGCTTGGGCCAAGCACTAAAGCTGAGAAACAACTCGCTCGCGTACACAAACGTGATAAGGCCTGGGAAGTCGGCTGGCACCCGTACTATTATCTTCACTACACAAATTTAGCAGCCGTTTGCGGTCTGCGTTACGTTTGTAAAGGACGTAGAGCGATAAGAAGCCTCTTCGCCTTCGAGATTTATAGTGTCTGAGCGATAAGTCCTCCTTTTGTTTCTTGTCTCACTGCTCTTTTGGTTGTCCTCAGACGCAGCTACAAAAATGTGACGTCCAAATCGGTCTAGCGCAGGAACATCATGCATGTGCGCGCGTGTATATGCCAAGCAGTGATAAAACACCACAGACCGCGTTACGTCTTTTTACTGACTAACTTTATAGTACTGTACTGACTTAATTTGTAACGTTGGAAATGACTCGGAATAAACAAGGAATTAGGCGCATCCCGTTCGTTGCGGAAATCGGTGCCATGCGAAGCAATCAGCGAGGAATTCGTCATGCCCGACCCTTTGGCATTCAACCAAGTGCTGTGAGCAAGATCAGCGTCTGTGAGCAAATTGTGCACAAGCACCATCATCATAACTGCTGATGCGTAGCTTTGTTTATCATATGTACCGTGTGGGAACAGATGCAGCGGACCGTTGGCAACATGCTTGCTTGGACACCTCGTTGCCCCGGGTTGTTCTGTGTGTCCCCTTGTTGTGTCTACGTTTCAATCACAAGCTACACCCTAAATGACGCGTCTTTTGCTTGCTTAACCCACGCAGAGTGTGCTCTCAATAAATTTTCATTGTCTATTTTGGTTGGCCCTTGATTAACATAAGCTGTAATGTTAAAGTTCAATCATCTGTGTCGCATACCCGCATAAGTTCGCCATGTATTTGACTTGTTTTCTTTTTTTTTTTTGGAACTGTTATCTTTTTCATTGGACCTGCAACTAGGCTTTGGCTATGGGTCCAACCAGTTTTGGTATTTCTGTGTGTTAATAACTGCAAAATAAAGAACTGAATTGAATTGGACTTGGGCGAGCACTACAGCTATGAGCCACAGGTCATTGCATTATCGCTAATCGTAACGCGCACTAGAGTCCATCATATTCGTGATGTCTACATCAACCGTTCATGTTCGCCATATATCAATACCCTACCGTCCAAATTTTTGTATGTACCGTACAAACGAGAAGACGAAGAGAGCACCGTGACGTAGGCAGATATATAGGAATACGGCGGATCCCACGCATTGTGAGAACCGACGTCATACAAAGCAATCAGCGAGGAATTTGCCTGTGCCGAACTCTTTGGCATTCAGCCATGTGTTACGAGCAGGATTAAGGCCTGCTTGCAAACTGAGTGCAAGCGCCATCACCATAACTGCTGATGGTTCATTTACAATATGTAAAGCGTGCGAACAGCCGCGTCGACGAAAGCTACCGTGCTTGCTTCGCACCTTGGCGCTCCGGGTTAGATTCCTACCCCCCTAACGTGCGGAAGGTTAAAGCTTGCACGTCTCTATCAGCTTGTTATGTCTACATTTAAATGACAAGATACAAGAAACGGCCCGTCTTTCTCTTGTTTAAACCACCCAGGTGTGTTCTCAATAAATTTTCAACGTTTGTTTTGGCTGGTCCTTGATTACCATAACCTGCAATGTTAACATTCCTCATCTGCGGCGCGTAACCGGTGCAAGCACTGCGGTCACGAGTCATGTATGATCGTATTATCGTTAATCGCGATGTATACATGACGATTTATTACAGATTAATACGGTTGAAGATAAACACAGGTGAGTATGCGGTTGAAGTTGACCATGTTCATCATAAAATGCTTCGCGTTAGATAGATAGATAGATAGATAGATAGATAGATAGATAGATAGATAGATAGATAGATAGATAGATAGATAGATAGATAGATAGATAGATAGATAGATAGATAGATAGATAGATAGATAGATGTGGTTAAAATTAGTCAAGTTCGCCAAAAAAATGCGTCGCATTTAAAACAGGACGTTGTCAGGGAACAGGGAAAGGACACATGCTTGAAAGTAAATGTGTGAAAGGCTGTGGACATTTCAAGGTAGTATATGCCAGGCAAAATAACTCGCAACTTTTAGCGATCAGCTTGAAGCTGGGCCCAAGCGCTCAAATGCTCCGCACCACTGCCCGATTTTTTAAGCGAGACTTGTTGTGTCCACCTACGTTTACGCCAAATAGAAGCAGAGTGTACACTGTACAACGTAATTGAAGGGATAATGTAATCCAGCCGAGGAGACAGATGAGCACAGGAAAAGAGTAAGGAAGACAGGAAGGCGTCTAGACAGGAACGTACTCCTATAGGGGGAACGTAAGGTGGATGTCGAGGGCATCTAACACAGGTGTCAGGGTGCAGTGAGTGTACGTGGTCGAAAACACAAATAAGGGACAAATATCTGCCGAAAAAAAAAAAGACAGCTTCATTATTTCTTGAAATGGCGCATTAAAAAAAAATGTATTTCGCACCAGGAACCAGTGCGTCATCTCGGAAAACTGATTTAGCGTACGAAAGACGACAGAAAAAAGGGAGACAGCAGAACTGAGCGACATTGAAAAGAAAGCGTATATACACGGGTTTACGCAGATGCGTGTCGAGAACAAAGGCTACAGAAATCAAAGGCAAACAGTAGAAGTTGATCTAATATGGCTTGTCTTCGATAGCTGCAACCTTTAGTCCCTTAACGCGCATGCGCACTACCCCCTTTTTTCACATTTATGTACGATTTCCTACTCAACAAATATTTCATTTGCTTGGAAGCACTTTCTCTCCTTGTCTTGCTTTTTGTATAATACTTTCGTACGCTAACTCAATTTTCAAAATTCAATTCAGTCAGGTAGCCCAGTCGTCTATATTTCTGAAGTGTTCCATTTAAACGTAAGCGATAGCGACGAGTGCAGATAAGCTTAATTGAGAGCTAGCAAAAAACGAAAAAGAAGAAGAAAAGCGAGAAATTCAGTTAAACGGAGATTTGGCTTCGTGCCCTGCACCGGGAGATAGGGAGTAAGGGAACGGGAATGGGGATTAGACAGAGGCAAGCAAAGAGTGCAGTCAGCACTGCAGGGGCGCAGAAGAACGCAACAGAAACGCAACTGTTCACTACAATTTCCTTAATCATCGTGTTCGGCTCTCGGAAACGCGCTCAAGCCTCCGCTCGGCACTGCCGTTCCAAACCACCGGAAACTGGGCGGGATACGGGCCCTCGCTTCCCAAATCTTCGCTGCTCCAGGCTTGACACAGGAGTCGCGCAACTGGAGCGCACTGGCTGGTGCTGTCAGTCGAGCAAGAATCTTCCGACAGGGGGGCTGTAGGTGAACATCTGCTGCAACGTCCCCCCACTGTCATATTCCAGCGGTTGACCACGCGTTGACAATCTCCATACACATCAGTGTCGCTCCGACCGTTCTTGTTCGCAACTCTTTCGTAGACTACCTCTCCCCCTTTCATACCTTTTCCCAGCGTATCAGACACTGGCTTACAAATTGCTGGGCACCCCCAGCCCTTTATTTTTTCCCACGACCTCCCCTCTCTTAGACCACATCGTCAGACAAAAAGAAATAAACAAAAAGACAACACGCACGCGCGCAGCGTGGAAAGCAGGCGATGTAGGTGATAACATCTTCGCGTCGACTCCTGTCATGCATGCAAACCAGATGACGCAACGTCCGCTCGTTACCGGGCGGCACTACAACAGCGCAAGGAAGAAACTCAGAATAATGCTATCAAAGTCGAATGGCGATCGAGGGACGCTTATATCCGGAAAGATCGGAGTTGTCCGATTCCCCTGCTTCCTCGTTTGACTGTGCCACGTCGTCCGGCCGTGAAGTGGCGACCCCCGTGCCAGCGGGTGCGTGTCGTACCTAGGCTGCACGCTGACCCTTTCGTGGTCTCGGCTTGGCAACTGCGGTCGATACGGAGTGTTAACAGCAGTAGCCGCAGCAGTAGTGACCATTATCACTGCTGTTGCCCACTGGCCGTGGTGACTTAGGAGCTATGACATTTCTCTGCCAAGCACGAGCGCTTAGGTCTGATTTCAAGCCATGGTTGTTGCTTCCTGTAATATCAAGGAGAATTTGGAGAATGCCCGTGCGCAAAGAGTTAGGTGCACGCTAAGGAACCCAGGATAATGGAAATTGGAAATCGTTGGCAGAGGCCTTCGTCCTGCAGTTGACATAAGGGTCCAACAACTTAAAGGGCCAGAACGTGTGAACCTGGAAGAAGCCTGTATTATAGTGGTGGAATCGAGCCCCCTTTCGCGATTTGAATAGGTCATTTATTTCTAAATTGAGCTTGAAGACCGCTGCAATTGAAAGGTGGCGTGGCCTGGTGGCGAAGCCTTGCTACTGTGTTCTGGAGTCTTTAAGTTGCCGTACGTCGCCGGCTGCTGTTCATACGACCATAACTCAGGTGTAAAATTGCAGCCGGTACATGAAAAGGCATCCCTGCCCTATTATTTGCTTTCTACGCAGTAAAACGAGTCGACGCTCAGAAGCGGCGCCACCTTTTCCGGCAACCGAAACCTGCTTTTAACCGCGGCGCATGCGCGTGGCTACTCCTGGGCGTTGCGCGCTTGCGCTCTGCCACGGCGGAACCTGGCGCAAACACACCTGACGGATGTCGGCCATAGTTTGTGGCATCTGCGGCATGTAAGAGCCCATATAGGCAAACAATTCTGATAAACAATGTTTCACAGCGTTTCCACCGTTGCCACTGCATGATTAGGCACTCTGCTTTCAGGTGGAATAAAGAAAACAGGCACCTTAAAATTTGGTTGTATGTCCCTCTAATACAGGATTATTATTATTATTATTATTATTATTATTATTATTATTATTATTATTATTATTATTATTATTATTATTATTATTATTATTATTATGAAGGAACCCAGGCGCTCAAGTTTATTACAGAGTCATCTATTACACACTGTACTACATAATAAATAAGAGGGTTTTAAGGGCCAAAACCATGCGTGATTATGAGCCACGTCCCGTAGTCGATGGCTCCGGAGTAATTTTGACCACCTGGGGTTCCTTAACTTGCAGCTTTAAATCTAAGCACACGGCCGCTTTCTGCATTTCGCCCTCACCGAAACGCGGCCGCCGTAGCAGGGATTCGACCCCGTGACCACGAGCTCCTCAAGCGAACACCTAGCCGCTAATCGTGTTTCATAAGCACAAAGTTTCAGCACCCACCCACATATCTATCTATCTATCTATCTATCTATCTATCTATCTATCTATCTATCTATCTATCTATCTATCTATCTATCTATCTATCTATCTATCTATCTGTCTGTCTGTCTGTCTGTCTGTCTGTCTGCAACGACTTGCACACGCACGTATACACGAGAGCTGCGAGTTATTTGCAAGTTTTCATGTATGCCAAATATATGTGCGCGCAGCTTTATACGGTTGGGCAAAATTCCGAAATAAGGGAGAAAATCTGCATACCTGCTCAAAACAACGTAAAACCCACACAACGTTTTAATCGGATGCCGTAGAGAGCTGCGTCAAACAGCAATCCCGAGATTAAGATAAGTATTCGTAGAGCCTGCAAATGTATTCATCATATGTTGCGTGGCGTGCGAGTGCATCCGCATACGCGGCTGTTGGCCGGTGCAGGCATGCATACGTGCTTGTGAGTTTATGTCTGAGAACTTCTGGCGACCCTCGTAATCACCTCTGGCGCGAGTGGAGAGATTTAGGTACAGCATGCAGCTTATAGTGGAGGCGTTGCTTGCCGCTTTTAGTAGCGGCGCCTGCGCCGCGACTTTCTACAGACGTCTCTTGGCCGTGCGCCCGCGGATGTCCTTGTTTTTGAATCGTCCCATGGAAGCTGCACGTTTTAATCGCGCCACTTACACGCATATGCGCGGAACGCCCTTAGTTACAGTTCTGCTGCGATGCCGCGCCTCCCTAAGATGTTGCGCGCCCTCACTTCCAGCGTCGTCATTGATTTCTCGCGCTGTCTCATCTCCTGATTCGTCTTCTGAGACAATCGATAACACGATGGCACAGTGAACGCCAAGGCGCGACTGGCAAGGCACTTCACAGACAAACTTCACAGCGAGCGTCACAACTCTCGAATGATGATGGTGACGATCTTTATTTGGTTCTCTTTTGAAAAATGACGGCGAAAAATAGAAGCACTCCTGCATGATCCAATCTGGCGTTACCACTTCAGCAGATGAGCACGTGTTCACAGTACTCCTTCGTTCCTCTCTCTCTCTCTCTCGCTCATCAAATACTGGAGCTATTTCATCACATGGTGTAATCATCTAGGAGCGCCAGTATATATTCGAACTGCTTGATCGCCTAATCGAGCGACTCAGAAGCGCTCATGGGTTGCTCGGTGCGTTATCCACTCGGCGTCGTATGGCAAACCTTAACGCCATGATAGCATTAAGTAGCTCGTTTCGCAGAAAATCTAGCTTACGCGCCGACGTCCCTGGCGGAAAAAATCAGCAGCGCCACCTGTACATGCCTCGAGATCGAACACAGTCGGCGCATAGCGGCGTACGGACGAAGCTCCCAGGTGTGGACGTCTTCTCGCGTCGTCTGCTAGCCAATACGCGTGTACGTGCACGCGAATGTCACATTTAGCCTCCAAGATGTTTGTTCCTTGTGCTGGAGCAGTGTTAAAGGCTCGCATGCATTCTTATATAAGTATACAAAGTATTTGGCCTTGCGCTGCAGTCGTCCCTATTTGTTAGGATCACCGAGTGTACGTGTGCATGTGTCGAGCGCGCTTCATGTCATCGTCACACACCCGGTACGGCACATAATCATTTCAGTTCTGCTGCATGCCGTGTCTTTCAAGCATAGGACAAAGCGAAGTTGCCGTTCTTCTGAACAAATTACGCTGGAATCGTCAACGTGTAGATCCTATGCGGTAGCGATCTCGTCTCGGGACGCGTGCTTGTTTTGTGGCAAGGAAAATGAGCTGATATGACCTGACGCAAATAACTGTCAGTGGAAGACAAAAATTATAATCTGACACATGCAGTTATGTCACGACGTACTTGTTCATTGGCGTATAATAGCTTGGCGTATAATAGCACTGGCGCATAATGGCTGTTACTTAGCGTTTCCACGGTTAGCCTTTATTGTGCTTATAGGAAGTCCTCTTATTGTACAGTACTGGTACCACTACGGAGAACGTATGCGCCTGACGAGCGAACTATGGCACTTAGGCACTTAAACTGTTCGCCAATAACGTTTTAACACACACGCTTCAACTTCACTTCAAGTTCAAATGGCATCACGTGAATGTAATTCGACATAGGCTGTAAAGATTAACATCAATTGCGTTTGGCGCATACCTCTGCACATGCCTGGTCGAAGAATTCGCCTATACGCGCCTCAAGTGGTCGTATTATCGTTGATCGTGACGTAAATGAGAAACATGTCAAGTTACTGATGTCATGACCCATCAGTTATGTTAGCCACACATTCGCACCCTGACATGCGAGTTTTGGTATATGAAAAGCGCTAGAGACAACCTTGTTTAACGTCATCTGATTTTTGGTACCGTTCGGGCCGACACCGGTGTCGGTAACATTTACCGTTCGATGAGGCGTTTGAGGCTTTCGATGAGTAAAATGATAGGGGTAAAGTTAAAGGACAAGAAGAGAGCGGAGTGGGTCAGGGAACAAACGCGTGTTAAAGGCATGTTACTAGAAATTAAGAAGAAGAAAGGGGCGTGGACAGTACATGTAATGCGAAGACAAGACAAACGTTGATCATAGAGGGTAACAGGGTGGATCCTTAGAGAAGGCAAGCGTGGCAGGGGGCGGCAGAAGGTTAGGTGGGTAGATGAGACGAAGAAGTTTGTGGGGATTAGTTGTCCGCAGTTAGCACAGGACGGGGATAATTGGAGCTCGATGGGAGAGGCCCTTTTGCTCTGCAGTGGGCACAGACAAGATGATGATGATGATGATGATGATGATGACGACGACGACGACGACGAGGCGTATAAGGCTTTCGCCTTGAAACAACCAAGTAGAGTATCCATTCGCGCTCGAAACCAGAACCTCTGAGAGCTGGGCACCTTCCGAAACTGTCGCCGGGTGAATACTGTGGCGTTAAATTACAATAAGTTTAGAAGTCCTCGCATTTATGTGTTTCAGTAGTCACAACGTCTCATCCTGGTTTCCGGCAGCAAAGGCCCCAGGCGTATGTAGACACACACATCTGCATAAAGCTCGCGCCCGCTGCAAAAGGCGTGGCATGGAATCGCGCTTATCGTGAGCCACTGTGCTTCCGGATAGTGCTGCAGCCGGATGGGCAGCACCAGAAGCGGCGTCGCCGCTCCCTTCGCCGGCGGGCATTGCGCGCGTGCCTTCCGTTTCTTCCATGCTCTATACATACGGGCATAGCTGATATCAAATGCACTGGTTAAGCGCACTTATTTCAGGAAATTCCACACGTAGTACGAACCAGAACGCAATGAGACAGTCGATATCTGAGACAGACACCTGTATTTGAAAGTATTCGGTGAGCTAAATATTCGACTTCAAGAGTGTAGCTTGACATCGTTACACATGTTCACATAGGAAACCATGGGATGGTGGCACCGTATCCTAGAAACGCGTGCAAATTCAAAGCTTCTGCACGTGGAGGTGGTCGCATACGGGTAGCGACGACGCCAGCACTATGTTCAGGCAGAGAAACTGTTCAGGTATCCGTGCATGAAGAACGTTGCCTGACACCGGAGCAAAAGAACTAAGGAGGCCTACCAGCAAGTATAGGACCGGCATGTGTTAGAGATACGGAAACAGAGAGCACTGAACGCAAAGCCGCAGAGGCGGAGATTTCCTGGGTAGCAGCTCTGGTAAAAAGCCAGCTCTGAGAAACTTCCAAAAGGGCAAAAGACAAAATAAGCCGGGAAGCCTATTTACGGTAATTCAAAGGGAAGTGTCTTACTCTATGAAGCTAGGTCGGGCTGCCCTAGAAGTCATGCAGCACGCTTGAGTAACGATGAAGATGAACTTGAGTAGGAAAGCCAGGGAATCAAGGCAGCAAGTTTTAATTGAGTTTGGGGATATCTGTCCAAAAGTACGCTTGCGAGCTAGCCTACAAGGCGCCTTAGGCTTTAAGTACAGCACGGGCAAGGTAAACACGTCCGCAAAAGAGTAAAGTTAATTGCGTTCGGAGGATAGGGGCCGGATAAGTATAGAGGAACGACAAGAACAAAACAGTACAAGGACCTATATTTATAGTTTCTAAGTTAAGCTGTCCATTTTTCTTTCTTCGCAAAATAGTTCAGATAGACGGTGCACGGCCGAATTAAAGAATGAACGCGATGACGCACAGGCCACCGCCTCGCTATGACGGGGACACTCGCAGCATCCATACATCATATGGCAGATTGTTGTTGTTTGTTATGTGGGGTTTAACGTCCCAAAACCAGCTCTGATTATGAGACGCCGTAGTGGAGGGCTCCGGAAATTTTGACCACCTGGGGTTCTTTAACGTGCACTGACATCGCACAGCACACGGGCCTCAGCATTTCGCCTCCATCGAAATGAAGCCGCCGCTGCCGGGATTCCATCCCGCGACCCTCGGATCAGCAGCCGAGTACCATAGCCACTAGACCACCGCGGCGGGGCATCATATGGCAGAAAGCGCTGGAATTATGCTCTCTAGCTCACTGTACATCCCGATTTACTCAGCTTGTATTATAGGAACCGTCACGGCGTCCCGTGAGCGTGCTCGTATTGCGCCCGGACGACCTGGTTTTGACATTAGCACGAAAGTGTTTTATGTCGGGGTCCACCCACACGTCACTTCCGTAACGGATATGACTGAAGTGAAATAAACATGTAAGAACAAGAAAGAAAAACACTCAGAAAAACTTCTGCTCACGTGCTGGGAATCGAACCAACAGCCCCTCGCGCCACGAGGAGAGGTGCCCGGCGCTCTACCACTGCGCTAACGATGTTTTTTTTTCTTACGTGGTATTTATTACAGTGCGCTAAGGAACTCGCAAATTCTATAGAGTACTGTTGCAGTGACCTAGCAATAATAATCTCACAAACACTACAAATAGCACTGACAGCCTAAAATACAAATTCACTGACAGAATGCACACAAGTGTTCCCGGGAGAGTTCTTCGATGTGTTGCACATCATAGCTGGTAGGGATGAGCACCTCACCAAGATGGGGTGACATTCAGGCCTGACGTCAAGTTCATCGTAAATGTCCTTCAGATGCATGGTCATTTGAACGAAATGGGTTATTGAAGCGGTGACTGGTTCTGCGTTGTGGTCTTGCATGCGCGTCCTCCACAAGCTATGCATTATCATAAGAACAAAAAAAAAAAAAATCAAGCGGCACTTCATCCGGGGATGTTGGCATAAGGTAACGTATATAGTATGAGAATTAAAGGTAAAATATTTCTTTATAGAGATTCGCTGAAGGGTATCCCGGAAGAGAATAGCGTTCTTGCAGTTAATAAAGCAGTGCTCTATTGTCTCTGGTACATCACAAAGGCGGCAGCCAACTGAGGAAACAAAAATACCTTTTTGTGTAACCATGCCTCCACAGGCAATGCTTCTGAATGGAGTTTATAAAAGAAGGTTTTTGAATTAGGAGAAACGTACATTTTGCGAACGCGCTTGAGGGCATTGTGGCCTGAAAGGTTGACGTATAAAGAAAGATAAAATGGAGGTGGATATAGCGTGGATAATAATTCCTTATACAGCTCTTTGCGCGACACTGTGTGCAAGTACTCAATCGAAAAACGGGCTTTATGGAACCGGACTGTAAAGCGCACTTCCTGCATAAATGCCCACAAACACGGACGTACAGAGAATTTGACGAAACAACTAAATCAGGTAAAGCGTTCACAAGTGTGACCTGCAAGAATTATTGGGTTATTGGATGAGAACTGTCACGAAAAAGAAAGAGAGTGAAACAATTTGTCATAAGTAGAGATGAACCAGTCCCAACCCGCCCTCTTTCGCTGGTCAGAACATGTTGTCACGTCGCATGGGTTGGAAAGTGGAAGACCATACATACAAAAGTAGCAAAAGTACGATGAAAGCGTCGTATGTAAAACCGAGCGCAATGAATTAGTTTCAACACATAGTAAAGCTTTGTTGCTACAGATGTGTTACAAGCTTCAGCTCTCCCAAAGATTGAAAGGCGATTTGGAACGTATGTCTGGGCCTGACGTTCAAGCTTACGGACGCGCTCTTTTCAGTAGTGTGCGCTGAATCTATATGCATCAAGCGGCACTCTAAGGTACTTTGGCGGAATAAGAGTTCAATTAATCCCTGCGAACTGACTCGGCGTACATTCTCACGTACCAAACCACAATCCTAGACTTTTAGAAGCGTTTAAACGGGCACCTGACACAACACCAAATTTTTCAGTTGCAGTTAACACATTTTCAACACTTAGTTTATCTGTGAAAAAGAATGCCAGGTCATCTGCATAAGCCAATATCGTTACCTAATACGCTGAAACCATGGATACGATTTGCTCGCATTATGCTCAAGCATAATTGTTCCATGTAATGTCTAAACAGGAGTGGAGACATTGGGCAGCCTCCAGACGACCGAATAGACGAGGTTTTGAGAGATGACCATTGATAATTAGGCGAGTCGAACACTCACTATAACAAAGTCGAACGCCATTGAGCAAGATAGAGCCTATATTGCTGTGCTCCAGAAGAGAAAACAGGAACGAATGACTGACGCGATCAAAGGCTTTTGCGAGATCTACCTGAAGCATTGCGAGATGCTCTTGAGAACTGTAGCAGTATTGGAGAATCGTACGAGCGATGTGTATATTGGTTTGTACGGAGCGTCACGCCGTACATGCTCGGAGCTGTACAAACGCGCCGTATATTTGTTCTTCGACGCTCTCGTCCGGCTCAGCGCGCGCGCAGCCAGCACATTGCCTGGAACGGTGCCGCCATCCAGGAAAAGCAAATTCGACCACTGCAGCTTTACTTCTTTTCTCCTGGATGGCGGCACCATTCCAGACACGTTCCAAAGTCCGCCTCGATGCACGCGTGCGGAGCAGCGCGGCCATCGGTAAGAAGCGTGATAAGAAAGAACACAGCCGCGTTCGTACAGCTTCGAGCGTATGTGCGCCGACAGCGCATTGGTAGAGCACCGGTCACCTTTCTTCGTAGGTAGCGTTCCCCCGCCGACGACTCCTCGAGCATGATGACAACAGGAACACTACGGCGTTAGGCGCCGAAGCACGGCAGCGACGTTGACGGGTCAATGTGGAGCAAGTAAATATTATTATCGATACCTTTGTCGCGTGGAATTTACGATCGACTTTGTCCAGTGTCCAGTTATGTATTACGTAAACTACTTGCAGTTACCACGAAGGGTTGGTACTTGAAGTTATGGAGGCGAGTGAACGTGGGTTCACCCACGTCACAGTGCCGTACGAGCGAAACACCGATAGCACAGGGCAAGTTCACCCTCTATGTAACAATTGACATTCAACTGGTTATGCGAAGACACATTTCACTTTCGTGTTATACTGATTACGTTGACAGAAGGATCAGCCACATTCTTTTTATACCGACCCACGTCATCTGTATTTTCGTTTTTTTTTTTTGCCCGTTTTTGTAGCTTACCAAGCCTCTTATATCGTGAAAAGGTATTGTGGAAAGGTAATCTACTAATACAAGAAAAGTCATTTTCTACCTTAGTGTTCGCTTGATATTTATTTATTTATTTATTTATTTATTTATTGCTAGCACCATCCAATTAGAATGTACGTTACAGAGGAGCATCGGCGCGTGACTGCTATAAGAACAAACAAAAAAGGAAAAGTGCACGCTACTGAAGCAGCGATTCGCGATCATGTAAATCTCGAACTATCCTGCCGTTTCTTTGGCAACCACGGTAAGTTGCGAAGGCACTTCCAATTTCAACGTGTTTTCGACAAAAGCGAATTCGCTGAAAGATTGCCGCGAACGGAGGGAAGAAACGCAATGCGTGGGGGCCGCCTACGTGCGTATGAAGTGTGACGCTTGCGGGATGGGTTCACGTGGAGCGACTACGTTGTACAGAATAAACGCATGTGCCATGCCACTCCGCGAAGGTGTATCACGTAATAAAGCTGCGTAGCACACGACACATGGGTGAGGCAGTATTTTGATGAGATGTACGTGGGCAAGAACTTTTTCGGGGGGGGGGGGGGGGGGGCACTTGTTATGTTGTTATGTGGGGTTCCCAAAACCAGCCGTGATTATGAGAGACGCCGTAGTGGAGGTCTCCGGAAATTTCGACCACCTGGGGTTCTGGGGTTCTTTAACGTGCACTGACATCGCACAGCACACGGGCCTCAACATATCGCCTCCATTGAAATGCAACCGCCGCGGCCGGGATTCGATCTCGCGACCCTCGGATCAGCAGCCGAGTACCATGTGCCATAGCCACTAGACCACCCTGGCGGAGCGGGGTGGGGGGGGGGCACTTGCTGAAGGTCTTGAGTATTTGAGAAAAACATGCATTTTCATTTTTTTAGGTAGAAGTCATAGTACGTATAATAAGTGACTTTTCAAATGCAACGTTATAGTAGGCTTAAATTTTATGTTATTAGCACTACACTACGTTAACAACCCAACGAAAATTTCGTGATGGCCCCGAGCTCCTAGGGCACACCCTCTGGCTACGGGCCTGTCTTATAGCCTTGAGCGGCGGCCATTCATCCAACGAAAACTGCACACACACACACACACACACACACACACACACACACACACACACACACACACACACACACACACACACACACACACACACACACACACACACGCGCGCGCGCGCACACACACACACACACACACACTGTATAGAACGCCTCATGATATGGTTATGGTTTCGGAATATCAAACCCCAGAAGTAAACGTTCTTCGCGACACCTCATTGACTTCCTTTTACCGTGGTTATTAAGTCCTTTTTTTTTTAATCAGAGCGCCGCATCAAGCAACACTGCTTTCACTCGCGTGAGACCCTGTAACGACAACGAATGCCACGACGGCATCGTCGCGGCATCAGTTGTCGTTACCGGGTACTCCGATGTGGCGGCATTCGAATGCCTATAGCACCTTATACGAAACATGGGACGTGGAAGCGTTGTAGTGCTTTGCAACTGTAATTGTAGGCTGGCCGATGTTCGAGCGTAATTTAGACATAAAGAAAGAAGAATGTCATCGTGACACGGTCTGCGGAAGCTTCAAAGTTGGGTAGCAAGAGTCTCAGGCTAGAGACTCAAGGGAGCATGCTTTCTTTGTTTTCATTTTTTTTTCCTTTTTAACGGAGGCAACCGTGCTGCGTCCATGGGATTGCAGAGGCTTTGATTCATGTTTGCGACGTGAGGAGACACCGGAAGAATTTTTCTCATCGAGCGCACATGGAGGTGAACCTTACGTACTCGCAACTCGTCAAAAATTCGAAGGGCCCAACTAAGCGTTGTAATCAAGCAGAGTTGGTGGTTGCGCATCATTGTGTACAGGGGTCGTTATACAGTTGTAATCGAGCTCAGAATGATTTCTTTATCAGTACGCTTCACTGCACAACACAATATGCGATAGCCAGCTAAGAAGGAGCAAGATAACACCGATTCTCTTAATGTCAGCTTCACTTCTAAACACAGATGCATTGCTGTGTAGGCATGTTTTCAGAGGCAATATAAGCCGTCTTATATCAAAATACGACGGCGCTAGGACCACATTCTTCAAATTATTTTATTATGGGTTCACTGTCTCCCCGAGTGAGAAAGCCGCTTTACAAAGTCCAAGCTAACACCGAGATTCGTCATGAGATGAAGTGCTGACTTCATCACATTGACGTCATGATGACGTCAAAATGTCATGCTACGTGATCACCTCATCAATTGCGTCACTGTTGTCATAACTTCGATGGCGTAGCACCTCGAGCACAAACTGGGCGAAAAAATTTTCTCTGGTTTTATTATTATTATTATTATTATTATTATTATTATTATTATTATTATTATTATTATTATTCAATCTTCCTGTTGCGCACGCGGCTTTCTTTCCACAACATTCGGAATAGGCTCGCAGAGCATTTCTCTTTCTTTCTCTATACATGGACGAACGGGTAAACGAATACCAGTCACGCCACATAGCTTCGCCGTAAAAATGCTAGTTAATTATCCGGCCTCTAAGAAACCAAGAACCATCCCACTGCGCACAAAAAGGACTGACTGCTTTTTTATCCATCCCGCAAAAGTGCCCAACAGTGCTTACGAAATCCCCATCGATTGTTTATGCAAATAAAGGAGCGGCGCGAGACAAGCTTACCATTTTATCTTTTTATCTAACCGAACCAAGCCCCACTACGTGCCGTGTCCGACGCTGATGCAACACCGTAAACGTGTAATTTGGCATGCTACGAGCCCCAGACATCGCACACAGCAGCAGCAGCAGCAGCTCTAGAAGGTCAGGCGTGCTGCGCCGGCATCCAAACAGCGACAATTTCCCAGCTATTTCCGCTCAAGGAAGCTTTCAGGAAAACCAAAAGCGCATGCGGCAAATCTTTCCTCGTGCAACGAAAGCATGCGTCGATGCTGCGGTGGGAAGCTTCGACACGGATGCAGCTTCGTCTTGGCCTGCAGGTGACCTGCTGATATCTCGTCGTTATGAAACAAAATGGCGGCCTACATGACGTCACTGCGTGTACCCCGTTCTCAAGTTCTTGGTCATCGGTCGGCATGTAGACGATATCAGATAAAGAGACCACTCCCCTCTCACACACACACACACACACACACACACACACACACACACACACACACACACACACTGAAATGATTATAAAACAGAGCGAAAGAACACGGGACGGATGGACAACCTATCGTGTGATGGGAAGGTATTAAAGGACATGAGACACACCCTTGCAAGTTTTTAAAAAAATTGGCCGCGTATCTGCATGCTTCGCTGCAAATGTAGTCGAAAGACGATAGTCTTCTGCTGGCCGTACTACGCTGCGGCAGATATGGACGCCATCTGGAAGCGCCGTCGGGAAACATGAGCTTGTGCAGAATCCCTGGGCAACTGCCAGGCGGCAGCACCAAATCGTCGGCAGAGGCCTTTTTCGTGCATAGCGTCGCACATTTAGCGCAGCCTAACAAACACTAGGGTCTTTAGAATTACGTATCTATGTATTTTATAGTAAAGGAACACACCACCTAATAAAAACGCACGGATGTTGCGGCTTAGATATGCGTAATATTTGCTTTTGTATCGACAATGTTCACAAGTATGGACGCACCTACCAGTTAAAGATGACTGGGCGTTAGGCAAGTGCTTAAACTTTGGCCGGGTGGCTAAATCGTGTGACAGACAGACAGACAGACAGACAGACATTTCTGCGTTCAAGCATCTCAAGAAAGACTATCGTATTTCATACCACCACTCAGTGTTGAGCGCATGACATGGTAGCGCCTGGTATCGGAGGTACGGACAACGACATCTACTATGCAATGCGCAAGTGCACGAAACACACTCAAGTGCGAGCGCTGTCGGCCACAGCTTGGTTACCTAGGCTAGAACGATCACTTGCAGATATCACGCGTGAACGACGCGCGAATGGAACAAGCTGGATCCCACTATAACAAACAGCACAACAATACCTACCTTTTTAAAACTGCTCGAAAACGAATTACACGCTTCAGAATTATGAATCACCTTTATCATAAACTCTTTCTGTGCCACCTCCCACGATTTTTATATTTTAAATGAGTTTTCGCTTCGCTTTGGTCATGTCGGTTTCTAAATTCTAGTTTGTTTTCGTTTTTTTCTATCAACATCCAGAAATATATTGACTGTTTTAAAATTTTAGATCAAGCACCTTGCAGCATGTACCTTCCTCATTTATGACAGTAATCTATCTTTTTGCCACCTGTTCATCGTCAATTGCATTAATGTCTCGTATTATTATTGGTGCTTCCTGAGTGCTGTGTTTTTCGTTAGCCTGATTTCATTAGCTCTTGTTAGCCATTAGGATTACTCTGTATTAACGAGTAATTAGTATTACATTTTCTTTTTTCCACATCGACAGTTGTCTACCTTTTTGTTCACGCCCTGTTTTTCTTTCAGTAATGATATTACGATGCCTAATTTGTTTTATTGTGTGACTTTCCTATTCGCCCATATTTTTGTATAATCTACACTTTGCTAACAGTATATACATATATATTTGTGTCATGGTGGTGAATAGGCCTAAACAGCGTCTTCTACTTCTCTCTCTCGCTATCTCTGTTTTTTAAAATTTCTCATTGCTGATTAACTACCAACCTCCCCCGCACCAGATTCTTAAATCAAATCTCGGCCACAGTACGTATTGATATTTTATTTCTTTTCGAGCGGTTATTAAAGCAACATCGGAGCCGGAACAGGGACGTCAGAATGTAGCGCGCTAACGGCATATCTTCGAAAGCGAAGAATTTTCTTAAGAGACTCGTGAACTGTGCCGTTTACAGTATAGCGTTACGCGAGTGCTAACGATACACGAAGAAATCTGTTCCCTGCCGAAAAGGTAAGGGAACGCAAAACGTTTAGTGACTACGTAAGCAGATCGAGTTGACGAGGCAGAGCGCATGGGTATCAGGGCAGGGCGAACTGCTCACCTTCTTAAGCGGGCATTATTCAATTGCAGAGATGGATAACTTAATGAGTGGATTTAGAATGAACGGCAAAAAAATGAAATAACTAAAGGAACGGGCTGTTTTATAAATGCCGAAAGATCTCATTAACACTTTTAAGTCTACGAGGAAGTAGGGATGGTCGATTAGATTTTTTAATCGATTAATCGTTAATCGTTCGCCGATTTAGCCTTTCATCGATTAATTGCTTTCGCTGTGGTGTTTTAATCGATTAATCGATTAATCGACATTTTTATAAGTGCTTCAAAAATGATGCCTTGTTGTTTGAGAGACGTTGCTTGTGTTTGATATTGATAAAAATATTTATCCGACGCACTAGAGATCACATGTGCGCATTATAGCGGCCACGTGAAATCTCGCACTTTCGCCCACTGAACACAGCAAGCCCGTCGTCTTTGGATGTAGTCAAGGATCCAAGATTCCTGGGTGGCCATGATGCACGGACGACTCGGCAGCAGGTCGTATTTCCTCGAAGTCTGCCTACTAGAGCGAACCGAAATCGGAGGCGCTTTCGGCGACCACACTGGTTGGAAAGTCGCACCGGAAACATGCAGTGTGGTCGAGGGTGAGGAATTCCCAAGAAAGGTTAAAAATGAAAGAGACGAGTAGGAAAGGAAAATTAAAGACGCTCGCTCTTGTAGGGACGGCAACATTTCTCGGTTTGTTCGTTAGATATTGTGGAAGCCCTAGATAATACTATAACCACGAACTGACGTGATCTCTTCCTTGAGGTCACTCATGCGAGATTGAAAAGCAACATACTGGTCTCAAACAGGCCGTCAGTGCAGGCGTCTGTGGGAAATAGAGTGACAGGAGTTTTTCCTCCCGGCTAGAATAAACTGCAGCTGTGCCAGTACACTGCACAGGTTTCACCTGGTCGCCGACTTAACTCGGCGCTGCGCGCAACTTTTCAATCGCGCCTACAGCTCGAACTGTGAGCGCTGTCTAATGTATCAGAGATAACAACACATAGTACTCCGCGACTGTCCTCCATTCGTGCCACAGCAGCAGACGGCGGTCTCTAGGCTGGCTGACATGGGAGTACGAGCAATAGATGAAAGCGGTATTTCATCCGAAATACGCGACCATACAGAATTACCAAATGCTACAAGGTCATTTTTTAATACAAATGGACTGGATGCTAAACGTTCGGTATACGAATGCGCAAAGTTCATTCATTTCATTTCATTTATTGATACTGTCAGCCCTTGGCGGGCTGTTACAGGAGTGGAATGAAAAATAAAACAGCAATGTGCGTGAGAAGAACAAAAAAAGGAACTGCACCGCTGGAACTAATCAGTTCAGTTCAGTTCAGTTTATTATTCCTTGAAAGTACAAAGTTCATTGTAATAGTATACAGACAAGGGTCCCAAAGTCTAGCGACTGCAGTGGGACCCTCGATTAACAATAACATAAAGAATTATTATAAAAGCAAGCAACATTACAAACGCAAGAGGAATTGAACACTGAAGGTACAGAAAGCAACAACGAGTAAACAAAAAGAATCATCAAAGAGAATCAAACCAAAAGTACAGAGTAATCAATTACATAGGCACGTCATAGAACAAAAAACCCAAATTCACAAAAATTTTTCAAATTGCATACACACATTTACATCAGAATTAGTTTTTATACATGATAAAGGTTTTAAGTTCTTTTTTTAATGCATGCAAAGATGATGATGATTTTATTGTGTAAGGCAAGTTATTCCATAGTTTAATGACCGTAAAGGAAGATGTCATTTTGCCGTAGTTGGTGTTACATTTAGGTAGAAGGAAGTTGTGATTGTGGGCGAACCTAGTGCTATTGGTGTTAGTGAGTAATCTAGAATCGATTAAATTAAATGCAAGCTGATTGTTAAGTTGTTTAAATAGCATTATGATTAAGTGAAAATTAAACAAGCCAGACACGGTAAGAATACAGTTAGCACGAAGGAGTGGGGTGGCATTAGAAATGAATGAACTGTTGGTAATAATGCGAATGGCCTGATTCTGAATGTGCTGTACAGACGAAAGATGAGTGTTATATGTATTTCCCCATGATGTAATGCCATATATGATGTGACTATGTATGAAAGCGAAGTATAAAGACAATAAGGCATCAAGCGAAAAAAATGGTCGAGATTTGATGAGTGATCTTATGCCAAATGCTGTTTTTTGTTTAACATAGAGAATATGATTAGTAAACTTCAAATAAGGGTCTAATTTTATGCCCAGAAAACACACACAGTCAGATGCAGGAATGAGATGATGGTCAATGGACACTTGTGGATTGAAAGTTAGCATTTTTTGAGAAGTTTTAAAAACCATGAACTGAGTTTTAAGTGGGTTTAGAATTAAGTTGTTTAAACGACACCATTTAACAACATTGGTCAGTTCCTTGTTCAACATACTGATCAGAGTAGTTAATGATTTATGCGAGATAGAAATTGTCGTATCATCAGCGTAAAGAATAACTTTAGAATCATCAAGGTAGTCAGGCAAATCATTAATATAGATACAAAACAGTAGGGGCCCAAGAATAGAACCCTGTGGTACCCCTTGGTTAATTATTTTAACATTGGAGTTAACACCCCCTATGCACACTGATTGTTCCCGATCAAGCAGGTAATTTTTGATGAAGGTTAAGGATGGACCAGTGATACCCAAGGATTCTAATTTGCTAAATAAAATATTATGACTAATGGTATCAAAGGCTTTCGTGAAATCAAGAAATACAGACCCTGTGAAATTACCGTTGTCGATGGAGGATTTTAAGAAATCGGTTAAAGATAGCAATGCTAGACTCGTAGAGCTACCAGCACGGAAACCAAATTGACAAGGCTTTAACAATTTAAATTTGTTGAGGTATTTGTTCAAACGTTTCAAAAATAATTTTTCAATAAGTTTGCTGATGGAAGACAAAATAGAAATGGGGCGATAGTTACGGACATCTGTGGTATCACCTTTTTTGTGTACTGGGATTAACTTAGCTTTCTTTAATGAGCTCGGGAATATACCACGTTTAAAAATGGCATTAATTATATTACTTAATACCTCTGAAACATCTGAAGCAGCAAGCTTCAAATGAAACGCCGATATATTGTCTAGTCCAGCGCTACAGTTTCTTAGACTAAGGATTGTAGAATAGACTTCATTAGTGGTGACAGGAAAAAGAAAGAACGAATGGGTACAGCGGGTAAGAGTGTACGAAGATACTACGGGTCTATCATTGTATATTTCATAGAAGTAATCACTAAAGGACTCAGCTATATCAGATGACTCAGTACAAATTTGCTGTTTATACCTAATTTTATCAATTGTATTTCTAACCTGAGGCCTATTTAAAAAGTCATTGAAAAGTTTCCATTTTTTCTTTGGGAATTTGGGAACTCAATTTTCGTTATTAACTCTGATGCTTAAATTACTCTTTTCTGTATTACACCTACGTTCTGATATCACACCTCCCTCTTACAACTCTAACACTTCATGTATTTGATGCGATTTTTATTTTTCCAGCTTTTTTTTTCTCTCTAAATTACCGTGATGTCAAAGCTTCATATTTGTGTTATACGGCGTCTCTCATAATCAGAGCTGGTTTATGGACGTTAAACCCCACAAAACAACAACATTTGTGTTATATACATTATGTTCTTGCTATTCCATGTTCCACAGTTATATTTCATGCACTTGTCCTGATTTTTTTTTCGCTTCCTTTTCGAATGTACCCGCCCCTTATGTAATGCCCTCGATCGTAAGAGGGCCCTTGGGGTTATTGTGAATAAATAAAGAGTTCCCACCCAGAGGTGAATCGGAGGTGCTGAACAGGTAATGCGAGCGCCATTGCAAACGAGGGAATAGAAGCGCCAAAAACGGTCCGAGAATATCACCGTGCAGGACTTGCCGCCAAAAACGCGTAATTGAGCTTTCTGCTCGTGAATCACGAAATCCGTGTTTATATCGGCCCTGGTTGATTGTTCCCGCTCAAATCTCTTTATAGGTGCGTCGAGCGCCATGACCGTGTCAACAAAGGGAAAGGCGCGGCCGGCCGTACTTCATTCCACACAGAAACGCCGTACAAACACAGAGAAACATAGGAAGCTATGGTACAAACGCGAACCAAGTGCACGTCATGCCAAAGGGAAGCGAAGCGGACCGCCCGCACTTCACTAACAGTGCTTGATAACGTATGTACATCGTTGCAGAGTGAGGTCGGGTCCACATTCTATGCGTGGCAGCACAACACATGCTCACATATGCTCGCCAGCTGCGCTCGCGACACTTTGCACGCTCATGAGCATTGTGAGCAGTCGCCACTTTGTTCTTGCATATTCTTGTGCTTATAGCGAAGAGTATGCACTGCCGTCTGCGCTACAGTGTCATTAGGCCAAGTTCACTCACTAGTTAACGGAATGTAGCCACCAGGTGAATCAACCAGTGACGATTATAAAATTTGTTGTAGGGCTGCTTTGCTTCCTCTCATCAAAGTGTTTCTGGATTTGATTGATTTCTGGGGTTTTAGGTCCCAAAACCACGACATGATTATGAGAGACGCCGTAGTGGAGAACTCCGGAAATTTCAAACCACCTGGGGTACTTCTTTAACGTGCACAGACATCGCGCAGCACACGGGCCTCAACATTTCGCCTCCATCGAAATGCAGCCGCTGCTGCCGGGATTCGATCCCACGACCTTCGGATCAGCATCCGAGTGCCATAGCCACTAGACCGCTGTGGCTGGGCACGCCGTGGTGAAAGTCTCCGGATTGATTTTGACCGCCTTCGTGTCTTTAACATGCACCTAAATTTATGCATACATGTGTGTGTGTGTGTGTGTGTGTGTGTGTGTGTGTGTGTGTGTGTGTGTGTGTGTGTGTGTGTGTGTGTGTGCTTTTTTTGCGTTTTGCTTTTCATCGACGTGAAGCCGCAGTGGAAAGGAGTCGAACCCGTGACCATCGAGCTTATCAAGCCGACACCCTGTAGCCGCTAGGCTTCCGCGGCAGGTGTCTAGCCAACCCTAGCAACCATTCAGCCGTTTACGTCATCACTTGGCAAACGCCAGCCGACGCTATCAGTGTTGGTAATACGCAGGTAAATACGCTAAACCGCTGCACACCAGCGTTTGCTCTTCACCATTTGGACTTACAGAAAAGTTTACATGCTGTCGCATAAAAAAGAAAAAAGAAAGAAAGAGGGAAGAAGAAAATTAGTACAGGATGAGGCATCATTTGTTTTTCCAACGTGCTCTCGCGTTCAGCGTAACCACTCCGCGAAAATAAATTACAGAACGAAGCAAACAGCTAAGGTTCTGTGCAATGCATCATGGTAGATCAGACAGTTGTCACACACAGTACATGGCATGAGTCACGACACGCACCACGAGGTCGTTTGCGGTGCGCGCCGGCCAATTCGCATAGAGGGTGCGCGCGGTGTGCGCCGGTACATTTCCCATTCTGCTGTTGCGTCTGTTGTTTCCTGCCAACAAAAACAAAACGGATGCGCCGAACGACAAACATCGAGCCTGGGAAATACTCGCGCCGAAACGCAGCGCGGATCATATATACGAACAGCACATACGCTGACGTCGACATGAGCGACCGTGCAGGAACTGTGCAGAGCGCGCAGCTGAACAGTCTCAGTGAGGTGATATATCGTGACGTACGCGCACTTTGTGTCGGGGTTAACGGGCCGCTACTTTCCCGGATTTGGAAAACGTAGATCCTGTTGTATGATGTGCCGAGAAGACCATGATCCGGTTACAAAGCACGCCTTAGAGGTGCAGTCTACGACATTCTAAGGGCAGCAGCGCGATTGAGAAAACAAGTAAAAATCAAATTTATTCACAAACAACAAAGTATAGAATGATATTGATCACCCACCATTAATTATAAAGTGCGCCTACGTCCCTTTCCCATTCCCCCAGTGTAGGGTATAGCCAACCGGACGCCTTTCTGGTTAACCTCCCCCGCCACGGTTGCCTAGTGGTTATGGCACTCGGCTGCTGATCCGAAGGTCGCGGGATCGAATCCCGGCCGCGGCGGCTGCATTTCGATGGGGGCGAAATGTCGAGGCCCGTGTGCTGTGCGATGTCAGTGCACGTTAAAAAACCCCAGATGGTCGAAATTTTCGGAGCCCTCCACTATGGCGTCTCTCATAATCAGGCCTGGTTTTGGGACGTTAAAACCCCACAAATCAATCAATCTGGTTATCTCCCTGGCCTTTCTGTTTTTCCCCTTCCTTGCTTCCTACGTCTATTTACAAGGGCGTTCTCGTCTTTCGGTTCCATCGAAATGAAGATCTGCATCAGTGAAGGGAATCGAACCCGAGACTTCAGCGCAAGATATAAATTCACGGAGCCCCCCACCCCCCTCCCAATACGACCAGTGTCTCAGTGCGTATATAAATAACTATTGTGTGTTGGTGCACATTTATTCGTACGCCTGCTAGCGCACGCTATTCATTGTTTTCTTTATATGCGATGGCGTGCTCAACCGCACGCCTTCAACCCTAAGAGTGGCGTAATCAGAGCGGTAGGCGCTGGGGAGTTTAGGCTGTGGTCACACATGTAGCGGTACTTATGAATGCAATGAACATTTCGTGCCATTCACGACTTCCTCGCTTTAGAATACCCTCTGATAGTATACGTTTGTACAAGCTTTAGACTGGCCGAGACGTCAGCACAAGAATAAGAGCGAATGTCCTTAGTTTTTTTTTAACAAGCGTTACAATGACCAAACACCGCATTGAAGTGGTATGGAACATCGCGTTCAATGCGGGACTCGGTTATCAGTGCCACCGAGCACCGGAAACTACTGAATAAATTCTCTCTTCTTCAGGAAAATTTTATTTTATTTGTGTTTAGAAGCATCCTTGCCCCATATACGCGCACACCGTTTAATACAGCTGACATAATGACTTTCGTGCATGTGTAAGATGTCTATTGCTTTACGAGTGTACGTGTGTGCGTCTCGTAGTGACTGCTAATGTGTATCGGCCGTGTTTTCCGTGCTTCTGGTGTGTATTGTCAATGTGACTGCATTGTTCGTGCCTTGTGCACCCCTCCTGCTTTGTCCACCCGATGGCCTTCAGATACAAATAATAGTAAGAGTTGGGGTTTGTGCCAAAAATCACGATTATGAGGCATGCCCGGTAGTAGAGGGCGCTGAGACAATTCTCCGGAATTGCTCCGGGGCAATTCTTCGGACCAATCCGGAGTTGCTTAATGTGTAGCGAAATACAAGGGTGTTCCCTGCATCTCGCCCCCCCCCCCCCTCCCTCCCCTTTCCCTTCAAAATTCGACCGCCGTGGTCGCTATTCGATTACACGACCTCGAGTTTAGCAAGCCAACACCACAAGGGTAATCTACCACGGCGGGTTTGCCTTTAGTACATACTAAAAAATATGAAAGAAAGAAATACATCATCTCCCACTAAAGGGGACCATGAGGCGGTGCGAAGCAGCACGGGGGGTGCACACCGTGTTTGCATCGGTTTCTTGGTTTGACTAAGTGCCGCGTTTGCATCGGTTTGACGCTATGCCTGCGTCAGCGTTGTCTTTCGCGGGCGAGGGCGCGTTCTCGTTCCTTGCGAGCTGGTAAATCGTTCATCGAAGAAAGAGCGCTTGCATAGTCAACGGGCGCCGTTCGGAGAGGAGAAAGGCCGTTCGGAGAGGAGATGAGACAAGGAGAGGAGGGGAGGAGGATGCGCATGCGCAGTGCGGGTGACACGGCGGATGGATGGATGGAGGGAGGGAGTGACATAGCCCCCCCCCCCCCCCGACCATAAGCTGCTTCGCATCTAAAAAAAATTGCCCGCCAATCCACCCTGTGAAGGTGGTTGGAAAGCGAAGCTTTTTACGCCACCCTCACTGTGACGGCGAGAGCTGCTGGGTTTTGCCTACGACGCTGTTGAGCGAGACGATTTTGTTCTTTCCGCCGAGCCTTATATTCACGCTCTTCTTCTGCCGTCTTTACTTTCCGTGGTCTACCCATAGTGGGGCAGTCTAGAAATGAACCGAAGCAGTTACTAGGCTGGAAGGGTTTCGAATGACGTCAACCCTCTTTCAAACAGCTGCATAAGCTTTGCAACAGCTGCAATCTAATCTTACGGACCGCGCCGAGCCTGTTTCCGTTGTTTGCCCGCAGCCCTTATCATCCATCATGTTGGCTCATCACTTTGAAGTTTGTTTTGAAGCTCGCTAGAAGACGCTGCCTGCCTCAAGCTCGTCTCTCGGGGGTAAGGGCGCGTTCTCCTTCTTTGCGAGCTGGTCGAGCGTTCATCGAAGAAAGAGCGTTTTCATAGGCAACGTGCGCCTTTCGCTCTCTCTCTCTCTCTCTGTCTCTCTCTCTCTCTCTCACAAGACAGCAGATGGAAGAGTGAGAGAGGTAGCGGGCCAGGAGGCACGCGCCGAGCGCGAGCGCTACCTCACGAGCGCGAGCGCGAGATCGTCGGGATCGTTTTTTGATTACAACGACGGACACGACAGAATCCTTGGCTGGTAGAGGTACAAAGCTTCGCTTTAAAAAGGCGCGGCTCTGCTACCCGCACACATTCAATGGCAGGCGGAGCTGTGGGGGCTTAGCAAAGAGGCGGCTTCATCGGGTGTCTTTAGCGTAGTCTCTCTCTCTCAGTTGCTCTTTTCGCCGCCCACAGCAAGTCTTGTTACAATCGTAGGTACAACGCAATCACATACGGTTCCCATAAATGCGTGTCCGGCAAGTGTGGGCACATAGCCAAGCGGTTACGACGCTCGCTTTTAGACCGTCGGTACCCTGGTTCGAATCACGCTGAATACGGTAATGGGTTCGTGGGCAATGAACATGGCAAATTCTGCGGAACGCCGTAAGTTGGCTTCCACCTTCTTGTAGCACGATGCTGCAAAGAAGTGATCCGTATACGGTTTTCTCAGGAGCGGAAGCTTGGAAGTTGAGGAAAAGTTCGTGCTGGTTCGGGGATCGAACCGAGGCCATGGTGTGGTGGTAATGGAATGTTTGAAATTATGATTTGCACATCTATGCCTCTGTATTCGGTGCCAGTCGTAAGAGTCCCCGCACGGATAGGTCACGGTTTGGTGCACTTTCGCGTTGGTGCTCGCGGTAAGAAGGTGTTTTCGTCAGAGTGATCGGTAGCTCAGTGACAAAAGCACGCGCTGCGCACGCGCGACGTCAGCACCAAAATGGTTTCGGGGAAACTGAGAGGATCCGTCTCGTTTACCCGCTTGTGCTAAGGCGTCTGTTATTCTATATCTTCAGTTAACTAAAAAGAAAAATAAAAGAGAGAAATAAATGCTTGTACTCTCAAAAGGTGCCTCGGCTGAAAGGTTCCTGTAGGCATGGTGCCTATTACGCATCAAATCTACGCAAACTTTCCCGCCGAACGGTAACGCCTCCGGTATCAACGCAAACGGGCCTCACAAGCATCCGTATACATAATCACTAGACGACAGCGCTCTGAAACGCTGATCAATTGGCTCGGGACGAGTTCGGGCCGCTAATGAATTCACGGCGGCATCGGCGAGCTCAATACCATTTTTGTGCCCGCGTAGATGCGCACGTCATAAACCGCGTCACCCAGGCAGAAACTGTATCCTTGTATCGAGACAAGGTTAAATTCCTTGGCTGCGGTGCGTCAAAAACAAGCCGTCGACAGGCGACCAGCCACGACAAAAAAACACGGCATACTTCCCGCCCTGTACGACGGCAGTATAGTGGCAGCGCGCCTCTCATATTGAGGAAGTAGTCGGCCCCGTTGCAACCAATAAACTCGGCACATTCCCACGGAGAAAGGAAGCGCGAGCGAAATTCAAGAAACCGGGCGCGCGCCTCATTATATGCGTGTATACTAGATGCTGCAACCGCCGCTGCTGGAGCCGCCCTGATACGCGAGGTATTGCTCGGCGCGGAGGCAACCCAAGGCAAAGTCGTCGCGTCGTCTCGGGCAGCAGTTTTCCGCCCCGCAAGCCGGACCGGTAGCGCCGCGTCCTCAGGTGACGTCGGAGGTCGCACTGCCAACCTTGGCGTACTCCTCGATGACGCACTGCGTGACGTTGTAGAAAAAAAAAATAATAATAAGATGCAGAGCCGGCGAGCGGCCGAGCGAGCGTAGTCGATCCGCGCGGAGCTGACGGGATGAGTCAGACCGCTTAACGCCGCCGCCGCCGCCATCGTTTCAATTGCAATTCTTCATTATTAAGGCGCAGGCATTAATTATACGTCTCAGGTCAAGATTACTCCGCAGCCCGTCACTTCTGGGCGTGCCTCATAGTCATGCCGTGGTTCTAAAATCGCATTAATTATATATTATATATTAATCATTAATCACGTTTACGTGTCTGGCGCGCAAGCGACCTTGAAAAATTGGTGGCGGAAAACTATGGCACGAAATACGGTGCAAAGAAAGCGACAACTCCTTCTTTCCGTCCACTCGGTATAGTATAATGTCGCGTAGTTTCACAGGTCCCGGTAATAATACCGGCTTCTTCGGCGGCAGCAGCAGTGCTTTGTTTGTTTGTTTTCATGAAGAAAGCATTGCTGCAGCCTCCGAATAAGAGGACACATTACAGTGACCTACGCAACTATGCGTCAATATCAAAATTGGCATGCAATAGAACTCACATGACTGACATGTCATGAGATCAATAACATTACGCGCTCGTCAATTACTTCACGATTAACGGTATTAAAATGACGTGCGGCTCGTGCTCACATTGGATATGCAAGTTTGTGCGGGTGCGAGTCACGAGATTTAATGCTAACCTTTGAGCGTTACGCCAAATTACACTCACGTGGTTTTCGAATGCCAAAGGTTCCGGGTTCGAAACCATAGGTCGCAGTTCCGACTATAAAAGGTCTTGGCTGTCACCTTTGTGTCTCAAAAGATCGCTAAGGACGCCCAGGAATTTTTTACTTCCGAAAGCGCGTTGTCACGTTCGACGAAAAAGTTACCACGGGTTCTGTGCCACGTTCCCACCTCTAAAACATCAATCGGTTCGCGCCGGCAACCTTTACCGAGCTAAATGAGTCTAGAGCCGGGATCGAATCCCGGCTGCGGCGGCTGCATTTCGATGAAGGCGAAATGTTGAGGCCCGTGTGCTGTGCGATGTCAGTGCACGTAATAAAGAACCCCAGGTGGTCGAAATTTCCGGAGACCTCCACTACGGCGTCTCTCATAATCAGAGCTGGTTTTGGGACGTTAAACCCCACAAATCAATCAAATGAGACTAGAGCAAACACTCGTCCTTTTGATAGTCGGTAGGTATATAGTAAAGGATCGTATAGGAGCGAGCGCGAGAACCGACGGTGCGTAGCCGTAACCTTGACATGCACTCGCACGCCATTCAAATGTACAGGCGTGCCTCGAATGCGCTCATTCCTTCCTCTGCACACGAGATGGTTATCGGCTCTTTTAAAACGTTCCGATGGAAGGCGCCAGAGTTGTTGCCAATGGCTAGAAGGCTGCGACATACTTGCCGTTCAGCACTGTATGTCGCTAGATCTATACCTCGCCGCGCACAATTTCGAAGAGGACGAAATGCAAACAAAAAAGAAAGAAAAAAGTTGTTAAGCGCAAATTTGTTAAGCGCACGACGCTAGTACGTCGAGTTTTGGTGAACATTATGGGAAATTTAGTTTTTTTTTTGCTTTTTTAGACTTACCGTACCAATTTCGAGGATACTTTGTAGAGCGAGTGTGGCCGAAAAAAC